>OX376204.1:9002578-9538809 GCA_947363905.1 Lithophane semibrunnea | reverse complement strand
GAAAGGGAAAGAAAGAGAAAGAAAGAGAGAGAAAGAAAGAGAAAGAGGAAGAAGAAAGAGAGAAGAGATAGAGAGAAAGAGAAAGAGAAAGAGAAAGAGAAAAGAGAAAGAGAAAAGAGAAAGAGAAAGAGAAAGAGAAAGAGAAAGAAAGAAATAAATCATTTATTTGCTGGTAATTTAGGAAAGAGAAAGAAAGAAAGAAGGAAATAAATCTGCTGTTTACGTGATTTTACTCTATGTTTTAATAAGTCATTCATCAAACATATTTATCAACAAAACATCACGCGTTTATTCCCCGAAAGGTGAGACAGAGATGTACCTATAGTACACCCACATTTCGCCAGTTATGTTTTAAGTACCATGTATTATATTACATGTCTGGATTACCTGTTTGACCGGCCATAAATCCAGACTCCGGGCTACCACTGAGAAATTTCAGATGTAAAAACCCAATTGAAGAAGGAGAAAGATTGTTTTGTTTTTTTATTGTTCTATCTATCGATTATTGTTGTATTTTTTTTATTGTTTTTTGTGAAGTCGGTTGTTTTTTTTTTTTGTAAAAAGTTTTCTTCCACATATATGCTAAAAATAATGTCCTGTTCAAAACATAAAATATACGTATACGCACAAACATAATTATCGATCTATACAAATATCAGCCACAAGAATCGTAGGGAAAAATGGCGACCTACGTGCGCATGTCTGCGCCCCTGCATATTCTTTGATCAACATTTTAGTGTAGCGCGCTACCGCGCGTGTCTAGAGTAGGGACTTAAGCTCCGCCCACATGCGCAAGGTCAGTCAGGAAAGCTACGGCTACACTTCGCGTTTTCGCGAACTTTTCTTCGTGCGCTCTCTGTTGCTCAGCGAGTAATCGAGTGGTGTGTGAGAAAGATCGCACGAAGAAAAGTTCGCGATATATGTTTAGTTGGGGGCCCGAACTAAGAATTACCTAACGACAACACGACTTGTCAGTTGTCCCTACTCCCGATTAAGTTATTTGCCCGTACAAAAAACTTAATTTTACATTTGTTTTGACGGATCAACTATTTAGCTACTTTTGGACGGGCCCGGGTGTTTCTTCGAGTTTACATTTATTGTGCACTTTTTTCTGTAATTTTATAATTTTGTCTTATTTAAAAGTAAGAGTAGTCGGATATAAATCTACATTGGAGGCAGTGAGGATATGTGTCTAGGGCATTGAAGATTCCGCAGTACAAATTGAGAAAAATAGCATCGAAGAAATCTTTTGGGGATGGTAATGACATTATGTTACTGGTAATGAAATTTGTGTTGCTGGTAATGATTTTATGTTCCTGGGAATGACGATAAAAAAGAGAAGCATTTAACAAATCTTTGTTTTTATTGTAGAACCAAAATATATTAAAGTATTAAATCAACATAGTATTACCTTATCAGTTTTCAGTAACCACCCAAAGTAAATTAAAGTAATTTCTGTCTTTCTTCTTTCTTGCTTTGCCTGTAACGTCTTGAATTTTCTTGCCATTTCGTTCTTTGTAGTTTCTGTTTATTCTTATTCTTTTCTGCAATTGAAGTAATTTTCTATTCTGCTTTTCTTTTCAAATAGCGTGCTCTTTGGTTTTCTTTTTCAATAGCATATAATCTAGGATCATTTTTTATTTCGGCGTAACGACGTCTTTTGCACAGCCTCTGCTGAGCAAAGAAGAATGGAAAAGAAGAGCTCCTTGCACAGCCTCTGCTGAGCAAGGCGCTCTTCTTTTCCTTTCTTCGTTTTCGCCATAAATCTCTGAATAAAATGACCCACTTTCTAGTTTAATGACTTCAAGGCGAATTATGATAACCGAGTACGTAAAAAACACAGTCGAACATAGAATCAATCAACATTCTTCTTTTTTGAAGTCGGTTAAAACATAAATTTAACTCATTTTTCATTACCCGCAACAATTCGTCATTACCCACAACATGAAATATCCCGGCAATGACGTTACTGGTAGTGACGATTTCAATTGAAACATGTCTGAACTTGTTTAAAATGTTCATGAGGAATAATATTTTCAGTGGAAGTTTTTAAGGTTTAATGTTATGTGTAAAACACTGAAATAATGAAAATGCATACATAAATAACTCACCGAGTAATCCTAAATTGCGGTAATGATGTTTTTCTTGACGAAGGCTGCGTAGAAACACTTTTTTCCAATTTTATTCACAAAAAAATACACGCGCCCGCCGGACAAGTACTCAAGGTCGACTAAATACCGAAAGGGGGTGCGGGGGGACGCCGCGCAGGATTGCGGGTTATATAGCAAAGTGTCACTTTTTAAACTTTTTTGTCCTGTTGCGCGTAATGACAGAAAACAAATGCCAAACGTTTTTAGACATAAATAATATATTCAGTTTTTTAAATCGGCACTTTATTATGCATAAAATAAGAACATATATTACTATTATAACACTTACGTACATTAAATTGGTTATTCAGGCACCGTTATTAAATAATATTTGATAAACTAAGAATGTGCGTGATTTGAACGTTGTGGGCGATGAAGTTTGGTAAATATTTTATAAAATAGAATCAGAATTAAACTACTTATGTTCACAAAGAGGATTTGCCTCTTTTTAAAATTATAATAGGAAGCTAAGTTACCTATGCCTTTTTTCTAAAAAAATTACAGCCTACATTTTTTTATTAGACTTGAACATAGTTTTTCGCTCATTCGGAATTAGAATTCATCAATCAATCAATAGATTCAGAAGAAACACCCGCCCATATCTTCGTTGACGGACTTAGAGAGTAGACCCCCAGTATCGAATGATGTGTCGTTCGTGCGTAACTGCCGCACTCACGTTACAAACGAACGCGGAAGGTTTATTATTTTATCCGACACTGACAGGGCCTAGACAAGTGACAATCGCTGCGAAAGCGTTACGTATTTCTACAACGACTTTCAATAGGATTGACATAAGCCTTTCGACAGCTATGTCAGTCGTATACATTTTTGACTTTTCTATCATCGTTATCGCTGTTAGAATGTCACTTTGTCTAGGGCCTCTGCAACGCACAGCCTAAACCGCTCGGACAGCTGATAATTTTCTCGATTACGATGTTGGTCCCATGGAGAAAGTTGTTAAGTTTGATGCTCTGTACCAAGTTTTAGGGATGGTTTTCAATGTAAACAGGTACTCATTCAAAAAACTCATAGGTATATTTTAGTACATAGATAAAAAAGTAGCATTATGTATACAAAGTAGAAACGGTCAACGATCTGGAACCGTTTTGCAGCCTACGATTGGTGTGGTGATGACAGCATTGCCGAGGAAGTGGCCATTGGGGTCCTGAACTTCTGAAGGATTTGCGGTTGGATTTGCGCTTATCTAAAGAAACTAGGTATCCAGATTGTCAAAGACGTCCGTGAACATATATATTGCATTTAGATTTCCTCCATGACCTCCATTTTCTTCTACGTTGAACTTTGAGAGAGTAGCCAACGATTCCAAAAGGTATTTCAAAAAATGGAAACTTTATGTAGAAAGTAAGGCTGGCCTTGTCTGGATTATACGATATATTCACTGCTGACATAGGGCTTCGATACTCCACTTTGAAATACGTGAATTTTTTTTCAAATTCTGGTCGTGGTGGCTAAAAATACAAACATAAGTATTTATTAGGGGGACATCAATATAAAAAAAAACTCAGGGCCTACGACAACAAATTATTTAGATTCTAGTGCCTGCCTAGCCTGGCCCGTATATTCTTATTTTATAAATAACTAGCAATTCGCCTGCGACTTTCGCGCGGATTTCGTACTTTCTCCGAGCTTCAATACCCCCTCAATCACCTTTAGGGTCATTTTGGAAAATTAATTATTTGGCAAATATCAAATTAGAGAAGTATTTCTGCTTTCTAAATCAAAGGAATGTGATTTTTCTTATTACAAATTGTTTTCTCGCTCTTGCCCGACAGGGGCAGATTGTAAAAAATCTTGTGATTATTTATTATAATCCATTAACGAAGTAAGCAGTAGAATCTTTCTCTAAAACCTGGATTGCCTACTCCTTTTCACCGCGAGACTCTTACGAACATACCCTGTTATACCTACATTTATAGATATTTAAAGAATTCTATTTCGAATTTCAGATCCACCCGCCAATCCATCTTCCCAGAGACGGTGAGATGAGCCGCTCATCCGCTCAATAGACAATTTACTTGACACATTGTCATGCTACTACGAGCATGAATTAATATTTTCGAGCTGTTCGGTGATGAAACCCTCCCGGGAGTGCTGGTTGACACTTCCAGTGACCCAAGGGCGGGTTTTACCTTGGCCGGAGGCTAAGCCATATTTTAGTTTTGTTAGGTAATAGTTTTAGATAGGTTGGGATATTATAGGTGCCTACTTTAATTTCTATAATCTGTTGGTTAATTTAGAATAAGAAGTTTATCCAGGAATAAATATATAGGTATCGTAATGTATGTACTTACGAAAAAAACTTATAAGTACCGACAAAAACTAACCTAAGTGTAGTACCTGTACCTAATTCCTGATCTCATAATATGTAAAAAGAATTTAAAAAAAACCAAAAGAATTCAATTGAGTTTTTATTCATTCGATTTGGTTTGCCGTCATCTAGTTACTACAAACGTTATTTTTCGTGGGGATAAAGCTCACTTACCGTCACATTTATCGCATAAACTTGTCTTAGATTTGGTATAGAAGAGCTCAATGCGAAAGATGGTTCCTCTCCGTTGACATGTTGACCTTTAAATAAAACTTATTATTTAAGTCTAAAATGTGCGTCGAAACTAATAGCTATGATAGGAATCTTCGAGAGCGGTTTGGTCAGATTTCCTTACGTAGGTATGCAGAACATCTCTGCGGGCCTTTTTCGATCATACAAATTTCTTATTCGCGAAAAAATCGGAAGTATCGAATTACGTACGGAAAATATAATCGAAAACATAACATGTAAAACAATGCCAGTCTCGCAACGCAGTTCTTCTACCGCAAAAAGATGTGAGAATTAATGTAAAACCAAGTACCTACCTATGTTTATTTATTCAGTACCTATACCTAAGTAGGTAACTTTTTGTCATCTTTAATTAATAAATTCGAAACTTTGTAGTAAAGTATCAACGTAACGTAAGGGTTATAATTTATTTCATATAAGTTCGGGCGGGGCTATTTCGACTATAAAAACACAAACACCAGCTTCAAAAGTCTGCACACCCGTCTTTGAATACAATATGGTAGATTAAATGATAGAGCTTTAACACTTTCGCGGACACTGAATGAGACACAATTGAAGTTTTATTGTTATTACGTCTATGGGCGTTTACTGTCCGCAAAGTGTTAACACATAGGATACTTTTTATCCCGATATTTCCACGGGATCGAGACTTACGCGGGTGAAACCGCGGGGTGTAGTCTTATATATTCAAAGGAACCATGTTTTTAAAATTGGGAAGAAATTACAATTAAGTACTTTTTTGCAATACAATTTTTACAATTTCAACTATGCCACATATTTATCGTATTAAATAAGCCGCTATCGTTTTGAAATTGAGAGCCAGAGTATATTTATAACATAATTCATACCAATCTATGGCTTATTATCTCCTTAAATGGTTCAGTGACGTAACTAATAAAATACTTTAAACACTTTGAAGGGACAATTTCGACTTTTTACATAGGTAGTAAGTACAGGGACGTATGCCAACCAACATTGTCGATCAATCAGATCAACAACAACTACGAATAAACATACACAAAATGGCGTCTGACAAAAAAAGGCGTGTGGGTCAAATAGTTCGCGCTTTAGCAGCGCTATGTATGAAATTTTGTTGAAATAATGTGTTCACCTACCTGGATACAGATGGTGTTTTGGTACGAATACAGTAGAATTTTGATGATCGGTCAGTCATCAGTATGTCAGTGTAAAAATTAAAGAACTTTGACGTGCAATAGTTCTTAAACAATAAGTTCAAATTTAATGTAATTTGGGAATATACTTAGCTATAGTAAGCCTTCTTAGTCACTGAAAATTCAGGCTTCTAGCTTTATCCACAATGAAGTTACAGGGGGGTCAAAAATGTCCTGAATGGCTTCGAGAAAAGATGGTACGGCTGTGCCTTTGGTTGTTTGGCTCGACTTGGTGGCAGATAAGTCATATAGTTCAACATATCACAGCCGCCAGGGCACATTGAAGACAATGAAAGACATATTGCCCGGTGTATGCTAAGCAATTATATGTAAATATAATACAAAGGAGATTGAGTTTATACAATGCAAAGATGGTTTTACAATCTTCAGCATCTCCAACAGTATTTTCGAATGTTAATTAGCATGAAGCATGTACCTACCTATCTATCAGAAAGGTGTGGTCATAAATTTTATGGATGTGGTACAGATCATCAAACTGAACCATTTTCCCCATGACCACCACGTAATCGCAAAAAAATTATCAGCCGTCCCGTCCCTTAAATTTGGGTCGAGTAGGTATAATAAGTATTGAAGTAATGTAAATTAGGTACCCACCGTATTCAAAAATCGATATCTGTTGAGAAGGGTTGTTCCAGGCAACACTAAATATTATATTAATTACAAACAGTATTAATCCTAGTGTGTAATGTAGTAAATTTCCAAACATTTTGTCAACTTGCACTTTATCACTAATACCTACCGTACCCTACTGCATGATTACACGTAGTAATATCTAAATCAAAGAAAGCCATCAGTTACGATCCATGATTCGGGAATCATCGATTTACACTGTAAGAAATTGCAATGATATGCTATCTATTGCTTTTGATAACCTTTGTATCTTAGTATAGCACTAGCTCCTGCTCGCGACATCGTATGCGTGGATTTCGAAAAATAGCACTTTGTACGACTTTATACAGACATGAAGTTAAAATTCACCTACCTAGGTATGTACCAATGTTATGTCGTCGGCCAGATCTCAGAATTGATCATTTCATGAAGTGTTCCATCCATGCAACCATTTCTGTATTTCATGAAATAGAACATCGACCGCGCGCTGGTCACATCATGATAGGGTCTGGCCAGATCATTGAATACTTACTAATCCAAAGTCCAAACGGTTTTGGGCGCCCCGATTAAATAGCATAATAATATGGTAGTTTTGGGTTAATTATGTTGTGTAAAAATCACATTTCAGTTATAAAAAAATCTTTATTTAATTCATCTAGCAATTCCATTACAAAACGGTAACGGTCACGGGAGTCCCGGTTCTGGTACCGTTGTGCAGGCTATGATTGCAGTACTGGTATGTGGTAATGACAGCATTGCCGAGGAAGCGGCCAGTGGGGTCCTGACGTACCACGTGCATGTACTCGTCGCCCAAGGTGAATTGCACTTGAGGAGGTGCTGCCCAGTCACACACGGTCGTGACCCCTTTGTTCACTGTGGGTGGGTTCACGCAGAAAAGCTGGAAATAACATACATCCATAACTTCTGACCTTCCTTTTTATTAGGGTTCCGTACCTAAAGGGTAAAATGGGACCCTATTACTAAGACTCCGCTGTCTGCTCGTTTGTCTGGCTGTCTGTCCGGCTGTATCTCATGAACCGTGATAGTTAGACGGTTTGATGTATTTCTGTTTTTCTGTCCGACTTGCTCTTGGCCGGTTTTAGCTGTGCCTGATGCTGCTCTAATAATGAATCAAGCGAGAGATGTCCAGAATACGCGTTTGTGCCGAATCGAACATCAATCAATGTTTTCGAAGAAACACGCACAAATCCGAAACTCAAAAATGTTGGCAGTTTCAATCAAATAGACGGCCGCTATTCAAGGGCAAGGCAATAATCGAAAATGTGTCATTTTCGACACGGCAGCCTGTCGAATCGTTGCTGGGAATACGAGTAGCTACGCTGTTGTGTAAGTATTTGAGATAGACCACTTCTACTGTTGCATTTTTGTGGATTCAATGGGTTACATATTGGATAAACAAGTTAATTTACATAAATATCGCTTACTTACTTGTTGATAGGCCTCATGTTGTCCAGGTTGAATATAAGCGATTGGATAATCGTACTTAAACCTAGACTGGTAGTCCGTATCTGGAAAAAAATATATATTGGTGTGAGTAGCGCCGGTACCTACGTAGTTAAAGTGCCTACCGGTACGGGAAATTACATCTATTTCTCTCAATTTATTTTTGTAGCTACTCAAAATTAAATCGTGGAAGTACCTAGTGGCGAGCTAGTGGCGCGGGCGCAACAAACTCCCCAGCAATTACGGTACATACGGGAGGAACAGCTATTTTTTGGCTATTTTTTAAATAATTACATTTAGATATTATTAGGATAGTATCTAGGTACTCACCTTTTGTTACTTGCGTGCAATGAGGAGGCGTGCTCTGCTTTTTCCCAGACCGTCTTAAATTATGGTGATGTCTACTCCTTTTATACGAATCTACCATTAAACATAATAGTAAAACAAATAATATCGAATAACGTTTCATCTTGCCGAAATTAAAGTCACAAATGGAGGAATATTTACTTTATTAGCTTACATGGAGTACTTATCAGGAGTTAATTAAAATGATTCATCGGCCGTTAGAATTAGGGTTCACTGTGAAATTATAATTATCGCGACCGCCGCCGGCCGCAGAGTCCGACACCCAAGCGGTGCGACATTGAAAACAGGAATGCCTGAGAGATACTACTCGAAGGCATGTGATGCCAAGGCAGAGGCCCATCAGAAGCGGCATATAAACTCTGACAAACCACACGAAAAAGAAGAAATAACAAAAAAAAATATGGAAGAAAAAGGTTAAGTAGCTTTGTGAAATTACATAAGTACTTTTGTCACTATGGAACCATTTCAGTTCGATCATGTTCAAGATTGACTACAGGAAAATCGTTTTGTTATCAGAACACATAACCATGGTGGCAACACGTTAATTAATTTTATTCTCATAGTAAACAACCCGTGTAGGTTTTTATTTACAAGCCTTCAAGGCCACATATAACCGCAAATAACACTATTACTATTCAGGTTTGCAGATAAATCTAACTGTAGGTATGCGGTCTATTAAATTCCTGCCTGATAAGTATTATGTTGGCATTGACTTACGGCATAAACATCATTTATCAGAAAGCTGTCAGTGGTAAAGATAAGGCTGTGCAATCTGCATAGGTACCTACCCTTAAATTCCACTTTTTCTGTGTGACCAACATCGTAATCGCGAAAAAATAATCAGCCGTCCCATATATTTGGGTCGAGTAGGTAGGTTGTCCAGTTTGATGGTCTATTAGAAACTATAGGTATGTACTTACTATCAAACCTTTCTGATACAGTAACTACATGCTGTATGTTATGTACATACGGCTACACATCAAGCTATACACCAAGCATCAACAACAGCATCAAGCTACACATCAAACTTTCCAATTTATGCTGATCTCGCATTGTATAGAATTTCCGTACAATGCGAGGTCAGCTTATATACTGGAAATGTATCTATAGCGTGATGAGTAGCCGTGTGTTCCTTAAAATAGGTATTTATGTTGTTTGTGTGTGCTCCTCCGTTTCTTCATGTTCTTCATCTCCAGAATTTTCGTGTGAATCGTTGTGAATTACCAGCATATCGTAAAAGAGCTCGGCATGGAACAAAGCTGCTGTTTCAACTTCTATTTCAGCAGCCTCCACTAAAAAAAATTTAAAGATGTGTTAGGTAGGTACACTTACCTACCTACATAAATATGTATCTACTAATAATTTATTTCTACTGCTACGGCTACATTGTGCGCTCTCTGTCGAGACAGCGGAGAAAAGAGCACGTGAAGTGTAGTTCGCCTTAATTAATGTAGAAGAAAAATCTTTCTCTCGTGGTTTATCGACATCATCATCAGCCTATACAAAGACAAATTGAATTAGCTAGCGTAACTTTACAGACTATGGCCAGTTTCTTCATCAAAAGTAACAGCCAAAGTAATATAGTCAAATTAGTCAACTGTTCTTCCGCGGTGTTGGATTTACCTACGACCCTCGCCTCAGCGCCGAGGATTGAAAATACAACAGTGTAAAAGAACAGTTGACTGTTACTTTGGCTGTTACTTTTGATGAAGAAACTGGCCGTTAGTGAGTATTTTCACATCATGACAAATAAAAAAAATCTATGAGATCTGGCGTGTCGAGATTGGTCATTCGAGATCTCGCCCGGTTATTAGGCGAGATCTCGTTTCAAAATCGAGTGAGATTTCGATCTCGTTTCAAAATTGAGTGATTTTTCGTAGTACCTATTTTTGGAAAAAGTGCTTTTTTTCTTATTTTTTTTTAAATAAATTAAAATGGAAACTATACTTACTTAGGGTAACCGTGGTAACCTATTTATCAAATACAAAAATATTAAGTAATCATATCTCGACCATTTTGCTTCGCCGTAGTCAGGTAAAAAAGGGTCGAGATTGGATTCCCTACCCGTTGCGTCTACGACTACGCCAGTCTAACTGGATGCAGCCAAATATAGCCAATATTAACCCGGAGCGACTGCTTATTTGACCTAAGTATACAATGCCCTGGATTTAACTAAAACAAAATATAATAAACAACTAAGTACATCCTTTAGACTTATAGTTAGGCAAGTAGGTAAAACTAATGAAATCGCGTGCGAATGCGAATGGTACAATGTGGTGCAAACTTACTGCGTAATTTCATTAAAACTTCAACGCTTTTCTTCATTCGGGCCAAGTCAGATTCTATTTCATTTTGAACTTTTTCGTAGAAATCTGGGCTGTTAACATCAATATCTTCAATATTATTTGGTTTTTCATCCATGTCTTCAAATATTTAAAAACAATTGGAGACGATTTTATTTTATCTTTCCCGCCAATTATTGAAAAATATAGATAGACCGGATACAGATAGATCAAACAAAACCATCGACAATAATAAAGTTTTTTTTTAAATAATTCTATGTCTTTCGAGGAGCTCGTGGCTAAAGTGGGTGATAGACGTGCGTACTTAAAGTACGCGGTTTTTAAGTTGGCGACCTTAATCGGCTCGCCGTCAGTGACAGACGTGCGTACTTAAGCCGTTGGTCCCAGCTGTCATTCGTGGATCTTTGACAGTCGTCACGGGTCGTCAGAAGCCCAAAAGTCTGACAACTATTTTTACCAAGGGGTATCATAATACCCCAGTTACTGGGTTGTGGAGGTCAGATAGGCTCTCGCTCCATGCATGTAAAATACTGGTACTCAGCTGCATTGCATCCGGTTAGACTGGAAGCTGAGCACAACATATTTGGGAAAAGGCAAGGCATAATGATATTTTATGTCTTTGGAGAAAATAGTCTTTTATTCTAAAAGGGGTGATAAACGTGCGAGCAAGTACGTGTACTGATGGTTCGGCAAGCTTACTCGCCAGTCTGTCATCGCCGCGAGCCGCGAATCGTGAGCCAATTTGACAATGAAATTCTGACGTCTGTCATCGACGGCAAGCCGAATAAGGTCGCGAACTTAAGACCGCGTACTTTAAGTACGCACGTCTATCACCCAATTAACAGGTATTTTTATCACTTTAAAAAAAAAGAAAGTGAAATGATATCTAGCAACATTTAAATTTATGGTTCTGGCTGTATAACCCAGACTTTCTTCTACACTTCCATGGAATATTAAAAAGTGGAGATCTTTGAATAGACGACTAAATCAAATTGTCAGGGCATAATATTTCTGTTTCACTCCTCCTATGTAAAACTCTATAGTGGTGTCGCACTTTACGTTAACGACGCGTTATTGAGTATAGGTTGCATCACCATAGATCTGTCATTGTCACGCCTGTTCACTTCAACTCTTCAACTCAATTCTAATTTTTTGGTTTCTTTTGTGCATATTAAAACGGATAAATAACGCGTGTTTTGGATAATTTTGTACTCGTGCATTTCACTCATGATTGTTTACTAATACTTGTGCCCGTGCAGTTGATAAGAACTCATTAAAGATGATGAGTGACGACGATCGCGACATCGATATTGAAAGTGATGTAGGTGTTTTCCTGATTTGACAGTTCACTGGGTTTGTGCTGCATGTTTATTTTGCTACTGATAATATTTTTGCACAATTCCAGGCTGAAAATGACTCTGACTCTCGTTCACATGCCAGGAACAGTGTTGGTGGCAGCGGATACTACTCGCAGGTAAATTGTGTTCGTATCCATTTCAAAAGTACTTCAGATTTGTCAAATATTTAAGCAAACCAAACGTTGCATGTATTATTAAAATGATTGAAGAAACAAATTGATTCGCACTCAATCATTATTGCAATGTGTACAATCAACGAAACTGCTGAACCGTGACACTCAGGGAAATCTTTAATGTTACAGGCCGAAAAAAGAGCACACCACAATGCATTGGAGAGAAAGAGAAGAGACCACATAAAGGACAGTTTTACATCACTAAGGGAATCAGTACCAGCTCTCCAGAATGAGAAAGTGGTATGTTCAAAAATTGTAAGCATTCACATTTTACATGTGGTATTGACCTTTATTTTTATAGTTTTTAAGTTTTTCATTACTAAATGGATGAATGGTGTAGGTAATATTTGTTGGTGACCAAGAGTTGACTGAAAGTTCAAGGTTAGCCGTAGGTTATCTAACGGTGATAACTTTCTTCTTTATCTTGACCCTTTCACAATGTTACCATACATGTAGATCTGGTGAGATGATGATTAAATTAGGAAATTGATTATTTTTCTTTTCAGTATTACAAATTTACAAGTAGTTAGCTACTATTTGTTACTAGCAGCTAAGACATAATAACACCATTCCATCCATGAATGAGAGATGCTTATTTCTTATTATTGCAGGATTTTGATAATACATATTAAAGCTTTCTTTTTAGTGCTTATCATTGTAGGAATTATTATGCTTTTACCAAATATTCTTAATGAAAGTTGCAGCTACAAAATCACTAAAATAAAGATGTTGAAAGCGCTGACTTCACATAGCTACATGTACAAAACAATGTTCCTCAGAATGTTAAATCATTCAGAAAGTTATTGATCAAAAAAGTATTGTTTGTTACAGGCAAGTCGAGCACAAATATTAAAAAAGGCAGCTGAGTACATACAATTTATGAGAAGAAAAAATAATTCACACCAACAAGATATTGACGACCTCAGGAGACAGAATAATATGCTTGAAACACAAAGTAAGTAATGCTTATGAATATTGTGCCTCTTATCCCCCATCTTGGATTATTTGAAATTACCCATCCAAAAAAACTGAAATAGAATATACATTTTTGAAAAAAAAATATGGATGGAATGTGTGAGGAATGGTATGAAAGAGAAGGGAGTGAATGATAGTGACGGTTGACAGGTGAAAATGGACAAAGAAAATGTGTTGCTAAGGTGATGATGAATTTTAACGAACTTAATATGTAGGTACTGGCTGTAACCATTTGATTGTGTGATGCACACTCAATTAGACAAATAAAAACAAAGACCTTCAATTTATTTTATGTTTTACAAATGTCTATTATTATGCTGTTTAGTTTTCAAGTGCCCTTGTCTTGAATACAAGGTTAAATTTCAATGACAGGCCAACATTTGTATGGCTCTCTGAACAGAGAGCAATGGCTTTCATTTCAACAGTTCAATATCATTCATTGCGTTTTTTTACGTTATGACCAGACAAATTTTTCGTATATATGAAGCAATGGGTTAGCAATATCCTCCAAAATCTTTCGGATTGTGATTAAATGTGTTTTATGCAATTAGGGTTAATTACTGGTTTCGTAGCATCTTTAAAAACCCAAACATATTTCTTTTACAGTAAGAGCATTAGAAAAGGCTCGACAATCAGGCAACTATTCAGATGCCCACGAATTGGGGCTCGGCGTCAAATCGGAAGGTGATTCACATGACACTGACAGTTCAGACGGTGAGGCGACCACACGCAGGGTCAAAAAACTCAAGATCAATGGAGTCATGTCTAGTAATTAAGCCGGTTGTGAGATGAATTCGTCTTAGCTAATGATGACACAGACTTCACACAAATTGTTAACCAATAAGGCTGGAATTATATTCGTCCGCGCGGCCAGGCGGGTTGGCCGCTGTGTGTGGTTCACAACGGATCATGTGAGGTGCGGTGTTGCGAAAAAATGTCTTGTGATATCGTGGCACAGAGGCTGGTCCACCCAGTCTCGCGGCCAGTATAATTCAAGCCTCACAAACTACTTTGTTCCAATACATAATTATATTTTTGATACAGATGAAATTAGGTAATTTGAATGTGTAGCGTGTTAGTGTTTTGTCTATATTGTAATAGTTATATGTATACATCAGTTAGTTTTACCGATAAGAGCTGTACTTTTAAACATAGTTTTGTTATGTGTTATTTTCTGTACATAATAAATTAGGAATTTGGAAATGTATGTATTTATACTGGCTGATAAATTCTAACAATATGTACTTCACTTTTCAATATTTTATTGCGTTATACTAAATGTAATGATAGAATAAATTATAATCATAATGAAATTGTGCAGACATTTTTAGATTCAGTCAGGTAATATAAAAATTCTAAATAGTCTAATGTTAAAGTATACAGTACACATTCTTATGAGTTTATTTTATGTAATTAATAATAATAATTAAACAATTATATTGGTTTATTTCTGTTGTAACAATGGCAATCAAATCATTGCTGAGAGTGATTCATCTTTCTAACACTTTGTAAGTACTTTCTTTGATAATAATACGCGATAAGTGAACTTTACATTGAATTTTCTTATTGATCTGTTTTTAATTATTTTTTATTATAAAAGATTATTTTTAAGTGAGAAACAATACATTTGTAATTGTAATTATATCATTGATTGATATTTAAATATTTTTAGCCTCTATGCAAATGTTTTCTATAACCATTTTACTACTGTAAAATCGTTTTCCACTACTAATAATAAACGCCAATTTATGCAATTACCAACTGCATGTGCTGCAGTTCTATTTTTTTATAATAACATTATTGTTATGTGTGTATTTTTACATTTTTAATAGAATATTTACCTACTAATTATAATCACCATTGAGCCATGGACCACCATAATTTTGAGGTCACTAACATTAATTTGCCACCTATGAAATGTACGAGTCTATCCGTGGCATATTTGTTTTCGTCAGTAAAATAAATTAATAATAATAGTATTCTTTAAAATCAGTAGAGGTGGCCGCCTTTAAAAAATGCTCACATGCAAAACTGCAAGATGTGTGGTCGCACCATTCAGGCCCGTTTACACGAAGATAATTCATTTCCCGGTGAACGCAATAAGAAAAAGCAATAATAAAATTTGTAGCGTCCAAACAATGTTTAGAGGGTAGAGTTTACTGGGCAATTAAATGGCTTCGTGTAAATCAGGCTTTCGTTTATGTACTTACCTACTGTCGAAGGATGCTCACAAATATACAATTAAATAAAAAACAGCTGTATTAGAAGTTTTAAGATTGCATTAATGATAAAATTTGATTATGTCCGATGCTCGTAATTGCTTTAATAAGTTGATCGGGAATGTACACACGGCTACACATCAAGCTATACATTTCCAGTTTCTGCCGATCTCGCATTGTATAGTATTTCCGTACAATGCGAGGTCAGCTTATACTGGAAATGTATAGCTTGATGTGTAGCCGTGTGTACCAAAATTATTTTTTAATATGATCATACATTTTCGTATCTTGCTCTTGTAAGTACACTATCCATGATTGTAAGATAATTCAATATGAAGTGATAGATGTAAGTTTTAGTCTTCTAGAACAATTAATTCGAATAAGATCGTGGTACAACAATAGTATGCACTTAACTAAAAATTTACGTACATAATGGATCTTGGCCTACGTCGGCCGGTACAGTTGATGCATTTCACGAGCGCGCGTCAAAGTCTGTAGCCGATAGAAACCAGTAGTGTCGCGGCGACACTTCGCCTGCTGTTGACTACGGAATGTTTAACCTTATTGTCTAATGATGACCTAAGAAAAACGCGTGCTTTGATTTGCAACGACTATTCAAAAATAAAGTGCAATATTTCGTGTGCTTAGTGAATTATCTTTTACGATAATATTATTTTTATATTTTGTCATTGCAAGTAAATGTTAGATAATAATATTTTTTAGGTACCTAAGTATAGAAAGTTATTTGTAAAGCTACGAAAATGTGTTTGTTCTTGAAGACTAAATAGTTTTAACGAAAAAATATACATAAATACTCTGTTAAAATGTTGCTTTTTAATTTTTTAACCTAGACTCCGTTTTTAATATCAGAAGACTGAAGATTAGCATTTCAGCAACGAGAGTCGATTATGGGTCAGGTTTGACGCATCGTATCGGATCACAAAAAAGTGCGCGTCGCTTCGCGTCTAAGTGTGTACTAAGCGTAAGGGACGCTTAAGTGTTTTTTTTTAATCATAGAAGACATGGTCAGAAATCATTCCACGGAAACGTACTACCGATACCGGGATAAAAATACCTTTGTTGCCTAGGTCATGGCCGGCGTGCCAAATTTTATCGAAATCGGTTCAGCCGTTAAGGCGTGAAAAGGTATCAGACAGACACATAAGAGTTACTTTCGCATTTATCTATACTAATATTATAAAGCTGAAGAGTTTGTTTGTTTGTTTGAACGCGCTAATCTCAGGAACTACTGGTTGGAATTGAACAATTCTTTTTGTGTTGGAAAGTCCATTTATCGAGGAAGGCTATAGGCTATATAACATCACGCTACGACCAATAAGAGCGGAGCGGAAATGAAAAATGTTGCAAAATCGGGAAAAATTATTCCTTTTTGAGAGCTTCTGTTGCGTGCGCTGCGTAACCTGTTTAAGTTACGCAAATATCATGTAGGATGGAATTGGTCCTCTTTAAAAGTTCTAAAAAAAAGTCCGCGACAGCATATGTCTATCTTTTAAGATTGACTAACTATAAGCAGCCCCGGATCTGATAAAATGCCGCCCCCGCCCACTTATATTTATTTTTACCTATCTTTATAATTTATTTAAGGCTATTTATTTACAGATAAACAGGGTGTTAGGGTAAACACCGTTATCCTTGAAACCAGTGGTTGGTGTCATTTATAGAACGTAAAATCAATGGAAAATTACAACTTTTTTATTTTAATTACCTGCATTTTATCACAAGACTATTTTATACTATTACCCTTTCACCCTATGCTCTAAGGCAACGAACTTGCGTCTCAAAACGGGTGGGGGGCGTGTGACGTGACCTGACCGGCTGCGAGCGCGACCCCTCCCTCAGTCATTCAGCTATTTCGCTAGCGAGCACGGTGTCGGATGGAAACTTTTTAAAATCTTTTAATGAAAATAACTTTTTTTTTGTTGTTACTCGGTCATTTATTTTTGTATTTAAGTCAACTACCCATGGTTTGAGTGACAACGGTGTTTACCCTTAGACCCTGTATAGACATGAATGTGTACCTTCTACAGTCAATACCCGTTCAAATATATATCCTACATTGTAGGATATATATGTTATAAACAACACAGGATAGGATTTAAACAAAAATCAAAAATTGCATTTGTGAATTGAATTGAAATTACAATTTATCTATGGCTTTGTCATAATTTTGCTCTTGTTCAATTCGATTTTCTATCGCTATTGCAAAGACTTGATAAGCATTCCTGCCTCAACGAAGATCGCAAATAATTTATAATTAGTTTTAGTTTGCTAAAACATCGCTCATTGCGGATGTAGTAGGAAGCGTACACACATCGAGCTATACATTTCCAGTTTATGGTAATCTCGTATTGTGTAGGATTTTCGTACAATGCGAGGTCAGCTTATACTAGAAATGTATAGCTTGATGTGTAGCCGTGTGTACCTAAGCCCCTAGGTATCGGTCGAGTTGCGATGGCCACAGTAAAACAAGAGTGAAATTTCTATACTTGTACACACGGCTACACATCAAGCTATACATTTCCAGTTTATGCTGATCTCGCATTGTATAGGTTTTCCGTAAAATGCGAGGTCAGCTTATACTGGAAATGTACAGCTTGATGTGTAGCCGTGTGTACTACTATTTATTCTATGGTCAAAGTTAAGTAAATGATGATAGTTGTCCATTGGTCTGTAAAGTGTGAATTTTGCCGCCCTCTGAACTTGCCGCCCGGGGCATAGACCCCGGCTTGCCCCCCCCTAGATCCGGGGCTGACTATAAGTATTTTTTATGGTAATCAAATTTGTTCGAAACTAATGCATTATTTGCGAAGGAGTTTTATCAACATAATATTAATTCCTATTCAAATAAATAGTTTTAACATCAAGGGTATTTATGTAGCAGCAAAATACTTTTTAATTCATTCGAATCGGACCTTTAATTTCGAAGTAGGTAATCATGAATATAAAAATGCAATACGCGAACCGTTCGACGCCGCGCCGGCGCGACGCGCGCGCCCTATGTTCGCGAGGAGAGGATGGGCACACCATGGGTAGATCAGTTCCAAAAATCTAAGCTAAAAACCTTTCAAACCCTGTGAAGGCATAAAATACGAAGACCCATCAAAATAATACCAACAACGTTGCAATATTCTTACTTTGGTACTATTAAAATAATAAACAGCACAGCTCTGTATTCTATGTATTGATTGTGAGCAGATTGGCCCGCCTGCACCGCAAACGCTGCGATTCTTTTGTTCATTTTCGTTTGGTTGCGCCTCTGTTTGGACATCGGACGTTTTTCCTGCTATCTCAATATTTTCCCGTCCGCTTTGCTGTGTTATTTGCTCAGTCAGCTGTTTTCGATAGTTCGTTGATTTACTGCCCTAATTAAGCGCGGGATGTTTTTGTTATGCCCAATGATAGGTACCTATCTATTATCTATTAATTTGTCGATAGTTTAGGTAAGTATACATACTCGTACCTACATAGTCATACCTACCGGATGGTACCTAATTTAAGATGGGGCACTAAGGGCAGTGTTGTTAGAAGACCAATGGTGCAGTCAGATAGATTAACGACAATCACGACAATTTTTAATAATTATTTTCGTCGTATTGGTAGTTATAATAACAGCCTCACGGGTCGATCGAAGGTTACACGCTTAAGTACGCCTAAGTCGGTCCGAAGACCAGAGGGCAATTCCCGTAATTTTTAAGAACGTTCGCTTTCGCAATCTGTAAAAAATACAATAAATTTACTTACTTACCAATATTTTTGAGTTTGGGAGATTGCGACATGAATGTGAAGGTTTTAAGTAAAACAAGTCCAGTCGGTCTAGAGAAAACAAAAGACGCGTCCCCGCGGATGTCAAATGTGACAACCGCGGTGTATGCATGCGTATTCAGGTGCTAAGTAGACTGAGACGTTTTTCGCCCGAATAACAAAATGAAAAAAAAAATTTGTTCGCGGTGTCTGCTGTAGTTTACATTGAACTTCGATCGCCACGAACGTCCAGTAGGCGTAGCATGGCGCTTTCTATCTCTACGAAGAATAGACATAGCTTTTTCTATACAAAGTGACAGTTCGTTTCTTCATTTTTGAAATCCACTGTAGAAATCTTTCCACAATCTGTCATTTTGTCTTTCATTTCTAACGATCTTTGTCTAGGTCTTTTTGTAGGTAGACTATTTCGGAAGAAAGTTTTCTATCCTTACTGTCAAAATCACACTGACAACCGATAAATCCTATGACAAAACAAAGAATCCTGAGTCGAATTATGTAAAAGAGTGAATTTCGTAAAAAGTGCAGTTGACTCTTTCTACTTTGCTGCCGTCTCGTACTGTCCACTGTCTACAGGAGACGTCATTTTTGTCTACTCTTCCGTCGACAAAACGGTGCTCATGCTACGCCTGCAGACAGAGAAATTAATTGGTAAGCATACCTTCGCAAACACGCATCACACGTAATTGGGAGAACAAGTTTTTCAACTAACATGTTAAGTTTGTTTGATATAAATTCATCCCAACTAGGGAACCCTGCATTGTGCGTGGTCGGACACGCACTTGGATTTTAAATTTAACAGTAGAGCCAACATTACGGCAAAGGAACTAGTTGATGAAACGCACTCTACCTACTGTTGTTCGTCGATGACCTACGGTCCTACGGTCAATCTAAGTTGGTATTACCTAATCAATTTGCTAAACAATAATTTCCCTGATTTTACATAAGTTTTAAATTTTGATCGAACAATGGAATTATACCTAGTACCTATGTAGGTAGGTAATCTACTTTAATACATTTCAGCCGTAACGAAGCTTTTTCGCAACAATCAAATTCCTGTTCCTGGAACTTTGTCTATTGTTTTTATATTTTTACGATCGTTTCGCAGTACAAGGTCACAAGTACCGTGAACTGTAGAAAAAAATAAAATCTTTTAACACCCGCGTGGCCTGTTAAAATGTAAAGTGCCTAATCCGTAATCTTTTAATTGTACTGCTGTTATATTTGCATTTGGGAAGCACTTTATTCTGCAGGTAGGTACTAGATACGTAGTTAGTCCAAGCAGAGCTTACTTAAATCTATAGGTACTTACTTAACATAGGTACTTAATAATTATAGAGGTAAAAATGAGTTTGTATGTAGGAGGTAATCTTCGGAACTTCTGAAGCCGAAAATTCTATCATTAATGGGAAGCTACAATATTGCTGACTGATATAGGTAGGTACCGACCGAGGAATTATTATTTTATGTTAAAACAAGAAATGTCACCGCGGGCAGATACCTACCTCGTGCCTAATATTCAGATTAGAGGAATCGGGAAAAGTGTGGGTAAATAGTTTGGCTTACGACTTGGTCAAAACTCTTTGGGGTAGGTAAGTACTCGCTAACTACACAATCTAGAGCGAATCAGCCTAGAATCTGGCTGAAATTAAGGCTATTGTACTTAGACGTACCTACTCACTGCGTATAGGGTAGTTATGTAATTGGAATGAAATAAAAGAAATGGAACGTGATATTGCTTGATATTTTACTGATAAGAAATAGTTTAGGTAAGTACATAAGTATCACAATAATTATGAGCTGTTTAATTAAAAATTAAAATGAAAACGGATACAATTCAAAATTGTGTTTTAACTAAGTTTCAAGTTAATTTATCAAGAAATTAATTTGAAAGTAAAACAAGTTACTATTGTTTATTATAAACCAATAAAATTAATTGTGAATTTTCATAACATTTTCAATCTATGTAAATGCTCCAAAATATATTAAATTCAATTCAAGGAAGTTCTAGTTACATTACAATACATAACGGTTTACGGTTACATTACAATGACATAACATTATGTACAATTAGAAACAGATTTTACAAAGAAAATGTATTCTAACAAAGAGCGAAATTCACATAAAAACAATGTTAGTTTATACAGTCACATTTAATTTGATTACACTGGTTTTCGCTGGTTGTCGCAATTCGCATTTAGGTCTTTATCAATACCCAGACAACATGTCGTCAATTGGATATCTTCTTACTTGCATCTGTGAGTCATCACAGAATTCACTGGTTTCTAAGAAGTTTGCACCTATCCAATCCGACAACAATCCTTTCTCGGCATCGGCTGAAAAGAAAAGAAAACGTTTTTAATACTGCAACACAATTTCCTACACGGTTTGGAGTCAAATAAGAAACGGGATTGTATTATTATTGAAGAACTGCTAATAAGGTTCCTACATATCTTCTCAGTCAGACAAGAGTAACAAGGTTAATAAGGCTCTTTCACAGAGTGTCGATATACAGATAGAATGTCGTATCTCTAAATAAAATAGAATTCAAATACTTAATACTCACTCAAAAAATCTAGGGTCGGTTCTTGGTCGTTGTTTTGTTGAAGAAAATTACATTCGTTCGTCAAGTCGGAATCACAGGGAAGCTCAACCTTTTGTGGACTTGTCAGGTCCGACTGCAAATGTTCTTGGTTGTCGGGAGGTACTTGCTGGGGCGGTACGATGCTTGGCACCACGATCAGCGAACGAGTCAGACGCTCCATCGAAGGAATCGATTGCGACTGTGCCGACAAAGTTGCTACGAACTCCGTCATCGACTCAACGGAGCTTTCGGATTCAGAATTATAGATCTGATTGTACAATTCTGTTTGAAGTTCCATATGTGCTTGAGATTCGCCGTGATCCTGTTCTTCAGTTATTTCCTCTGGGAGCTGTTGTTGTTCCGTCTTTACAAAATACTGCATATTGTTTTGATTTTGCTCACACACGACGGGTGGTGATACGGTGTGACCTCTCATCTCGATGCCTGAGTCCACTGAGCATGTTTCTGATCGAGTTTTTGTTCTTTTTTCTGGATGGATACTTTCGGAACTCATAAGCCGCTCGGAACGCTTGCGTTTTTTTCTCTGTAACAAGTAATAACACGTTTAATTATGGAAACAAATTAAAATATTTATAAAACAGTTTAGGTAATAGCTAATAAAGGTGTGTACAATCAAAGAACGTACCTGTTTTCTCAAGTTGCAATTTTTTGAGTTCTTAAAACTTTTAGAACTCGAATGTGGCCCAGCTGTTTCCGTGTCCTGCATAACAACAAAATATAAATATTAGATAAGACAGAAAGTGTATAAAATAAACAATGAGTACTCGTATTATTGTTGTAGGAACTTACAGTATCTTCATTGTCTAAAAGTTCTAAGGCAGCAGCATCGAGTCCCAATCGATCTTGTAGTGTTGCAACTGAAAAACAAAACCACTATAGGTACTGTGAACAATATTTATTATTATGAATACTATATGCAGTAGAAGATATATACTTTGTGCTTCCAAGTTTGCATTCATGCGTTCCAATTCAGTGATGCCCTCAGATTTCTTTCTCGTCGCTCTCTGAATTCGATTGATCACTGTCGCCAGAAGTTCAGCGTTCGAGATCTGTAAATAAAAACAAAGTTAGACTGTTCTGTATACTAAATAAAGTTATGATAAACAAGAGTAGGTATGTAAGTGATGATTACTTACGTTAGGATCACAATTAGCGGCTTCAATTAATTGCGACATAACTTCTGCTGTTTCATTGCGACGTTCTCTTTCGTACTGAGCATTGCGTGCGCGCCGTTCTTCCTGTAAACAACAATAAATTAAAATAAATAAATGAATCTATTATTAAATGAATTAATGTATTCTAGAGTGGAAAATGTAAGGTATGGAATACGAACCCGTGAAAGAGGAATACGGTTCTTGCCGGCCGGCCTGCCTCGACGCCTTGGGATGTCTGATTCTTTCAATGTTTTTTTCTGAAATAACAATTATATTTTAGAAAAAAACATAATTTTAAACGAAAAAATAAACAAGGTGCAATTCACAGATCACAGTATTTAAAATTCCTATTTATTTCCATTTCACAATACATACTTTTTCGTTCACCATTATTGCTGCGTAACTATAATTCTTGATTTAAATAAATAATATAATTTTTATTTCAGAACTCCACCAGTCGAACTGCACTAATTAGCCACAAACGAAGTAATGAGTCTAAAATTTTTTGGACCCGAGTTTAAATACTTACCTGCGCGTACGCAGGGATACAACAAAAAGGGGCGGAGTCAACCTGTGGAAACTCTGCTATTGGTCAGCCGAGGATTATCCATTGTTTTAGGATACCTATTGTGATTCACTTCTGGGTACGCGTTAGAGCCAGTTTTGGGTATTTTTTAATGATACAATAGGATTTAAAATGGCATCTAATAAGTTTACAACTTGAAAAGTTCAGTCGTAAGTGCATTATACGTAGTACTAGTAATAATTCCTGCCAGGTTTTAAACGCTTTCGCGGCTCGTATTGTAGGTAACTGTTTAGTGTTGTATCTACTATTTATTTACTGGACACAGAGAATCATGGAATAAGTATTATATATTATTATAAGTATTATTATTTTATTACCTACAGGTACAGGCATGAACATCAACGCGACCACTGATCACCCGTGTAATTGTAATACTCATTCTCATGACGCCGACGTTTCTTGATGGAATTCATTTAAAGCTCGTTGCTGCAACTCCAAGTTTTTATCCTTTAAAAAGTAAGAGTAGAATAGTCATAATTAAATAAATGAAAAAATAAAATGTCAAATAATTCACGAATCTTTCAATAAAGATTATAAAACAAATCGTAGCGATTCTGCTACGGAACGCTACGAGAGCCTACGCCGTGCTACGCAGACCGCCTACAGACGTAGGTCCATAGTTAAAACATGATAAATTAAAAAATGTGAAATTAGAAATAAAACTTGTACAATTTTAAGTACTACGACGAAATGACTGCTACACGTGAAAAATGAACCTAATCCTCTGCCAGCTAATCCGTCTGATCTTTTTAGCTTAACAATAGGGCGCTAATCTGTTTAATGGTGGAAAGAAAGTTATTTATTACCCTAGTTATAGTAATTAGCTAATATTTGGTTTAACACCCGTTTCACAGTTTTGTAATTAGAACAATGTATGCTAACGAATTTTTTACCTGCGTATCTGTGGACTGTACATGGACTTGGGATTCTTACGTCATATCATAAGATTGCTAATTTTTGTTTAGAACTTATTATAAGGTCCGTTTTGAAATAGATTGGATTCCTATTCGGTATGATGCCTTTGCCCTGAACAATGGGACAATAAATCAATCTGCCTCGCCTTTTCCCAACTATGTTGGGGTCGGCTTCCAGTCTAACCGGATGCAGCTGAATACCAGTATTTTACATGGAGCGACTGCCTATCTGACCTCCACAACCCAGTAACTGGATAATACGATACCCCTTGGTTACACTGGTTGTCAGAATGGGACAATAATAGGCTGTTATTATTATTTACTGCTACAAATAATAATAATTCATTTTTATTCCAAACTAGCTGCGCCCAGCGATTTTACCCGCGTAAGTCTCGATCTCGTGGGAATATCGGGATAAAAGTATCCTATGTCCTATTCCAGGTTATGGTCTACCCCTGTGCCAAATATCATCCAAATCGTTCAGCCTTTTAAGCGTGAAAGCGTAACAAACAAACTCACTTTCGAATAATATAATATAATATAATATAATATAATATAATATAATATAATATAATATAATATAATATAATATAATATAATATAATATAATATAATATAATATAATATAATATAATATAATATAATATAGTTAGGATTAGGATTTGTTCCCAATTATAATAAAAATGTACTTTTACCATGATTGATTGATTGTAGCCGTTTTGTGATTGCTGTGTAATACTTACGGCTAAAGAAAGAAAACTCACAGCGCAGGAGAAAAATATAAAATCAAAACTTTTCCTTGAATCATAATACCCATTATTTTCTTTATTTCATTTTTTATACATATAAATTATATTTTTAAATATTAGAATAAAAAAATATATAAAACATTTAAAAATATAAAAAATAGTAGCCCACCGGTATCGGGAACAGGTAATAATACCCATTATTATTACAAGCTTCACATTAGCTTGCTATGTTCGTATGTGTTTCCGGTTACTCCTTTTGTCATCAATTTTTTTTTGTATCTTCTTGAAGATTTTTGTGTGGTTCTCGATATGCTTATGATGAACGCTCTCTGCTTTTCAATGACTTGCTATAAGGTTTTTTTCCGCTGGACTATGATGCGAACCTTTTTCGCTCCAGTCTTATTTCAATAAGTTAGTGTTCTGAAACTTTGCTGTTCTCCCTTTTTTGCACATATTTGTACATAGTAGTGGTGAGTGCCTCGTTGGCCTAGTGGTCGCAAGCGCTACTGCTGAGCATGAGGTCCTGGGTTCGATTCCCAGTTTGGGCAAAGTGTTATTGGGTTTTTCCATCTGCAATTGCTCAGTAGCAGCCCGGAGTCTGGATTTGTGCCCGGTTGATGGCAATATGCGCGCCCCTTATTACATGGGACTTAAACATAACTGGCTAAATGTGGGGGTACTTTATATATATAGTATATAACATCATCAACCGAAGGGTTAGACAGTGGTGGATATATATATTATATACCTCTGCCTAACCCTTCGGGGAATATAGGCGTGATGGTAGGTACGTTATGTTATATTTGTACATAATATAATACTATGTAAACACACAAAAAATAATGTTGTATAATATTATTTATTATTATATTATTTTTTGTTTATGCTAAACCCGAAAAGGGGTCATTGTCATTGACATTGATATCGCGAAAAAAAAATCAGCTATTCCCTATATTTTGTCGATTTAAGTGAACACAATAATGTATGCAACAGCTGATTTTTTTTTGCGATTTCAATTTTGGTCCCATAGAAAAAGTTGTTCAAAATGATGAGTACAATGACCCCTTTTCGGGTTTAGCATAAACAAAAAATAATGTTGTATATTTTAGTGTTAGCTTATATTTCACTGGAAATAAAAGTTCAGCCACTTAATATCTGACATTTTGACTTGAGGCTTCAAAAATAAAACAACGATTTAAAGCCACCCGCTTTAAATCGAGGATTACTTACCTTTTTCCGAGAATCATTATTTTTTCTCCAAATAATTAAAACTGATAAATTCCCCAAACCCGGTTAAGGTTTCATTTCCAAGAAGTTATAATGAGGGGTAGGTATTATCCCAGAAAACAATAGTAAAACCTTGATGCTTGCTAAAAAATCAGTAAGATTTATTTCACCAGGTGGAACTTAAAATTAAGGACACAGTACAGGTAAAGTCATTACATTAATAAAATTGTTCATTGAATCAACTTGACAGTCAAATCATCCTTATAAACAAATCAGAACTGCCATTCCTTTTGTATGAAATAGCTATAACACGGCAAGTTGATGCAGTGTTTCAATTTTATAAACAATGCATTTCTCTAACTGTACCATTATACCTTACGAATAAAGAGATACTTATAGAATTCACTGAAGTTTAAAAATTAAGAAACAACTTTTACGTAAACTCTACCCAGTTACGTTGTTTATCTAATATTTCGTTGTGTATCGGGTGCAGTTCTTGTGTTTGCTGTATAAATAAGCATCACAGTATCGAGTTACGTCGCCGGAGGCTGTAAGGAGCTTTTTCTTCGATCGTATATCGGTTCGTTAACGGAGGACGCGAGCTCGCGTTGCCGCGTATCATGTGGCGGGTGCAGGTTGTAAAATGCCAGCGATTTTAGGAGAATGGATTCATTTATAGTTGACTGGGTATTGCCTGCGACTTGGTCTGCGTTTTGATACTAATATCCAGGATGAAAGGTAGCCTATGTCCTTCTCCAGGTCCCAGGTTACGTATTTATATTGCTAAAATTACATTCAGGCAGTTGATTATAAATACCAATTTAAATAATTTAACTAGTAGATTAGTATAACGGGTTGGTGTCCGCAATTCCACGTCCAAGCGCGTATTTTGCGTACGGTAGGTACTTTAACTATATGATTTTAATATTTTTACAGATTTCTGTAGTAGCCAATCAAACAAAGCGTTTCGGCATTCTTTTGCTTGTTCAGGTTCATTATTACTGTAGTTATCATTCTTGTCCGTTCAAAAGGGCTGATGGCTCCATAACATCTCTTACGAAATGTCACAGTTGTGTCATATCAAAATAAAATAATGTCCCAAATTGCAGTATCGCAGTTCGGTACACGGATCCCGATCCATCCCCCTAAACCCACCGCACGATTAATGCCAGCATATTATGTCCCACTGCAGGGCAAAGGCCTCTTCTCATACAGAGAAGGCACGACCATTGATCACCACGCTTGCTCACGACGGGTTGGCGATTTCAGATTTATTATTAACTACCTATATCAGTTCCTGAGGGCCGAGACAAGTGACAATCGCTTCGAAAGCGTTTCGTATTTCTACAACGACTTTCAACAGGATTGACATAAGTTTTTCGATAGCATATGTCAGTCATTTCATTTTTGCCTTTCCCATTATCGTTATCGCTGATAGAATGTCACTTTGTCTAGAGGTCTCTTAACGATGTTTCGCCTTCACCGATGTCAGTAATGTTTAAGATAGAGAAATCCCTTGTGGTGATATGATGTGCATTATCTGCGACGCAACTATGAGACTCAGCGTGTACAAATCGCTGTCGCTCGTGCCTTAATTACGTTTCAGGTGAGCGGGTATCAGTAGGTACGTATTGCTTTGTCGTTACGGCGCGCACTGCAGTTGTCGTATCGCTAACAAGCGTTCCTACGAGGGCTCTTGTTCCAGTAAATACATTTATGTTGTGTATAATACAATGTATACTATCTAAAACTACCGTAGATTTTTGTAGTCTTGCATGGTCTGATAAAAATGAGATTATCACATAAAATAGACTATCAGTATGATTGTTAACAACACCCTCGTGGATTGGATAGGGTTTTTGTGACACACTGTATACTACTGCTGTGAATTTATTCAAATATCCAAAAACAAACCATTTAGCTGGCGAATATTCCCGATCAGTAATACCTTGTAGTCAAAACTGTTGCCGATCGGGAAAAAAAGATCCTTTGAAACTTTTCTGTATGGATTGGAGGTACTTGAAATGGCATTAGTAATCAGAGATTTGAAGTTTCATAAAATCAAAAGTAATTTATTCAAACTAGGCTGAGAATCAGCACTTTTCTAACGTGAAAATTGCATAAGACAGTCCCTCAGAACGTCCGCCCTGTAAGACTTCCTAGTGCTTTAGAAGAAGGAGTGGGGCATAAACTACCCAGCAGCACAGCTGTCTGGTCAGAATTTTTTGGGTATCCGCCATTCCTTATAGGAATCAGGTGAATAATCCTTTTCACCAATGAAACTGAATGCAATCAGCACTTCTTAACTGCGTTCAAGTACGGTCAGTATCATCATTATAGTGGATCTAGCTTCCGCCCGCGGCTGCGCCCGCGTGGTATGTCGATAAAAAGTAGCCTATGTCCTTCCCCGGGATGCTATCTATCTCTTTGCCAAATTTTATCGAAATCCGTTCAGTGGTTTAGGCGTGAAAAGGTAACATACATACAGACAGACAGACAGACCGACAAACAGACAGACAGATTTACTTTCGAATTTATAATATTAAGTATGGATTAGTATGGATATTGAACGTGGTTTATTATTACTATTTATTTATTTCAATCAACTTTGGATCATATAATTAAAATTACAAATTAATTAATTACAAAAAAAATAGATTAAAATTAAAATAGTATCTTGACATTAGTCAGTACGTGAACCATACAGCAGTGTTTCACGTACTGACAATCGAAACGTTCAGAAAAAGCGTTCAGGACCATGGCCCGCACCCTGCACACCAGTGATGTGCACCGCATGCGCATGATTGTGTGGAAACAATCCACATGCGCCTCGACAAACATCCCCGACGTGCTACAGAAGCGAGGCAGCCCCAAGAGCACCCTGAACGCGTTGTTATATTGGACGCGTAGAGCGCTGTACTGTTTCTGCGAATAATCCACCCACAGACTGCCAGTATAAAAGGACGTACAAAATGCCCTAAATATTGCTATTTTGACGCCCCTCGAACACCGAGCAAATTTGCGGGCTATCTACGGTTTAGTTAATGCTGATCGTTTTCAGTTCCATGGGTGAAAATCACCCTTAATCTTTTAAAAAGAATGCTCGTGTTTCCCTTCACAAGTTTCTTAGTTTATCGTTAAGCTGTTAAAAGGATGAAAGGAAAGGTTTCCATAGCATTAAAGGAGCGCACTGTATGGCTTCTGTACTTATTTTATTTTACAGCTACAAATTGAAAAGGCTAGAGAAACTTTAAGAGGAAGTAAATTGTAAAAATAAAGCGTGATAACATAGACATAACATCACGCCTATATATTCCCCGAGGGGTGGGCAGAGGTGCTAGTAATAAATCTATAAATGTGAAAGTTTGTGTGTTTGGATGTTTGTTACTCAATCACGCAAAAACGGCTGAATGGATTTGGATGAAATTTGGCAAACAGATAGTTTATAACCTGGATTAACACATAGAATACTTTTTATCCCGATATTCCCGTGAGATCGAGTCTTACGCGGGTGAAATCGCGGGGCGCAGCTAGTAAAATAATAAAGTAACAAATGTATTTCCGGCTAATCGTCTGAGTTTCCAGCGCGATGTGTATTCGATTCCGCATAAAACTAATGTTTGTATGACCATGCGGTTTTTTGGGTTTGCAAATAAATGTACAAACGATTCATAAAAAAATGGGTATCAATAACTTATCACTGGGGTAGCAGTCACAAGAGTGATTGCTAAGCATGGTCCTGGAATCAACACGAGGAAAAAGTGTAAGTGTGTGTGTGTTGTGTAGTGTGCGTGTGTGTGTGTGTGTGTGTAGGGGTGTGTATGTGTGTGTGTGTAGTGTGTGTGTGTGTAATAAATTGGGATTATAATTAAAGAAATTTTTAGCAGAACCCGTTTTTCAGATATTATAACATAATTGGCAAAAACTTCTTGGTATCCCTTTATTACGCGTTATATGGTTTTCAAAGTAATAAAACGCTTCTAATAATGCGATTTATTCATTCTTAAAGTGTAGGCGTACTACACTATCTTGGTTGTATCAATACCAGCACTTTGCAGCCTGTATATAAACTCATTATACTGATCATAGTTACTATCAATACAACGTTCATCAATGCCTCCTAAGGTGGTAAGCAGAGATGTAGTGAACTTTGTGAGGGCTTCTGCTTGATCAGCGTTCTGAAACAAATTATATCTTATAATAATAATTATTGATATAACTGGCGATATGTGGGTGCAGGAGCTCGTGGCTAAGTAATTACAGCCGCACGGGTCGATTCATCAGGTTAAGCTACGCTTGCCGGGGTTGGTCCATATTTACATACCGAGACACGGAGGAGTCTCGGAAAGCACGTTAAGCCGTTGGTCCCGGCTGTCATTTGTGGATCTTTGACAGTCGTTACGGGTCGTCAGAAGCCCGAAAGTCTGACAACCATTCTTGCCAAGGGGTATCGTATTACCCAGTTACTGGGTTGTGGAGGTCAGATAGGCAGTCGCTCCATGTAAAATATTGGTATTCAGCTGCATCCGGTTAGACTGGAAGCCGACCTCAACATAGTTAGGAAAAGGCTAGACAGATGATGATGTGGGTGCAGCACTATAAGTACTTACACATCTGTCTAACCCTTCGTGGAATACAGGCGTGATTTTATGTAAAGTAATAATTATGGATTATTTTGGAATGAAGAAAGGCTGAGGCTATATGCCATTATAATTAACATGTTGTTGAATAACTGAGAACTTTATAATCTATGTACTAAAAATCTTAAATTCACTGATAGGCACAGTATTTTGCCTTTGACCTTTGGATTTAGAAGCATGAAATTTTACTTAAGAGTTCTTTATTTATCTACTATGAAATGATTTTTGAATATTCATCGCGTACGAGATGACAGTTTTTTTGGAGGTTCGTCATTTTTGACAAAAGGAATCGGACCGGGCACATGTCTTGTTATTCTATAACTTTCTCTAAAATACTGCACTTTTGAAATGACAGAAATAGTCAAGAGGTTACTGATGTTAACATTGTAAAAATAACGATTTTTTTGCAGACCAAAACTTTTTTATTAAATATTTTTTAAACTAAAACGGTCTTGTAGCAGATCTTATCGTCTACGACTGCGTAGCTAGCGTAGCGGTGACGTCAGCTACGGCGTAGCAACTGCACAATATTTTTTCATCACAAAGAGAGTGTTGTGAAAGGGGCCCTAAAGTAAATATCAGTTTTTTCCACTACTACTTGCCTTGTGTAAATAAATAAATCGCCATTCGTTTTGAGTAAATACTGGAATTCAGTCATACTTGACTGAAGTTTTCGTAACTCTTATACTTAGTATTTTGAATATCAGGCTTCTTCCAAGTTGAGCCACAACACGCCAGTTCTTCGCCATTTTCTTGCCATCATTTGTCTGCGACCTCTTCTCAAGGATTCGTCTGCTCCAGCAGCCTACTTACTACCTACCGCTTTAACTGACTCTCTCAGCTGTACCTATAGGTGATTCTGGTTCTGTTCCGTGTTTTCTTATCTGATCGATTCACTCATCTATTTTCGGAGGTAGGTACGGAATTCGGAAGGCCAATTATATATTTTCATACTAACAACATAAGTAATAACAGCAGACGAAGCCAATCGGAGCAGCTTTATGAGCTCGCAGCGCTGCACATGCGCCCGCGCTTCCTCAAGCAGCGCCTCCAACGTGCGCGCCTCACCCGGCGCCACCGGCACGAAAGATGTGGCGCCAGCAGAACAAGCACCTAACGAGTCACATACTTCCACCCATACGTAAGTACCACCATCTGTAAAGTAAGTAATTAATTTTATAAATGATAAATGATTTTATTTCTGTAAGTAGGTTTGTACAAACACTTTTACACGTCAATCACATTTTTAAAACTAGATGAGGTCGGCGTTTCCTATCTGACTACTCTGAGAAGAAAGGCCGAAACAAACTCAGAGGTCACAGTCTCTTTTAAAGTCTAGACATAATCTTGGTCAGATTATGTGAAGACCATGTAGATTGGTGTCTGAAATGGTCTTTTGAGGAAAGAACCACACAGATTGAGTGGACCTGTCCAGTCAGTGCACGCATTTGTCAGTAATCGTGCAGCTCAACTCCGAATTTAAGGAGCTCAACGATTTGACGAACAATACCAAAGAAAGGACATTTGGTTAGGCCGCATAAATTACTCAAACTGCCAAACTATGATTAAACAAAATTAAGAAAAAATAAATAATAAAATAGAAAAGAAAGATCCACATAATCTTCACATTCACAGTAATTAAAAATAATATAATACTTTACAAAGTAAATATTCATGTCAATGTTTGAATAAAATTTTCTCTTTATTTTTTTTCTCTATTTATTTTCTGTCTCTTTGTTTATTGGTATTTATTTTAATCCATTTAATTAATTAATCCATTATAAAACTCTTTGATCTTCAAATGTTTTAAAACAATTGTTAGCGAAACTTTGAATTCACATGATTTTATGTACGTTTGTTTGTTTATTACGCTTTCACGCTGAAACGGCTGAAGGGATTTGGATCAAATTTGGCACAGGGGCATATTAAGTTAGGGTTCGTATATAGGTAGTATAGTAGGTTAACGATTGGTTAATTAAAGGGACCCCAACCCAGCTAGATCTTCTTGGTGGCAGCAATGTCTTCATACTTACCAATATAAGGCAGAAGAGTCTCAACCGCCATGTGCTCGAGGTACGACCCCAGCAGTAGGGTGTCATTATTGGTCAGTTGAACGAAGAAGGAGTACCTCAGAGGTCTGCTAGTGTCCACTACAGCAAGCGTGCTGAGCCGAAATACTGTTTCCATAGCTGTGCCGATTTCTGGCATTACCTTGAATAAATAAGAAGTTATTGTTAAAGGGGAGTAAGCCGTTGGTCCCGGCTGTCATTCGAGGATCTTTGACAGTTGTTACGACTCGTCAGAAGCCCGAAAGTCTGACAACCAGTCTTACCAAGGGGTATCATATTACCCAGTTACTGGGTTGTGGAGGTCAGATAGGCAGTCAGGCAGGCATCCGGTTAGACTGGAAGCCGACTCATACATAGTTGGGAAAAGGCTAGGCAGATTGATGGATTTTTTGTTAAAGGGGAGTAAGTAAGGTGGATTCATAAGTACCTTTGCTATCGGATAGTTCCTTGTTTGAAAACAAAGTCGTTTGAAGGAACACTAGAAGTCGACAGCTTATCGTTTGCACAAGTCATAAATGGATTGGAAAGTTGTGTGCTTTTTGTGAATAGGGAAACCAAGAGTGTCTTGACTCAACAGCAATCCATTACCAGGTTAGAATGGCCAGAAATTTAGTTGAAAACTTCTATCGGAACTTCCGATATACGTTTATTGTGTTAGCATACGTTTGTTGACAAATTTTAAATATAATATAAAGTGTGTAACAAAAACTCTGTCCGATGATCTGTCTGAGAGTCTATTTAAGTGGTTTTTTTTTGGAGAAAAGAAAAAGAAAGATTCGCCGTATTTTTATTCAATCTGGAATTTTACCGGGCTATTACATGGGGCGCGGGCTGCCGGCGTCTACCAGGTGTCTACAAGTCATAACATAAGACCTCTGCAGAAAATTTGCTAATTTATAATGAAACTATAGCTTCCGCCTGCGGCTTCGCCCGCGCGGTATGTCGATAAAAAGTCGCCTATGTCTTTTCTCAGGCTCTAGACTATCTGTGTACCAAATTTCAATTAAATCGGTTCGATAGTTTTGGCGTGAAAGCGCGACAGACAGACAGACAGAGTTACTTTCGTATTTATAATATTAGTAACAATTGGGGTAATTTTGGTACAAAAATGAGAATTTCAAATTGCAATAACTTTTTTATTTTCAATAAAAGAAATATTTCTTATTTTTTTCTGGTTATGTTATTGGAGTACCTGTGTGACCCTTTCGGATCGTACAGGGTTTTTGTTACATGTTGTATTCAATCTAACACTAAAATATATAATAAACACAAGTGTATAAAGGAAAAAATAAAAATAAAGGGAAGAGCTCATTGGGCATCAAAAAATTCGTCCGCATCACTGTCAGTAGGAAAAGTGCCCAAAGGCTAGTAGCGTTGCCACGTTTGTTTAATTTGTTATTAATACACTTCCGATATTATTTTTTGAAGTACATTTTAATAATAAATACATAGACCATAGATTTTGATCATAGATCTATGATTTTGATAAAGTATCAACCGACCCATATATACCCATGTATAGCAAGCGACCCATTTCGTTTGCAATTTCATTTGAAATTATTGTCATTTACCTAATTATTAAAACTCACCAGAACATACCCAGGTTTAGGCTTATCATTAAGCTGAAAAATAACATCAGCGTACACTTCTCGGTCACCGGTACAGTTGTCCCCTTTCGCACAGTGGCACTCCGCCACCACCCTCACGCGTCCCGCTCTGGCGTCCATATTGGCAGACACCGATTTCCAACTGGTCTCATTGGTGTAATCTGTCAGCGCGCTCAGAAAGTTCTCTTCAAGGGAATAAAAGTTTATCGGCTCCGATATACGTGTGCCGTGCTGTTGAGAGTTACAATCGATCAGTTCGGAAAAATAAACAATAGGTATTTACTTTTATTACATATTATATGTACATAGTTAGCCAAGGAAATAAATTGCTAGGCAAATTGACTACTAACCTAAATTGGCTGTATATTCAAATCACAACTGTTATTTTTTGACAGTTGTATAAAACGGAAAATTGACATAGGGTGTCAATTTGCTTAGTAATAAATTTCCCTGACAACATGTACATTCATGCAAACCGTTTCCCCAGACCCCATGGGGGTCCTCAGGAAAAATGCGTGAGTTTATGTATTTACGAATGTTTGTAAACATTGTGTCAATGTTAACTCAGCCTTGGTCTAACTCTAAATGTATCAAAGGTCAAATTACTCAATTTGAAATTAGTTATATTGATGGTTTTCATGATTATAATTCTGTAAACACACTCATATTACGCGAATCATACTTTTATAAACATACAACCTAATACAAATTGTAAAAATCGTAAAAAAAATTCAAATTGTAAAATTTGAATTTCGCGGGCTACCCTGACGCTTTTTCAATACAAAATCTCAAAAATATTCTTGTCGTTATGATGTAACTTCATAAACCAAGTCTTGTTCTTGTTTACCGCCTTTTCTCACGACTGGAATCTTATGTAAGTACATGAACGTAAATGAAATATAGTAGCGCTTTTCACCTCTGGCCGCTCTCCATAAAGCCGTCATTTCGGCACGTAAATGAAATAAACATGAAAAAGGCTGACCGCTACGTACTTATGACACGCGATGTAGCACCTACTTGACACGCGGCCCACGCCTCGCTAATAAATACAATATTCACCTAATTCCAGTAATATCTAGATTGGTTTTATAATACTTGCGATGTTTGCTTTTAATGTACCTATATGGGGTCCCCCTACCTCTAAGGCCCTTTTCACACCACGGTGACAGTGCCGTGTAAAGTAGAAATGTATGAGCTAAATGTCTATTTAGCTCATACATTTCACAAGCCACGGCGACCGTGCCGTGACCGTGTGTCGCCCGTCCATTTATTTACTATAAACACGGTTTCGCCGCGGCAACCGTCTTTACACTTATGTATTGACTTGTATACATATATAGACTCGTTCACATGAGCGCAACACGCCACGGCCACCGCGGGGTATTGTGGTATAAATACTATTTGTTGTTTATGGTTACCATAAGAATTAGTAACTTGATAATACTGCGACCGCCGTGCGGCCGCCGGGCTTGCACAACACGGCACCGCGCCATTTAGACGGCAAACGTATGTATGTGAAAAGACCCTTAGGGTCTATCGATGATTGGACTGCGTGGGTCACACTTATAGGATACATCAAGACAGGATCGTCACACACTGGGTGCCTGAAGACCGGTGGTCGTCACCGAGGTAGGCGCCCTAAGAAACGCTTCGATTGGCCGGAAAAGGCACAATACGAAGAAAACTGGAAAATTATAGGGGAGACCTTTACCCAGTAGTGGGACAACATAGATCAAATAAATAATGGGGATCACAAGTACTAATAATAGTACTAGCGATTTAATTTTTTTTGAGGATTTCAAATAATACTCTTCATGGAGGTATTCTATAAAGAATACCTAACGTATTATTTGAAATCCTCAAAAAAAGTTGTGACATTTGTAAAATTTGTGTGAGAATATTTGGGTCTGTGAAAGATACTTACGGGTTAAAGATCATCTTCTTTCTTTTACAGTTTATTAACTAAGAATAGAGTAAGGTAGGTATCTTTATTCCAAAGACAGTATGTCATTGTTTTTCTTTATATATTATCGGCCTATTTAACATAAACGTTTTTAACGATGGTTGATTATGCTGAACATGTGTTTAAAAGACGTTTGTGGCATTGTTCGAATGGGTTTCAGCGAATTTTTTTTTAAAGGCGCTTTAATTTTTACTATTTTTTTTAGGATTATGATTTTGAGCGGTAGAAATGTATGTACATGTGTTCCCTCATAACTTCTTAAATTCTCATCATAATTTGTCAAATAAGGTATCGTTGGAAAAGCGTCAAGATCGTCCGCTGGTTATAGGCTATGTGAAGTCACATTAAATTGAATATGGCCTTCTAGAGAACATAAAGTCAGGAACTAAAAAAAAATTATGATGCCATCTTGGGTATCAAATGAAAGGGGCTTCTTTAGCACATTTAAAATATATAATATATTATATTATAAGTATTATAACCCAAAAAAAATAATTCAATAAAAATAGAAGTTATAAAGACAAAAAATCAACGAAAAAGATAAAAACTAGACGGACAAATAAAAATCCGGAGTCACACGTGTTAGGGCATGAATCGAACAGATTACATACGACTCCGGATTTTTTAAAAATAAATTTTATTGTTTTGTCAATATTATGCTAAATAATAAAACAATAATAGGTTGAGGAGGCTCACCTCGTTACCATCGCAGATGTCAGTGGCAGTAGATGACTCCGACACTAAACACTGTTGGCTCATAGAGTACCAAGTGACGGAGCACCCCGGTGCCACGTTGGTTATGTTAGCTTTGATAGTTACGACGCTACCCTCGTTCAGAATTCGAGGCATTTGTAGCATCTGTAGAATATTCTCAGTTTATCAGAAATATTCGTTGGAAGGTTAAAGCAAAAGTAAAAGTTACACCGTCTAAATCTAGTTTAGATGATGCAAGTCATGTTGCTTGAATCTTATTACATGCCCCATGCAAGAAACTTGCGTTGTGTAAATGGGGCTTAAGACTTAACTAGTTTGTTGAAAGATTGTTAAGCATTGACAGAAGTATGTATAGTATACTACGTACCTGTATGACGGGTAGTCTGGGCTCCTGAGCAGTCACTCGAGCTATGGCCTGATCGGCTACAGACTGGCCCAGCACTGTCACGGTCAAAGTTATTAAGTACCTGAGCAATAATAAAGACTTATTATACAAAGCCAAAGCATTCATTTCGGAGAATATGACGGAAAGCACAAATCTGAAAAACATCAATGCGAATAGCAACAAAATTAAGTGCGATAAACGGTGAAGGAAATCAGCAGACCTAGAAAAAAAAAAACCCGACCCAACCGAGAGACCGTAGGGTAGCCACGGTCTCTCACTGAGGTAAAAACTGGACTGAGAGTTAGCCTCCCACTCTCTGTAAAATAGACAAAGCGACTAATACCTGTAGTACTACTAACGAGACAACTACCTACTGGCCGGAACTTCGCTTTGTTTCACTGCACAACTGAATACGGAACGCTCAGTTTGTTCTCAATGTCACAACAGTGGGAAAGTCATCACCAATTTTATATTTACCTACATCATCCATTTTTTACCTACTAAACGAATGATCGGCAGTCAAATCGAAAATACCTGAAGGAGCTAATGGTCCATGAAGGCACTAATGAAGAGCGACCTTCCTATCTCACCAAAGCGCAAGCTCGTCGACATGTGTATCCTACCCATTCTAACTTATGGCACTCAGACTTTGTTTTTGGCCGAGACTAAGAAGTCCAAAAGGTTTGTCGAAGACTGGAGGGTAGCATCTTAAAAATCAAACTCACAGACCAAATTCGCAACACGATACTACGTTCCAAGACAGGTATCGCCGATGTTGGCGATAAGTCTGCGAGGTTGGGACTGGGTGAGTCACACATATAAGATGCATCCAGACAGATAGACCAGGATCGTCACACAGTGCCTGAAGACGAGAGTCGTCACCGAGCCAGGCCTAAGAACGCAGAAGGCACACGGCAAAGAAAATTGGTAAAATGTGAGGGAGACCTTTGCCCAGCATTGGGACAACATGAAAAAAAAAACGGATGTTTGGATATTAAAACGTTCGTGGTATCCATGAATAACACACAAATAAAACAAAAATATTTTTAGAGTGTAACTGTAGCGGTCATTATCACCATAATCTACATATTTTCAATGGTTGTAATAATGAGTGTACGATAATTTGTACCTATAATTTTGGACTCTAAGCAAATTAGTCTAGCCAGGTTCAGACTGGTCTATTAGTGAATTAAAAAAGCAATTACTTAAGGGCGCATCCTACCTCCGATTTTATCCCGCTCGCACCATACTACTCGCGACCCGAGTGAGAACGAGACGGAGTGGGGTGTTAGCGGCTCTAAAGCGTCGAAAACTTTAGGTAATTGCTTTTTACGGTGAAAATATTGGTAATTTAAAAAAAAAAAAAAAACTTACGACCTGCTTTATAGATAGTTCAGTTATTATGCAAAGTTTCATGATCTAATTTGAAGTGTTTTTTGAATACCAGTGGTTTATAGTTCTTTTTAGAGGTAAATTTGGATTTTTTTTCTATAGAGAAAATTTTATGTAACCGTGGCCTAGCATCAATCCTCAACTTTAACATATATTTATTTCAAAATCAATGCTGCAGTATTTTTGGCATAACGGAGGATTATGCTAAGCAATTTGAGGTAGGGTGCGCCCTTAATTAATTATAACTTACTCGCCGACGTAAGACAGTCCCGATGGGAAAGACAATGTGCCCTCGTCATCGGTTATGTAAAATGTATCGACCGGCTCTCCGCCGTATGTACATTCCCAGGCTATCTACAACAAAAAAATGCTCTGAGCGTAGGCGTTTACGCTGCGTAGATGCATACGCTGTGTACGCCAGCTCTGCGTAGACGTACGTGTATCGAAAATATCGACGGTGGAAAGGTAAAATGGCTAAAGCGCCAAAACGTGAAATCTCAGGAATGAATTTTAAAGTAAAAAGTTTTGGCGCTTTAGCCATTTTACCTTTCCACCGTCGATATGTTTCTGAGTAGCGTCTTCGCTGCGTATACGTTCCAAGCCATCGCATACACCTTCAGTGTTTTACAAATACAAAGACAAGAGAAGTTTCCATTTTTAAAGTTAATCAACAAACTTACAATAATTGTTAACATTTAATTTAAGCTTTACTTTTTTGTCAGATTTCGTAAATGCAAAATTAAATTACTATCAAAATTCAAAGTAGGTATAATGTAGGTACACTCACTGTCATACCCTCTTCCAAATAGTCCAGCTTGTTGATATCAGTGTATAGTTTGAAAGGAGTCTCAACAGATATGACCAACAGGTCGACGTTGAAGTTTACACTTAGAATTCGATGTAGTACATGGAACGGCAGACTATTCTGAAATGGGCATCATTTACTAGTATTTTCTCAACGTCTTACTTTACTTTACTTTAGAGCTAAATTCTACAACTATTGTACAGTCCTTTCATAGAACAGTTATTTTACCTCTGTTTTGCAGCGCTGCCAAAATCACAGTGATCCATAAACTCAGTAAAATAAGGTTGTTATTGGGTTGCTGCCGTCAGTGGTAAAATAACTATAAAATTACTATAGGACTACTCGTTCCTCGACCATTAAATTCAGCTTAAATAAATACCAAGAATCCAAGAAGCAATAAAAAAGAAAATGTTTTATTTTTAATCGATTTAGTTCCAATAGTAGTCAGAACCTAGGGATAGGTTTAAAGCCAGCCATTTAAAACCATTTTAAACTAGCTGACGCTAGCGGCTTCGCCCGCGTGTAATCTTTATAAATTATAGCCTATGTTACTCAAGGTTTAATGTAGCTTTATAATGGTGAAAGAATTTTTGAAATCGGCGCAGTAGTTTTTGAGTTTATTCATTACAAACAAAAATACAAATCTTTCCTCTTTATAATATTAGTGTAGATTTTTTCGATAAGCAACCACCTTACCTGTGTAATATATTCCCCGCTAGAGTATTTATACACCTGGCAGAGTACGTCATAAGAATGTCCCGGAGTCAGGGTGTTAGCCCGGATGATCAGCTGGGAGCCTTTCACGTCTGACGTGGCTACATTGTCTTCAGCACTGGTCACAGTCCACACAAACTGTAGAATGAAGTCAGGAAGAAAGAAAAGTTTTAAGAAAAATAATAATACCAGCCTAATTATTGGTCAGGTTGGCGATTTCAGATTTATATTAACTACTAACTGCGCCCGACGGATTCACCCGCATAAGTTCACGTCTGACGTGGCTACATTGTCTTCGGCACTGGTCACAGTCCACACAAACTAGGATGAAGTCAGGAAGAAAGAAAAGTTTTAAGAAAAATAATAATACCAGCCTAATTATTGGACAGGTTGGCGATTTCAGATTTATATTAACTACTAACTGCGCCCGACGGATTCACCCGCATAAGTTCACGTCTGACATGGCTACATTGTCTTCAGCACTGGTCACAGTCCACACAAACTGTAGGATGAAGTCAGGAAGAAAGAAAAGTTTTGAGAAAAATAATAATACCAGCCTAATTGTTGGACAGGTTGGCGATTTCAGATTTATAAGACTAGCAGCGCCCCGCGGATTCACTCGCATAAATCTCTATCCCGTGGGAATATCGGGATAAAAAGTATCCTATGTCCTAACCCAGGTCATGGTCTACCCATGTGTCAAATTTCATCTAAATCTGTTAAAGAAAATAACTGTAGAAAAGCTAATTTTTGAAGTCTTTAGAAGGTATGAAAGCAATATAACTTTTTGGACTGCATTGTTTTAGAGATTATTAACAGCAATACTTAGTTTGGACAATATGTATTGGGCTAAGTCTATGGCTCTGCTAACTTCACACTGTTTAAAAAGTTTCATTGGCAACGAGTAATTTAAAACAGTTTGTTATTTCAAGTTTTCTGAAGCAGCTGCATTTGCAAACTGGTTCAATTTAACGTAACAGCAACTAAATTTAATTTAATTAACACGAGGAATTCATAACCGCCTCTGGGTTAACTGGCTATAAAAGCAAAGCTTTGAAAATCTCATTTCAGTAAATGAACGAAATTAAAACTAAATTTTTGATTTATTGACGTTGGTTAGAAGTAGATACCAACAGAAGAGGAACTTTTAATTTTATATCTTTTTGATATTTATACATTTTTTTTATAACATAAAAGTGGAAAAAATAATATAAATATGCTCCATATTTATATTATTTTACTCACTTTCGCATTTATAATATTACTAGTTTTTGCCCGCGGCTTCGCCCGTGTGGATGTCGGATATCGTCCTACGGGAACGTACTACCGGGATACTTAAGAAATTCTGGGTTTTTTATATAAACTTTCACCCCCTATTAGATTATTTATGAAACAAAAAGTAGACTAGGTATGTCCTTCCCCAGGATGCCATCTATCTCCTTGCTAAATTTTGTCGAAATACGTTCATTGGTTTAGGCGTGAAAAGGTAACATACAGACAGACGGACAGACAGAGTTACTTTCGAGTTTATAATATTAGTATGGAAGTATGGATGTAATAAAATAATATATTACATCCACTGAAACCATAGGATGGACTACGCCGTAAAAGGGACGTACTTGAGAGGTTTCAGTTAAAACCGTGGTGTCAGTCACCCGTCACGGTGCAACTATCTACTGCGTCACCGTCAGAGGTACTAATCCATGCTTATGGGATGGCAATGACCAAACGTAGATATTAGTAATACATAGTATATAAACAAGTTTGTTTACGAATCCTTTGTTTTTTTAATCAGTTTATCAGTCTGTTACTGCCTTGCTGTGTGCTTTACCAGAGAGGTAGATTTAAAACTCAAAAGATTGTCTTACAAAAAACTGTTTTTGCTAAAAAATAGATAGTCTAATGTGAAGGCGTCTGAAAATCAGTAGACCGGGTTTTGGGCTATTTAAAACTCCCGGTGAAGTATCAGGGTCACTCTGAACTTCTGGTGCTGTAACGAAATGCAGCTAAAACATTTTTTCCTTTGACAGAGTAAGAAAAAAAAAAAAAACAATACTTACAAAATAATCATGCGTCCTGTAACACTCTGTGACTTGAGCGTCCAGCATGAAGTCTATATCAGCATAGGTCAGCTGTCCACCAATCAGAACGACGGAGAACATGTCTGATCGGCCTTCAATGAGGAGCTCTGGGTCTCCGTTAATGTTGTCGATATGGAACACCTTCTCTGTGCCAACATCTTCGTTGAATGTGGTGGCTGTGACGTTGAAGATATAGTTCACTCCGCTCAGTAGCTGTAAGGGAAATAATGTTATAACCGTCTTGGGATCTTGAAGAGAAGATGAATTGAACTTAAAGAGTTTCCAAGAGCGTAGTCATTAATGCTGGGGCTGTAGCGAAATATTGTTATACTTCGCGCGCTCTCTGTTGCTCAGCGAGACGTCGAGTGGTGTGCAAAAGCTCACGAAGTTTAGTTCACGATAACGCTACAATGTAGCCCCAGCATCAGTGTCGCTAGCTTGCTTTATTGTATTGGCTAACAATAGTCGGCCAGACAGCAAGCGTAGCCCAACCAGTTTAGTTATCAGCTAAATGACAGTAGCTTATTTTGTGGTGCAAGTACCTCCAAATTGGATTGGAGGTGGAAAGTGGCAAATTAGGGCTTGCAATAAATAGGCAGAAAACCAAGCTTATGGTGATAGATCGTGCGGGAAAGCTATCGGGCGCCCATAACATCCAAGGCATCGATGCTGTGGACAGTTTCGTTTATCTGGGCTCTAACATTAATAATGAAGGCAGTTGCGTCGCAGAAATAAAACGGCGGATAGACATGGCTAAAGATGCTGCGACACGCCTCCAAAACATCTGGAAAAATCGTGGTATAAGCTATAAAACGAAAACCTGATTGGTCAGAGCACTAGTTTTCTCGATTTTCCTCTATGGAGTTGAGACGTGGACAATCCGAGCAAGAGAAAGACAGAGGATAGACGCATTCGAAATGTGGTGCTGGAGGCGGATGCTCCGAATTCCATGGACAGCCAAACGCACAAATGTGTCTATTCTTTCCCAACTCGATACCAAGACCCGATTGTCCACAGTTTACAGTCCGTATTTTGACATACTTACGCCACATAATGCGAAGGGGAGATAGCAGCCTAGAAAAGCTGGTCATTGTTGGCAATACCGAAGGAAAGAGAGCGCGAGGCCGGTCGCCAACACGATGGTCCGACCAAGTAAAAGAAGCTACATCCTTGCGCAAATTTTAGCAGGTGGTGATGGCAACTTTGGACCGGAGTCGATGGAGGCAGATTGTCCGTTTAAAGGGGTCCAGTGACCACGATCCTCAGTAATGAGGGACCGATTGAAGAAGAAGAAGTACCTCCAAATGAAATCTTGAAAAAAATACGGATTAATTATTAAGTTTGACTAAATATTTATCCATGCAACAAAAAAGAGTTTATACTTCAGTATTATTAATAATGAAGACGTTAGGTTCCAGCTGGGGTCCGTTGAGCTTCACTTCTAGCTCTCGCACGGTGTGCCATAGGAGGAGGGTGAAGCGCTGCGTGGTGGGCGCGTGAACCAGCGGGTGCCAGCGCACGGTCCAGTGGAACTCCACGGGACTACCAGACTCGATCTGCAAACTGTAGGAGTAGAACAATTGATTAATTAGACGAGTGTAAGTGCACAACTACGTCTCAGTGCCTCAAAAGCTGCAAAACTGGGAAAGTATTTTCGGGTTCGGGGATCCAGCTAATGGCAACAACAAAACGTGATCTCTGGCCAGCGGGGCCAGCCTTAAACCTCCCGAAATCTTTATCGAGCCATCTGAGACCCTTCCACCTGGACACGCGTTACCGTGACCAACTTAGTAATCCCTAGATTACGAACCCAAGTCCAAAGACGGCCGTAGCAAAGAGAATCTCCGCAGATAGACGACTGTCCGAGTCGTCCATAAACCCCCATATGTGGAGGTTTCCAAGTGTATATGCGGCGTCTCACCGCATACAGTGGCCCACCTCGCATCTTGCGCCGCATGCCCTATCACCTGTGCTCTTGAGTGGATCTTAAAATGACTGCGTCGGCGAACGGAATTCGCGTGGCTGAATTTTGGGCTTAACTTAATATCTGAATTTTCAAAACCTTATTTACTGTCGTGTACGTTAAGAAGAAGGAGAAGCACCACATTTTATCAGAGAGTATTCTCGACGAAGACAATTACGGACGGATAAGGCTGCATACACACGGGATCCGTCATTGACGATTCGTCAAAAAACACGATACGTCATAGCGGATGGACGTTCACGTAGGCAATGTGAACGTCCATCCGCTATGACGTATCGTGTTTTTTCAAAATATCCGAATAGATGTTCACACTTTCGTGAATCAGAGCAGATCCGTCACAAAAAAATAGCGTTTCTTGTTATTTGACGAACGTGATTTTTAAAAACGATATCTGATTTAAGACGTGTCCGTAATTTTTCACTATTCGTGATGTGTGTGAACAATGGCATTTAAAAAGCAGTGTTGCCGTAAAAAAAAAGACGAGTTGTGAAATAGACGATTTGAAAAAAAAAAACATGAATCGTCCTCGTGTGAAGGAGCCGTAAGATATATAAAAGGAGAGAACCAAACACAATTAGGTAAACATCAACAAAGACTATTCCAATCACAGAAAATAATAAGAAGTGCTGATATCCTTTGTTTGTCAGAATACTTGCTAATAACGCGCTGTCACGCAACCCGTCTGAGATATTATTTAGCGAAAGATTTATGTTATGTAAGACTCACTGTTGAACGTGACTTCGTCCGCATATAAACTTTAAAATACTTAGACGTCCAGTCGCAAATAATCCTTAGAACTTTTACATTACGTTTCTATCTGCAGTAGTTTAGTAGGTATCTGCAGTGTATATCAGTTTTGGAACTGTTATAAATGTATAGATTGTTACCTAACGAACAGTACAATGGTATTGAAGGTAGCCGAATGTAGATAAATATAATATGAACATAGGTGCAGTTCTAGTAAAAAATATATTTTATAAATAAACGAATCACAATGACATCTATGAATTAAAAAAAGATAAAGATCGGATACGTGTTTCTTGAGTATTAGTCCACTAATGGAAAGACAGATACGATTTATAATATGTATGGAAGGAAGATCCTTAGTACTCACGTGATAACAGTGTTATCCGGTTTGTTTATGACAGCGTTTTTGTCTTTGGGGCAGACGAAGGGAGGCGCTAAAATACGGAATTTTGGTGGTTCTGCTACCTGTGAATAAGAAAATGTGTGTCAAGCAAAATATTCTTGTAGTTTTATTGTGCTTTAGGTGTGGAGTTGTCTGTGAAACAAATACACAAGTGGTTTGGTATATTTGTAGCTGGTAGCCGGCGCACGTGTATGACCGGCCCATTTAAAACCGATAGGTGACAGGCGACAATTTTTCAAGTTTCTTTCATACATTTTTTGCTTCATATAACAGCACCTGTCGAGAAAAAGTATACATTTTGTCAGGTTTTGTCAAATAGGGCCCATGTCGCATTGTCATAAATATTATAAAGTGCCTTATACTTGGGCACTTTATAATATTTATGACAATGCGACATGGGCCCTAATATTTATGACAATGCGACATATTTGTCACAGCTATAGTTCTGCTTACCCTCTTGGGAAAATGGCATGAGAATATTATTTGCTACGTAATAATTCATGCATAAATTCCCCGAAGGCCGACTTGTATTGCACTATATTTAATCATAGTCACATAGAATGCATACGTAATAATAGTAGGTAACTTAGTAACATAAGTATTGCAGTAGTAAAAGTCTATTAATAGCACGTAAACTTACTACAGACTTCTTAGAATTTACTATTTCTATGGCTAGTGGTCACGAAACCCTTATGACCGTGGGCATAGTAAACGTAGGTAAGTACTCTGCTACGCCGCGCGGTTGTATGGAATCTTGTAGAACGTCGTAGCCAACTGCTACGCCGCGCGGTTGTATGGAATCTTGTAGAACGTCGTAGCCAACTGCTACGAGCGTAGCAAAGGTCGTAGACGGCTACGCGTAGTCGCGTATTTTATTGAAGACACGTAGATATTAATTTGTCACGCAAATACTAATAATAAAATTGCGTGACAATATTATATTATAATATAACGTATACTGACGGGGTAAGCAGATGTGTATTCCACGTCCCCATTTTGCCAGTTATATTCTTAAAATCCCATACATTAGGGGCCGAGCGGTTACTGAGAAATTTATAAAAAAAACCTATAACAATTTTTCCATTTGTGCTTTGGAATGGGTAAATAGCTTCATCTTTTTGACTGATCGAGCCCTTGACAATTAATTCAAAAGTACTTGTAATTGGTTTATTTGAAATAAATGCTTTGAGTTTGAGTTTGAGTTTCCAAACTGGGATGCGAAACCTCGGGTCCTCTACTCAACAGTCGCTTGTGATCACTATACCATCGCGGCATTCAAAATTGTAGTGTCTAGTAGGTATTCATAATAATTATTAAAAATACTTACTAGAACCAGACCATATAATTTTACAGCACTTTCCGTTCGCTCTCGACGTTGTAAACTCGCCATATTATTAATTATTAAAACAGAAATCGATTATTCTGTTATAAACACGAACGCTTATGAGAGTATAATGAAATACAGGAGTTACAAATACCAACGTATTGAAATGGCACAAACTATCCTAACTAATCTAATATTATAAATTCGAAAGTAACTCTGTCTGTCTGTATGTTACCTTTTCACGCCTAAACCACTGAACGGATTTGGACAAAATTTGGCAAGGAGATAGATGGCATCCTGGGGAAGGACATAGGGTAGTTTTTATCGACATGACGGAAGCTAGTATAATATTATAAATGCGAAAACGGCTGAACGGATTTGTATAAAATTTGGTACATCGATAGCCTTTGATCTGGAATAGGACATAGGATACTTTTTATTCCGATATTCCCACGGGATCGCGACTTACGCATGTGAAACCGCGGAGCGAAGCTAGTTACCAATAAATTGAGCTGTAGGCTTCACTTACATCAGTAAACAAGGTGTTAGCTAATTATCGATACTATTCCTCTGAGGGACGCCACAGTGATAATGTGAATGTATTGAGCTAATCACGCAGTAACACACAACTGTGTGTATTAATACTACAGTTCTGTATGTATGTCTGTGTGTGTGTGCAATATTAGGTTCAAAGCTACATTCTTGGAAAACGATGATGAAATACGACAGTTGTGTGTGTGTGTCTGTGTGACCAATATTAGGTTCAAAGGAAGATTCGTGGAAAACGTTGACCTAGAGTAATTAGATGTTCATTATGTTTTGTCAACTAAAATGCAGGAACTAATTAAATTATAAGCACTGTATTGTACGTTAACGTATAATTATAATAAAATATGTAATGCATTTGTTACAAATTATTCAAATTCAGAAAGAAGTACCTACACTAAAGTGTGTTTTTTGATCTCGTCGAATTTGGAGTTTGACATTTGCACCTGTCAAATTAGTCTAGGAGGATACAAACAGACTTTAGCTGCCGGCAACGTGATACTTAAACATACTATTCTTAAACAATATAGACATTAAAACGTTCAAATTAAAAACAAAAACAAAATTAGTATCCCAACCCACCACTTAAACTCAGTTTAAAATAACCGCACGGCAACGCAAATTAAATTAAACTCGCCAACTTTTGAGCTGACATTAACTATTCAAATACAAAAAACTCACCACATTTTGTACCAAAAACGTTGACACACAAACCAGCACTATGTTAATCAAAATCATGGTTTAACTTTACTAATGATTACTGCATTCCCTTTGACACTACCGGCTTTTACACCCCCTGAAGTGCAATGGTCGGCACGGCCTGCTGCGGCGTGAATTACAGCCCACGGGTCAAAGCGATCGATACACAATAGATAATTGAATGGACTGTTTTACCGGTAATTATGGACTATTTTGATGTAGATGCAGGTTTCAATAGAATTTTAATTGTTATCGAATATAATGAGCTTGCGTAACGGCTGAGCTCATAATATGAAAGTAATAGTATTGTAGTGTTGTTAATTTGGTGATAATTTCTTGACAAAACAAAATACATATTTATGAGACTAGAGCGGGATTAATGTGGGTGTACTTTGGGCCCTTCGGGGACTACAAGCGTGATGTTATGTTATGTTATTATATACTGACCACCAGAAATCATGTTACCCTGTAACTGGGTTGTTGAGGTCAGATAGGCTGCATTCGTTAAGACCGGAAACCGAAACCAACCTTGGGAAAAAGCAAGGCGGATGATGATAGTAGCAGTAATAGAACAGGGCTAAAAAATTAAACTATAATAGCTCAATGGTGCGCTATGGTGCTGAATGCTATTGTTGTGTAATTCTACCAAAAATATACTATTTCAGATGCATAATTTTCCAAGACGGCTTATGACGCATTATTGCTTCTTTGTTACGTTTTATAAAGTCGTAATCCAACAACTCTAAAAGTGATCAAGTTTACGCGTATGAGGTTGTCAAATTATCTACTGATTATAATTTTGAACGGCTGGTAGGTTCAATAAGCTATGCAAGTTAATAAAGTCGTGTAAAAGGATCTTATTTTTTTTGCGTACAGTGAATGGTTTTATGGATAAATAAATTAAATGTAATTATTAATGATCGAAATCGAAAGATGCTGGTTCTTGGTAGAAACAAAAGTATTAAGTCAATCAAAAATAATAACCAAAAGGTAGAAAAACAAGGCAAAAGGGAAAAAGGTAAAATATCATAAAAAGGCTTGCACAGTAATAAAAATAAATAAAAAGGTACACAACTACTACAACATTTTGTTTTATTTTTTTAAACAATAACAATCTGCCAATCAGTCGTTTTTATGGACAAAAAGATTGACTATACAAAATGATTCAACAATATCATCGTCAAGAATTTTTTACAATAGTAAAATACACATTAGCCCAATAATACCTAAAAATAGTTAAATTTATTTAACGATAAAATCGAGGTCACATTATAGTTTCGAAGGCATTTCATTCAAAGAAAAGTAGGTGTACACAAACAATTCTAAACTTTCAAGGTCGGGGTCACCGCTGCGAGTCCCCTTTATATAACATTACCGTGGCCACAAGCTACAACGGTGGTTAGTGGCTAGTCATTTGTTGTACTTAATTAAGTAATTTTATTGGTGTTTTATGAAAATTCATGTTAGTCACGATATTACACATGGGGAATTAATTCATTTTAATTGAAGTGTTGTTTTAAGTACCGAATTCATTAATTTTAAGTTTGTAACTTAAATTAAATGAGTTTATGACTCACAATCGATGAATATAAAGCCTTTAATTCTCTATGCTCACAATTCTTGATGATCTTTTCTTTGGCTTTTATTCATGAGTTCATAAAACATAACTCCTTTAAGTAGGTGCAGGTTGCATTCCGAGGCACGGAGGATTTGGCACTATACTCCATTTATTATAACATTAGACATAATAACGGCTATCATCGTTATTTCGTTATAAACGTATAATAAACTCCGATAATTCGCGATAAATACAAAGCAATGTGCATCTATTTACCATTTAAATTAAAAAACCGGCCAAGCGCGAGTCGGACTCGCGCACGAAGGGTTCCGTACCATTATCCATAAAAGCGGCAAAAAAATCACGTTTGTTGTATGGGAACCCCCTTATATATTTATTTTATTCTGGTATTTGTTGTTATAGCGGCAATAGAAATACATCATCTGTGAATTTCAACTGTCTAACTATCACGGTTCATGAGATACAGCCTGGTCATAGACGGATAGACAGACAGACAGCGGAGTCTTAGTAATAGTGTCCCGTTTTACCCTTTGGGTACGGAACCCTAAAAATAACTCTAAAGTGCAGTCATTTCAACAATATTATACAATAACTGTCTTTATTTAGTCGTTATTTGTATAATGTTATAATAAATGGAGTATAGGTATCATCATCCGATTCATTACCCAATAGTAAGCTTCCACTCTAATCCTGTGAAACTTAGGTACCTACCTACTAATACTTAGTAAGTTCAGATAGTTGTCGTGTCATTAGGTATGCAGCTGCTTTTTACCCAACTACGGTGAAGAAAAAAGGAGGGTTATGATTTTGACCGGTATGTATGTGTGTATGTATGTATGTATGTATGTATGTATGTATGTATGTATGTGTGTATGTATGTATGTATGTATGTATGTATGTATGTATGTATGTATGTTCATCTGTTCCCTCCTATCTTCCAAACCACTTACCACAATTTGACAAATGAGGTATCGTTAGAAGCGTCGTGATTGTCCGCTGGTTATAGGCTATGTGAAGTCACATTAAATTAAAAATGGCGCCCTCTAGAGGACATGAAGTGACGAACTTAAAAAAATATGGTTTAATCGTACCATGTTGGGTATCAAATGAAAGGGCTTAATGAGCACATTTCAAAAATATATATATTATAACCCCAAAAGAATTAAAAAAAAAATCAAGTAATAAAAACTAAAACCCAAATACGACTTAAAAGGTATAAACAAGACACCAAAGACAGACAAATTAAAAATCCGGAGTCACACGTAATCTGTTCGATTTATGCCCTAACACGTGTGACTCCGGATTTTTAATTTGTCTGTCTGTGGTGTCTTGTTTATACCTTTTAAGTCGTAGTTGGGTTTTAGTTTTTATTACTTGTTTTTTTTAACAACAATGTAAATGACGTATCAAACTATCTTACAATGTACCTATTTCTATCCCTGTCGTCGATACTCTGAATAGTTATTACACAAGTGTCCTACAGCGCAATTAAGCTCATAAATTGCTTTAAAACCTAATAAACTGAGCGTAAAGTGTACGGGAGTGCTCCTAACCCCGCCTGTAAAGGATTTTCGTTGTTATTAGCAATTTAACGGGACATTAGCCCCATCTAACGTATGATTATCTTGTTTTATGTTACCGCGCGCATCATTTACACAATTAAATTGGATAACGTATGTTTTGGAGTGTTATGACTGTGATTATGTGAAGATATAAATGTTATCTATGTAGCTATAAAAAGGATTTATTGTGGAATAAATCTAGATTTAAAGTCTGTGCTTTTGTTCTTGAGGAATTTCGGATTATGCATGTAGGAAGGCTACTTTATCTTCTTAGCACGAGATAATTTCTTCTGTTTTCGCTCGCAGTAACACAAAAGCAGAAGATAGTTACAGAAGGCATTATTTTATTGAGATATACAACGTGTTCCTTCTGAAATCCCATAACTCTAGGGTATTAATGAAACCATGTCAAAAAATGAACTGGCATAAGTAGGTGTACTCGATATCTCATCTGATTAGTTACGGCAACGTTTTAAAGTGGGTAGTTTGTGCTTCTATTTTATCATAAGAAGATTTTTTTATTAGGTACTTACAGGTTATACTTAACAAAAGACTACAATCAAAACATACCAAAAAACCTCTACTAGGCATATGAAACATTTTATTTCCACATCTTCCTTTCAATAATAAGTCTTATACCTGCCCTGAATAAAAGAATACGCTAAGAAAATATTTGGAGGCGAGGAAAATAAATCGTGGGGTCGATTGATACCGTACGTGAGCCGCCTCTGAGCCTCCGAGCCTTCGTACACTAATGGACTCATTCATGCTCACACAGATTTTGTGTTGATTGTAGCATTTCTACTAAACAAGGGCGTTATTAAATTTCCATTGGGTGTTAGAAAGAACTCAGATAATACGAAGGTGTATTGTTGTGTGTGTGTACTATGTGGTGGTATTTTTTGTGTAATAAAATTATATTTATTTAAAAATACAGAATCAACAGTTATAACATAAGGATTACAGTTATTTGAGTAACACAGAGGGAATTACAGGTTCTCACGGGTAAAAACAGAAAAGTACCTAATGGAAATCCTAGGATCAATAAGAACAGAAAAGTACCTAATGGAAATCTTAGGATCAATAAGAACAGAAAAGTACCTAATGGAAATCTTAGGATCAATAAGCACTATGATGCAATAGCTAAGTATTCTTTGGATCTAGGGTGGACGATTGGACATTATATAAAAACTGAGTATTTTTCGAATTATTTAGGATGAATAAATAGTGCTCCAAAATAAACGAGCTCTACCACTGAAAATATAACTAAGATTTTGCCATATCATCAATCAATCTGCCTAGCCTTTTCCCAACTATGTTGGGGTCAGCTTCCAGTCTAACCGGATGCAGCTGAGTATCAGTAGTTTACATGGAGCGACTGCCTATCTGACCTCCACAACCCAGTAACTTGGTAATACGATACCCTTTGGTAAGACTGGTTGTCAGATTTTCGGGCTTCTGACGACCCGCAACCATTGTCAAAGATCCACGAATCACAGCCGGGATCAACGGCTTAACGTGCTTTCCGAGGCACAGAGGAATCTCGGTATGAAATGATGATCACCCATCCACGGACCAACCCCCGCAAGCGTAGCTTAACCTGATCGATCGACCCGTGCAGCTGTTATTACTTAGCAACGAGCTCCTCGTATTTTTCCGTATCATAAAACAAAAACACATTTATTATGAAGGTTCAGAAGTGTGTTTATAAAAAATCACATTACTGAAAACAATATTGCGAGTTTAAAATAATCGTGTGAAACCTGAAAGGTGTTCGTATAAAGTTACTGCAACAACCCTTTCGTAGAAGGTAGGTACTTGCATTACACATAGCTACCACTGTGGACAGTAGGTCAATGACCCCCCCCTCCTCGGCGAAGCGGGTAAATATAACAGTCTACGGGGAATTTATAACTAACATTAGATCTATAACGGTGACATTTAATCATTTCCATAATAGGTATCATGCACTCTATATATTAAATATTTACGCGCCCTGTATAATTATGAAGTTGTTTTCAATTTATTAATGTTACGTGGGTCGATTGTAGTTTGTTTGACCATTCTGTCGGAGCTCTTGTATAGTATAATTTATTTTAAAAAGAAAAAAAATTAAGGCACTCATCTTTTATATATACAGTGATTTTTAATTCACTGTTAACCTTTCAGGGGGTGAATGTACTCATAAACAATTTTCATTATGGGAACAAATACGAAATAGCAAAAAAAAAACATCCGTTTCATCCATTTTCATCGGGTAAATATTGCATTTTTGTATTATTATTTATTATTTATTTATTTATTTCTTTTATAAATTTGGTACAATAAGTTCCTTAAAAAAAAGCACACAATTAGACCTCTGGGGTCTGTCTTAGCATGCCATAGCCTGAGATTTGATCAACGCGCTAAGTTATAATCGAGTTGATGTAATGGTCTTTCAACTTACGCTTTATATTTTTACTATTCATTGAGTCTCTAATGTCTACAGGTATTTGGTTTAGTAAATTTGGTATTAAGAAAGAAGCAGTACGCCTGCCATAGAAGTTACTTTTGCGTGGCACTTGAAGTGATTTTGATTTGGCTTGTCGTGTATTCACATCATATTTTACTGGAATTTGTATACTAATGTTATCAGAGTGATCTATGAGGAACATATACTCAGCGCGCGCTAGAACAGGTAATACTTTGCAATGTAACAGCATGTACTTTGTATGAAACAGCAGATATTTTTTCGATATTTCAGAGTTGGTCTTATAGTGAAAGTTCCTCTGAATCATTCACTTTCACGTCCTGAAAGGTAAACAGTGAATTCAAAATCACCGAGTATTACCCGGGCGTTTTAGAGCAAGTTTTGAACGAAAACTCTTATTTATTTTATCTACACCCATGCTATAAATCCTCTATAAAAGTTCTTGAAACAGTTAGCTTATTGCCAACATTAAAACAACCAGTGTCATAGTAACCATAAGAGGACCTCGACGAAATTATGAATCGCCGTTATCAGCTCAAAACACTATTATGTAAGGTATTTTATTAAAATAGTTTACGTTTACGTCATATTTTCACAAAGAGAAAAAAAAAACATAAAGTTGCACTACGACACTTCATCGTGCTTTTTGAGTTTATCTTGGACATTACGGAAGGGAAAAACATTGTGAAGTCTAAAATCGCCAACCCGTCTTGAGCAAGCGTCAATTATGTGTCATATGCTTGTGCCTTTTCTGTATGAATAGAGGCCTTTGCCCTGGTGGGGTATTATGAAGTTTTAATGCCATCATGATTCCAGTGCAAGAGAGAGATGGAGCTATAGATAACCGCTAGCACCATCCCTTTTTCAGTCTGGAATCATAATGGCATTTATACTTCATAATACGGCCCCTTCAGTGGGACAATAATAGGCTATTATCTCAATATTTTTAAAAAAAATATAAAAATTACATTTAAAATAGGTATTAAAAAATATATTATTATTATACTCGACTGTGTATTCATATTATAAACATCTCTACGTCATAAAAGAACAATTTGTAGTTACAAAACAAGCCATTAATATTAAAGGTGACGAGTGCTATATACATACACAGATAACCGGCATACATAATGTATTCTTTTGTGTAAATACGTGGCCCACACGAATGTCAGCCGCCTCGTTATCTCAGAGAGCGTTTGTCACGAGAGCACCGGCCTTTGAGAGATGTGTCGCGAACTTTCGTTGCTTTTATCTTTTGTTTATGTTTTTGGGTAACTGTGTTGTGGATTGAGTATATAATTTAAGTACAGTCACGGACTTTAATTGATGAGCCACCTTCAAACTTTTCAATTTTGCAGTTTCATACATTCACGAGATTACACGATTAAACACGAACTCAAATCGCAAGCTCGTAAACAAGATGACAAATAAATTACTTTTAATCGGAAATATCCATAGAGGTTGACTAATAAGTTCTCAATGATAAAAATAAATACAATGTTGCATTAAGTTTATCCAATCTATTTGATACCGACCTCTTTTGAATGATAGCTCATTAACTCGATAATTATGAAAACATAACTGAAGACAGTGACAGTTGAAATATCAAGATGATAAATAAATTACTTTTAATCGGAAATAGTCTTATCCATAGAGGTTGACTAATAAGTTCTTAATGATAAAAATAAATACAATGTTGCATTAAGTTTATCCAATCTATTTGATACCGACCTCCTTTGAATGATAGCTCATTAACTCGATAATTAGAAAACATAACTGAAGACAGTGACAGTTGAAATATCAAGATGACAAATAAATTACTTTTAATCGGAAATAGTCTTATCCATAGAGGTTGACTAATAAGTTCTTAATGATAAAAATAAATACAATGTTGCATTAAGTTTATCCAATTTATTTGATACTGACCTCCTATGAATCATAGCTCATTAATTCAATAATTCTGAAAACTTAAGTGAAGACGGTGACAGTTGAAATATCGATGTCAGAGAATTTCTCCGTACGGTAACGTTACTATCGCAACAGTAACCTAGCAACAATTGTTTATCATTGCTAGGTTACTGTTGCTAGACCTGCAATTGGTTGACTTTGAGTAGTCACTCTGCTGTCAAGTTTGTAGTTCTGGCTCTCAGGTTAGCCAACCGGTAAAGATATGAAATATAATTTTCTTCTTCTAATACGAAGCCATATGACTTTGCGTGTCGGGAACCGAATAAACCCGATTTGCATTACACGGCTAAAATACGAACAGTGCCAGGTGGCTCATCAATTAAAGTCCGTGACTGTACATGAAAACCACAATCAAGATTAATTTTGTATATCTATTGCCTCTATTGGTACATATTATAATAATAAAGTCGCTTTTCGTGTCTGTTCTTCTAACTAAGCTACGCTACGGATTTTGATGCGGTTTTTGGTGCCAAGTAGGGGCGGGTCGCTAGTCATCCTATATTTTGAAAGTGGACTAATGGTAGCAAGATAAACTAAAACATTTGACGTAAAATTTGTTTTCACGAAAAACAAAAGTAATTAAGTACTAAAAAGATTGTAGGTGACGTTCATCGACCTATTACAATACTCCTCTCAAACAAAAAGGTTGTCTGTGAGTATCACGAGCAGAATGAACAAGCTGGGTTGAGCACCGTTTTGTTGACGGAAGAGTAGACAAAAATGACGTTTCCTGTAGACAGTAGACAGTACAAGACGGCAGCAAAGTAGAAAGAGTCAACTGCACTTTTTACGAAATTCTCTCTTTTACATAATTCGACTCAGAATTCTTTGTAATAACTATCTTTACATTGTATAAATTCAATCTCCTAGTACTGTATAACTGCATAGCACATGTGTGTGAGCACTATGTACTTACCTAAGTACTTTAAAGCTACCATTTACTAGGTACGTCTTTCATTGACTTGAATGTGCCCTGGCGGCTGAAAGCATGTCATGCTCACTTTAATGTCTCGCTGGTGGTGGCGTGTGTGTTGGATCATTAAGTTCCCTTCAAAATTGTTGAACTGAATGGTGCTGATCCATGCGTCATGTTCGTGAACGGGCGCCATCAGTAGGGACTGGTCATCTCTTAGCTGCCACGGCTTATTTTGATTTATTTTAATTTTTGAATTGTCTTGTATTTTTTTATCTTTTATTTACGGACGCTTTTAACCTGCACGTTTTTCTACATTGTACTCACATGTATGATTCCAACATGAATGATGTAAACAACATATTGTAACAATATCCTGATTTAAAAGAGTGTCCGTGGAGTTTCTTGCCCGTTCTTCTCCATAGGAACCTACTACGCTTTGGAATGGGCAACTAGCTTCATATATTCTAACTGACCGACCCTTTGACAATTCAAAAGTGCCTGTAATTGGTTTATTTGAAATAAATGCTTTGAGTTTTGAGTTTGAGTTTTGTTTTGTCATAGGATTTATCGGTTGTCAGTGTGATTTTGACAGTAAGAATAGAAAACTTTCTTCCGAAATAGTCTACCTACAAAAATACCTAGACAAAGATCGTTAGAAATGAAAGACAAAATGACAGATTGTAGAAAGATTTCTACGGTGGATGTCAAAAATGAAGAAACGAACTGTCACTTTGTATAGAAAAAGCTATGTCTATTCTTCGTAGAGATAGAAAGCGCCATGCTACGCCTGCTGTAGTGGTACAAGTGGTACAACCAACATGGTTATATTATCTTTACCTCTATCCGACTTTTCTACTGGAATGCGTTGGATATAACTCGGTAGAGGTAAGGCGAGCACGAGATCAATACTCAATACTCAATTCTTTATTGCATTCCATATGTGTTACATAGATAGTTTAACAAGTCAATATCAATGTGGTGCACAGCAAAATTAGGAGAGAGGAAGAGGGCTAAGTAGCAATTCAAGCAATTCAATATATTATTATACATTTTTAGATGTGTTAAATTGGGTGTATATGTATAGGTAATGGTGAGCTGACCATAGCCTGCAAGACGCTCCGTGGTACTAAGGGGGCCTAAAACACATTAGGACATTAGCAATTCCTCTAAAAGCAATTCATTTCCTGAAGTCCCAGCTATCATTAGCAATTCCTCTAATTTGACAGTTTTTCAGTTGGAAAACTATCCAACAAAATTAAATGAATTATTTCGTAATATGAATTGCACGCAGATCATATTATGAATTGTCAGTTTCCGACATTTTACGCTGATTCATAATATTTTCCTATTATGATTCTGCCAAACTGGCCGTTTTAAGCCCCTTGATCTGCAGGCTGTGCCGGCTTACTTAAATTCTTTGTCGTAGACCAAGTACTGACAAAAATCATTGTTCACTTAATTGCAATTTCAGTACAGCTGATGACGGGTTTAGTTTTATAGCTAGCTAATTTAATGTTTTTACCCAGTAGTAGGTAATAAGTCGGAGGAGCTCGTGGCTAAGTAATAACAGCCGCTCGGGTCGATCCATCAGGTTAAGCTACGCTTACCGGGGTTGGTCCGTGGATGGGTGACCATTTTCACATATCGAAACTCCTCCGTGCCTCGGAAAGCACGTTAAGCCGTTGGTCCCGGCTGTCATTTGTGGATCTTTGACAGTCGTTACGAGTCGTCAGAAGTACGAAAGTCTGACAACCAGTTTAACCAAGGGGTATCGTATTACCCAGTTACTGGGTTGTGAAGGTTAGATAGGCAGTCGCTCCATGTAAAATACTGGTATTCAGCTGCATCCGGTTAGACTGGAAGCCGACCCCAACATAGTTGGGAAAAGGCTAGGCAGATTGATTGAGTAGGTAATAAGTCGAATGGATAATGCTGACACAACTTAAAAATAACGAATAATCTCCTAGAAAGCTTAAGTACGCTTTGTTTATAAAATCAAGCGCCTAGGTAAGCTATCGTCAAATTGAGCGCTTGCTCTATTTTCATTTCCGAGAAAATAACAATGGATTGGAACAATTTCCTGAAGTAATCGGTTAGTCTGGCGATGACAGGTAATCGATATAGTTATGACTTACTTCAATACCTATAGGTTCCTTACAGCATAGGTATTGAAGCCAAAAGTCATACTTACTGTAAGTGAGCTTACCGCAATACCTACTTATAGCTTTAAAAACCAGTGAAATAATTTGCATCGACATGCATGCAAATTATTTTATAAAGATGAGGGACGACTCTCTTTGTTTAGTATTACCATTATTTTGGTGTTAAATAACCTCCTTTGTTTGAAGTCGGTTAAAAATGAAAACTACTTGGATATTATTAGCATAGTTGACGAAGCAAAGAGAAACAAAGCAACTATCTATCCAAACTTAGCGGGAAAATTCAAGCTACAGTTTAGTTTGTTCAGATGTTCCTACTTTATACCTAGGTAATGTGGCTACCAACATAACCATGTTATAACTTTATACCGACTAAGGTAAATAGCCAGAAAGCCTATTCGTAATGTTACTTTGACCCGTATTCAAAATATGTCAAGGTCTTCAAATAATAATATCGCTTATTTAGGTACTAGACTAGTAAACAGGTTACCGTCCATTCGGGGTAATGACGAAATTCCCAACTGACAGTAAATAGAAAACTTTGCACTCGAATTAATTAAGTTATACGAGCCTCTATTTAAATGATCGATTGTCATAGATGTACAAGTAGATATACAAACTAATATGCATAAAATAGCTAGGAAAAATTCGATGTGCCTACTGCGCATGTGCGGCGCGCCTTTACCGGATTGAAGTGAGCCGCAGTCGAGCGAGCAGGTAGACGCGAGAGCCGGCGGAAACAGCCGAGTAGTACCGAAACAACCTCGCGCTGGAACTCACGCTCGCCCGGTCAACGCATTATTGACCATTTCCTGCGATAATTCCAACAAAATAACATAGTCTGTTCACAATACTGCCAGATAGTTTAAGATTTTAACATATATAGTGGTTATGCTGTGACTCAGTGACAAAATAAACGTTTAGTTGATGTAAGACGGACATTGTGTTATTAGTATGCACGTAATAAGCACAGGATCGTTAACAGTGACTAATGGAAAGCGTTAATTAAGAGAAGTGAAGAAGACCTGACACCTAGACTGACACCGGCAGGACGTCGATACGTAACAAGTAAACAAGGGGATTCACGTTAATGAAAGTACCGTTCCATTTTAACAAAAAGATGCCTACACACGTACACGAGAACATTGCTCTGCTTAACATGATGTCTTCAGACAATTTCGAAGATGAGTTGAAAAGCGTTCAATTACATTTCCCATCAAACAGAAGATTGCACAACGACGGCGCATGCGTGGAGGAGAGGGTGAGGACTTCCCGCGGGGACCTGCTGGTCGCCGTCCGCGGGGACCGCAGCAAGCGCGCCATAATCACCTACCACGACCTTGGACTAAACTATGCCGCCAACTTCCAGGCGTTCTTCAACTTCATCGACATGAGAGCGATATTGGATCAGTTCTGTATCTATCACGTAACCGCACCGGGACAGGAGGAGGGCGCCCCCACTCTACCGGAAGATTACACTTATCCTAGCATGGATGCATTGGCTTCCCAAATAGATTTTATTTTGGGACATTTCGGGATACGATCTTTCATTGGATTTGGAGTAGGTGCCGGAGCAAACATTTTAGCGCGCTATGCAGTTGTTAGTCCTCAAAAAGTAGACGCCCTGGTCCTGATCAATTGTACATCCACTCAAGCTGGGTGGACTGAATGGCTATACCAGAAAATAAACACAAGACAGTTGCGATCGAGCGGCATGACTCAGGGAGCGCTGGATTACCTAATGTGGCATCACTTCGGACGCAGCACTGACGACCGCAACCATGACTTAGCGCAGGTTTACAAAGAGAGTTTCTCGCACGTCAATCCGATCAATTTAGCGATGTTCATTGACTCATATTTGCGCAGGACGGACCTGAGTATTTCAAGGGACACACATTCTATTAAGGTGCCTGTTCTGAACGTGACAGGTGGTTTGTCTCCACATGTTGACGACACGGTGACGTTCAATGGTCGCCTGGACCCCTCCAAGACGTCGTGGCTGAGTATCTCCGACTGCGGCATGGTGCTGGAGGAGCAGCCGTGTAAGATAGCAGAAGCGTTCAGGTTATTCCTGCAGGGAGAGGGCTACTGCAGGTAGTCGCGTCACCGACGCCACGCCGATCGAACGCTGCGCTGCTAACTTAGAATGCACTCGATGCTTTCACGCGAGCTTTAAACACTATTGTAGACACGTTGACAATGTAGACGAAAAAAATGTTGTTCCTTGTTTTTAGATGTTTATGGAAATAAATTTATTTTGTGGCTTAATCAGGCTTTTTCTACACCTTTGTAAATAATGTGATAACATTTTACGAGAACCCGTAGTAGTAGGTGGTTATTTCACTTCGAATATTGCAAGTCACAACTAATCACAAGCAAAAAAGTTTGATGAAGTCTTGTTTTACAATATTAGCACTCACATAATTTATATATTTACAATATCATTATTAAAACAAATGACTGTAATTCGAATGATTGTTTCAATTGTGTAACCTGCATAAACTTCTTGAATTCTGCAAATGTATTAAGATTTTCATTTATTCCCAAATGAAATTAGATTTTAAAGACAGCCTTATAATCCAAATTAAATTAATAGAGCGTAAAATTATGAGACGTTTTCAATTAGTGACAATTTGGGGGTTTATAAAATGTCTTCTTGCAGATGAAATTTCTTCGCTCCCCTTTTAGATCGTAATCTTAACAGTTAAGAGGAATGGGGAGTTACAAACCGTAATTTTCTCCAGTATTATAAAATCGATGGCAGCTTATGTTAGCTGTTTTATGTTTTGTATGTTTTCTTGTTTTAAGGTATTTTAAAAAAGGTAATATAAAATATTAGTTTGTTATGTGTACATAATAATATACCAAGGAAAACCACTTAGTAACAATGACAGCACATTTAGGGGTCTCATTCTAAGCAGTTCCTTGCATCGTTCCAGCTGCAGCATTCACAGTATAAGTATGTGTGGGCTAGTCAGTAGATTACTGCTAATGTTTAGAGGGGCGATAGTAGCACAAAGGAACCTCAGGCAAGTCATAAATCACCAAACAGTCACTGATAATAGTAAGAAAATTCAATTAAAAAACAGACTTTATGGTGCTAATAACACTACCGGCATCGAACCCATGACTTACTTAAAATTGCCACTAAATGAACAAGGCAGTCAACATAGAAAGAAAGAATAACGTTTATTTGGACACAGTTCGTGAAACACAAAATAAAAATCACAAAGTTAAAAATCATCTGCCTGGCCTTTTCCCAACTATGTTGGGGTCGGCTTCCAGTCTAACCGGATGCAGCTGAATACCAGTATTAACAATAGTATTATTATACAAAGTTAAAAATACAAACTAATATTATAAATGCGAATGTCACGCTAAAATGGCTTAACGGATTTGGATGTGACCCGGGATCACAGACGAAGATTCATTCTGGATTGCAGACGAAGTCGCGGGCAACAGCAAGTAAACAATAATTTTAAAGCATAAACTAAGACAAAATAATCGTAATCACGATATACGTTCTTTTTCTACTAAACACCCTATTTTTAACCGACTTCTTCAAAAAGGAGGAGGTTCTCAATTCGTCTGTATGTTTTTTTTTTTTTTTTTTGTATGTATGTTACGCGATTACTCCGCCAATTATGAATCGATTTTGATGATTCTTTTTTTGTTTGGTAGGTCATGCTTCAGAGGTGGTCCCATATAAATTTTATTAACTTTGCTTGCGTAGTTTTTGAGTTAGCTTCAATAATTACGTATTTTTCCCACTTTGCTATGTAGATGATATAATTATTTCACTCCGTCACTGTTATTTACATAGCAGATTACGGTAAACGAATTTGTGTGAGGTAGGTACCACAACTAAAAAGTGAAAAATAAAAACTTTTTACAAAAAAAAAACAACCGACTTCAAAAAACAGACACAAAAAAAGTGAAAAATAACTTTAATTTCGGAAGTCGGTGGCAAAAAACGAAAATTGAAAAGCAGACACCGACTTCTGAAATTAAAGTTATTTTTCACTTTTTTTGTGTCTGTTTTTTGAAGTCGGTTGTTTTTTTTTTGTAAAAAGTTTTTTTTGTGTATAAGATTTGCATGGAATAATTAAGTACTTAAGTACTAATATAAGGTTGGAAATACCTAAATCTATTCTTTAGGGCCCTTCAAAATGTTTCTTGATTTAGGTACAGTTAGAGTAAACAGCAATCATCGCAAATCTGCCTAATGGAACTGAAAAATACTTTCGAAATGAAGACAAAAATAAAGAAGGTTTAAAATAATGGTAGCAAAGGAGCTCGCTCATGAATATCCAATAGAATAACAATGAGATTCCAACTTAATATGATATGAATTCTATTATTATAAAATGAAAGTTTGTGGTACACCCAAGTCGTTACTTAGGTATGCAAAGCTTAGGTATAAGTTTGAGGACAGATATGGTCTTTGTCTCTCAGACAACGTCTTGTGATAATTAGGTACTTCTTCCGGGAAAGTTTGACAATGGTGTGCAATGCCTGCTAGGAACAGGAAAATAAAAAAATTGCACTGATGAGCAAGATCGGCGTATGTACTTTTTACCATAGCTACTTAAATTAACTAAAACTAAAAGGACTAACTAACTATAGTTAAAAAAAACAAAGGGACCCTGACCGTGCGTTTGCACTGGTGAAACATTCGAGACAAAACATGTTGAAATCTTTAGTCCCTGTCAAAAATTGTATGGAACATTGACAGAAAATTGAGATTCCAACATGTTTTGTCTCGAATGTTTCGCCAGTGCAAACGCACGATTAGGCGTCGAAGTATTCGTCTGCATCGCTGTCATCTTTACGTACTTAATAATGTCAATACGCAATACTCATTTTTTTATTGATAGAATACATAGATGGTATAACAAATAAAAAGATCACTACGGACACTGTCGGGCACAGCAAAATTAGGAGAGAGGAAGAAGGCATCATCATATTATTATTGGGGTCAGTTTCCAGTCTAACCAAATGCAGCTGAATGCCAATACTTTACATGGAGCGACTACCTATCTGACTGCTAAGTTATATTCTTCGCAAGCAAAAATTATTGTAACCTGTCTGTATGTTGACCTTTCCACTGTTTTGCAGATTGTTTGGTAGTACAAACTTTTTCGTAAAAAGTTCTGCCTGGCGGCAATAGGTGGCGTTGGCTACCGGTATTTGTAAGTTATTCGGAATTCACATAAACTTTCTGTTTGAACAATACCTTAGTTAAATCTTTTTATACATTTGGTGGGTCTTTTCAATGGTCATTGACAATAATAATAATAAGAAAAAAAAATGGGCAGCATTAACGTAGAGTCGAAGAATTAATATAACATTACGACAGTATTCCACGAAGAGGAAGGCAGAGGTCTATCTAAACACTCCCATTTCGCTTGCTATGTTTAGGATCCTAGTAATAGGGGGTCTATTACCTGCAAGACCCGGAGAGCCAACCCAGAAGGACACAACAACGAAATAGTCAAGGTAGTCGAGTCGTAGATGATAAGTAATCAATAAAATGTTAGGTATATTATTGAAAGTCGGTGATCGGTTCGAACTATAGTATTATTGACGCGACAAGGTTGTATATTAAGTTCACAGGTCTTTTTACCCGACTACGGCGAAGAAAAAGGAGGGTTATGATTTTGACCGGTATGTATGTATGTATGTATGTATGTTCATCTGTTCCCTCCTATCTTCCAAACCACTTATCACAATTTGACAAATGAGGTATCGTTAGAAGCGTCGTGATTGTCCGCTGGTTATAGGCTATGTGAAGTCACATTAAATTAAAAATGGCGCCCTCTAGAGGACAAAAAGAGAGGAACTTAAAAAAAAAATGGTTTAATCGTACCATGTTGGGTATCAAATGAAAGGACTTAATGAGCACATTTCAAAAATATACTCGTATATATTATAACCCCAAAAGAATTTAAAAAAAAATCAAGTAATAATAAAAAAAAATCAAGTAATAAAAACTAAAACCAAACTACGACTTAAAAGGTATAAACAAGACACCACAGACAGACAAATTAAAAATCCGGAGTCACACGTGTTAGGGCATAAATCGAACAAATTACGTGTGACTCCGGATTTTTAATTTGTCTGTCTGTGGTGTCTTGTTTATACCTTTTAAGTCGTAGTTGGGTTGGGTCCGCTGGTTATAGGCTATGTGAAGTCACATTCAATTAAAAATGGCGCCCTCTAGAGGACATAAAGTGAGGAACTTAAAAAAAAAAATGGTTTAATCGTACCATGTTGGGTATCAAATGAAAGGGCTTAATGAGCACATTTCAAAAATATATATATTATAACCCCAAAAGAATAAAAAAAAAAAATCAAGTAATAAAAACTACAACCCAACTACGACTTAAAAGTTATAAACAAAACACCACAGACACAAATTAAAAATCCGGAGTCACACGTGTTAGGGCATAAATCGAACAGATTACGTGTTTTGTTTATAACTTTTAAGTCGTAGTTGGGTTGTAGTTTTTTTTACTTGATTTTTTTCTTCAATCATAATTTAAATCATTTTGAAGGATATTGCTAATTCATTGCTTCTTATGTTCGAACAATTTGTCTGCTCAACAACGTGAATAGCGCGATGAATGTTGTTGAACTGTCAAAATGAAACAGATTGTGATTGATCGTGTGTTACGCAACTATGCTGCGGGACAGAACCTTGAACCCTACAGTAGACTTCCGCGATTGTATTCCTTGCAGTGATACGATGAGGCTTTCATTAATTAATTGATCAAAACATTTTCAGTATTAACAAACACGACCTCAAAGAGAGGTGTAAATATTTTCAACTGTTAATGTTCAAAGTGGCTTTCAAAGACTTCATATCCAAAGCTTTGTATAACGGAACCGATACAAAAAACAGTCCGTAGCTGTAATTAATTTTCGATTCGCGCTGAACGTTCCATTCGTGTTTTTGTTTGAGAGCATTTTTCCGTTTTTTTCCTGAACAAACGTGGACGTTGCCTACCCTGTGGGGGAGAAAAGTGGGAGGTAGCGTGAGGTGGGGGCCCGGCTTGTTAAATGGACTCGCAGCGAGAGAGAGTGGGGTATTCCCCATTTCCCCCCTTTCACTGACCACTGGATGAACGGATTATGAAATATTTCATCGGAAAATAAAACTGAAAAAATATTACCACCGGCGTCTGAGAGCGTATTCTTCAGGGAAGCTAGTTATAACTTGAAATTATCTACTCTGTGGATAACTTGATTAATACCAGAGCGAACAATAAACATTTGATACTTCTCCTGTGCATACTTTGAAACTATTCGAATAACAAAGATGGATTCTTTTGTTTATAGTCGTTATTCTGCGTAATTATAAACATTGTCTAGAGATAACAAAGAATATTGTAGTTTTATCTTAGTAACCTACTTTGTTAAAGTTAAATTTTCTGTAAAACTTCAACTAGTTTTTTACCTATACCCTCGGGTTGAACATTATTTCAAGGGCTGCTGGCTGGCAGCTAAACTGACATGGCGGGCCTAAAAATGGTTATAACGTAGGTAGGTACCTACCTATACCTACTTAGGTACAGGAGTATTGGTTTTAGGGGGAACCATTTCACATCCAGGCACAGTAATTCTCATTTCTGCGCGGCTACGAAACCCAACGACTCAGCTACATAGCTCAAAGAAATGAGGCAAATAAAATATGGCGATGACAGACAACACTACAACTTCACTTTCATCTTGAACCCAATACTAGCACAGGGAACAGGAATACTTACTGGTAATATGCAACCTAAATAGTAGCCATTTAAAAAAACGTATATATCCAGTGGTGCAGCAGGTTTGATTGAAAAAATAGTAATACAATTATCAAAATCAATAATAATGTAGTAATACAATTGGAGGGGATCGGCACTGTTACTCCTTAATACAGGCTATTTCATAGCCTAGCAAGGGGACCAGCACGTCACTTGATTGTCAAGATTTTATATAAATAAAGATTATATTATATTATAATAAACATTGTCCCTCGTATATGCGGCACTATTTTGTACGCATCAATTGTAAAATTTATTTCCATATGGAATACAAAAACAATTCGGCATTTAATGCGCACATTGAAAACATAAGCTGCTTATCAACCCTGACCAGATTTAAAAAAGTAAATTAAACGAGGTGAACTTTAAAATTGATGAGCTGTGGAGAAGAGATAGGTTGGTCTGTGGCAACTGCTGTGCTATTCTGTAAAAATATTACCGTGAAAACGTAGGTGTAAGCTTTAAATTGAGCTGTCAATCCATTTGATGCTAGGGATTGATAGCTCACTTCCCTTATGTTTTCACGGTAATATTTTTAAAGAATATATCGGCTGGTTATAGTCGTTGGAAATCATGAGCGTTATGCTCATTGATACATGAAAGCTTTTATGCAATGGCTGTAAAACTGCTTCTAAATGTTATGTTGTGCGTGTGCTGAGACTCGTTGCAATCAGCAGAAAACGTTTGATGGATAATAGGAAAAAGTGGGTTCTGATGCAAAGTGAGTACCTACATAGCTGTACATTCATTTGTTTCATGAAGCGTTACGTAGTTTGGTTTTACATTTTCTCTTCGTGTTGTTCCTCGCATAACGAGGTCAGATTCCAACGGATACTCTTTGATGTATTTAATCCTATTATATGTGAACTTGTCAAAGGAATCTACCCACAATATCAAGTGCACCGTATCTTGTAAGTCGGGAAGTAATATTGAAAGAGGACCGGGATTCCGGGCCGGGACCGAGTTCCCGGAATGTCTCATATTGGAATCGGAGTCCGGGAGTCCGATGCTACAATGTTGCGTTTTTCTTTAGAGCGCCTTTGTCTAATGATATTAAAGTCTTGCTCAAATAACTCTGTTAAACTCCTTCGCAATGAATGTGAGGAATTTAATAAATAACTGCTACTGATTGGACATTATTGTATCCTGTAACGATGGGAGTAATCGGAAAACAATAATTGTACAATTTAATTAAATGAACCACTTCACTCACTGAGTAATAAAACACCGATGCAATCGTATACGATATTACTGAAATTGGTTTTCAATAAAACAATTGTACGCGATAAATAGATTTATTTTACATTAAACAGATTTTCACATAGATACCTAAGTATTTCGTTATTTACACAATACAATTATATTGTCATAAAAACATTTAATAAAAATTGACTAGAGTTCGTAATTTATCTACAAAATGTATTTACAAATGTAAGCTCCGAATTAACGTAGATATTACACATCAGTCTGACTATAGTTAAGTATTTACAGGTATTATGAGCTAATGTCTTCCACATAGTTGGCTAGCTACTATAACAGCTAACGAGTCGAGTATTCATTAGGGGCTAACTGTGTTCGTAATTAGGCAATAATCGGAACAGGCCAAAACATTGTTGTGGTCACGAAGATTGTGTTTACACTTCGACGTGGTGGTATGGGAATTGTGCGCTATTCAGTTAATAGAAAATTCTCGGAAAACTGTTTCCAAAGGTCAAATAATTGGTGGTAATTTTCTTCTTGAGAAATTAGGAATGATATGCTGCCGTGGTTTTCTTAATGAGTTTGTATGCGCTGCCGAATGGGTCGCACACACGTTGGATGTTAGCTTGAACTTATAAGTCACGGATAGGACGGAGAAGGAAAACATCGTAAGGAAACCGGCATGTCCTAGATCCACAAAATCGAAAACATGTGACATCTACCAACCCGCACTGGGACGCGTGATGGAAGCCCACTCTCTCTCGAAGAGAGGAGGCCTGTAGCCCAGCAGTGGGAACATGAATGTTGTGTGAATGAGTACAGTTAACTATGAACGCTGATTGTGTAGGTACTGTTGCGTTACACTATCATTTGTGCAAGGCGAGGGAAAGTGCTGATCTATGCAATGCGCGCGTGCCATACGATCGATTTGCTCAGTGAAATGCTGGAAATGAGTAAGAAAGAAAATGATCTTAATTTACGAACGAGTCCCTAATGAATACACGAGTCTTCCCGACGAACCTTATCGATTGAAAACGACGAAATATTAATCATTGGTATACATATGTAATATGAACTGTTTATTAATATTAATTAGGATAACAAACATTTGTTATTATGCTTATTAGTATAATATGTAAAATTATTCCAGTATTATAGTAATGTGTAGGGTAAATGTAATAAAATCGGCAATGTATGAGCCGTACTGTCGCACCTAGGCTTGTTATTTAGAACCATAATCAATCATCAGCCCGACATACGAAGCCAATATTGAAATATAAACATTGAGAAACTTTCGTACGTCGTAAATAAAAAAGTTATAATTCCAAACAGGCCAATTCCGAGTTATATTGCGTGTACTAGGTGTACTAGGTGTTATAAATCCCAAAACCTTTTATGTGAAAGTGTAAAAGTTTGGAAACATTTCGCTTTCATTCACACCGTAAATAATAATGCTAATTTCACCCTGTTTGTAAGTTTAAAATTAAATCAATGAGATAGCCACTATAATACGATAAGTTGAGCAGATACACAATTTTATTCTGTCAAAACTCTCATACATTTTTGGTATGATATGACACCTTTTTTCCGAGCCCTTTGTGATAGTGAACCATCAAATAGGATGATACAAAATATTCAATCAATAGAGACAACATTTTCAATGCTATAGTGTATACGAAGTTACAAAAACATCAAGTACAAAATCATTCGTTGTAAAATTAGGCTTCCAAATCGATGATATTACTCGTGGTTCAGGCAGTGTTTATTAATGCAGTTTGGCACATACTTGGGGCGTGAGAGTGACTTGTACCTAAAGGTGATTCCTTTCCCCCTCTAATGTACCGTTACAGAGTCGAGCATTCATCAGTGAGTGAGGCGAACCGAACATTACAGTGCGCAACCTAATGATACAATTCGAGCATTACATCAGTGAGGGAGGAGAACCGAGCATTACAGTGCACAATGTCTATAATGTTTTGACACAACTTGTAACATAAATGCGCCACACTCGTTACATTACAGGCGAATGCTCGTCAGTTAGGGAGGCAGTATTGTAACGTAATGCTCAAAATCGAATCTGTAACGTTACTTTATAGGCGAGTGATGTGTTTATGCATAATTATAAATAGGGTGTTTTTTTAATAATTAGGATTCTCTTTTGTTCCAATACAGAATGATAAGGTATATTTCAGACTGAACAAAAGTACAGTTATTTATTAAAAAAATCCATCGATGCCAATCAAAAAACAGGGGAGGTAAACGAAAGTTCTAAAGAGAACTAACTTACGTTTCAGATGACGTTTACGATACACATGTGAAGTGGGCCTACAGTATACCTATGTATCGGTGAGGCGTACGATATGGTTGGTGTCGCCGAGTTCGGCAGCCTTACGAGCCGTGCGCTAGCTGTGCTCGTGGTGAGTGCGCGGTGATAGCGAGCCGGGGCCCGACTCCGCGCTGGAGTCACCCGCGTACACCTCGGACAGCCCGCCGCCGCTGCCGCACCCGCCCCCGCTCCCGCTGCCGCCCCCACTGCCGCCTGCTCCGAGCATGCTTGCTGAGAGCGCGGCTTTGGCTAGGAATGAAATATCTACAGTCATAATAGGTATTTGAGCGCTTTACCTCTATTAATATTACAACATAATTATATTTGAAACAAAATACGTACATTCTGATTCATTTATAGTTTTTTGGTGTGATCTTCATGAGTATTGGGTAGGTACTGTTAATGAGGCATATTGTTGTGATCTTCTCGTAGCGGCGGAGCTGTGTGAGTGCGTGTGCTACAAGTACCTTGATGTGCTAGCGGCACGCAGTAGGACGTGGGTGCGTAGTGTCGCAACCACACCTTCTCGTAGCGGCTCAGCTATGTGAGAGTATGTGTGACTTGTGTGAGTGTGTGTGCTACGAGTACCGTGATGTGCTAGCGGCACGCAGTAGGACGTGGGCGCGCAGTATCGTGACTGCACCTTTTCGTAGCAGCTCACTGTGCGAGTGTGTGTGTGAGTGCGTGTGCTACAAGTACCGTGATGTGCTAGCGGCACGCAGTAGGACGTGGGCGCGCAGTGTCGTGGCCGCACCTTCTCGTAGCGGCTCAGCTGCTGCAGCTCGCACTCCGAGTGGTGCTTCTCCACTGTTACACATACCATACTATTCAACAAACAATATTTATACATTGTCATTTTATTGTCATCTACATCACACTAATGAAAAGACACACACACTGATGAAGCTGAAGCGTGATGGTAATCTGGAAAAGGTACCTATATTATGATGGCATGATGATCATTTTTTACCGACTTCAAAAAAGGAGGAGGTTATTATTACTACGTTCGGATGATTGTTTTTTTTGTTTTTTTTTTTATGTATGTTCACCGATTACTCCGCCGTTTGTGAACCGATTTTAAAAATTATTTTTTAGTTCGAAAGGGTATACTCCCGAAATGGTCCCATATAATTTTTTTTAAGTTTGCTTGCGGAGTTTTTGAGCTAGCTTCAATATTACGTATTTTTCCCACAGTCTATGTAGACGATATAATTATTAGACTCCTTCACTGTTATTTACATAGCAGGTAGTAACTTGTGTGGGGTAGGTACCACCACTAAAAAGTGAAAAATAAAAACTTGGTGTCTTTGCTTTTTAATTTTCGTTTTCTGCCACCGACTTCCGAAATTAAAGTTATTTTTCACTTTTTATTTAGTGTTTTTTTTAAGTCGGTTGTGTTTTTTTGTAAAAAGTTTTTATATACATTAAAAAATGTCAAAAGTTTTAAGTTCTGTGTCTCCCATTAAAAATATACATACAAATGAGTTTATGAGATACTTTGAGGCTGAAACCGAGACACTTTTCCGTTTTCGCATTGTTTCAGTTCTGACCTTCAAGTTCCATTTCAAAAATTCGCCCTGTGTAATAAATTAATGGAGGAAAAGGTTTTGAGTATTTTATGTGCCACAGGGTTTTAGGAATTCTTTCGTTTGCAGTTACAATTATTTTGTTTATTGAGAGGAACCCCAAACCCATATTAAAATACTGACACATCATATTGAAGTGAGGTTTTGCATGCTTTTTATTTTATTGGCTAGCAAACTTGCAAGCGGCCCGATTCCATCCCAGAGACAAAGCTGATGTTTCATGAGCCTGTAATGAGGGTTTTTTGAAATGACGATCACTAGGTGGCAGCACTGAGACGTCAGGGTCGAGCACGTGTCAAAGCGCCTATATTTTCTTTAGTCGTGACTAAATGATGAACTAATTAATGAATCGAATGGTGAACGTCATCATATATTTTATATTCATTGTCGAAATGGAAGACCTCTTGTCAAAGTGGCGCCAACTTTTGGCGTGAATTTTCATCAAAAACGTTAAAGTTAACGCATCAACGCTGCTTCAGGCTGCTGACGACAGAAAATGGTACAACTTCTTCACAAAGAGTTTTACTACTACAAAAACTCTACTACGACTGACGCCCTACGTCTACTGATGATATGAAGGATAATCTGCAAGTCTCACCCTCAGCCCTCTCCCGGTGTCGTTGCGGGTGCTTCCTGCAGGGTCGGTGCGGTGGTGCGTCGTTGTCTCGATGGCCGAATGTCCGGAACTGTAGCGTATGGTCCAGAGTCGCAGCCGCTGCAGCCTCGCCGCCAACAGCAAACGTCGCGTACGGACTTATCTCGTACACGTCTTTTATAATTATATCAAAAATAATCACTATAATCGGCTTTAGGATCATCACAGGTCACAATAAGGCGTCTTTCCTGTAGTCGTTGGTTGCAATTGTTACAAGACATCGAAGATAATTGGACTCGCAATGAACGCAAGGGACTTATCACATTACGTATACCTACATTACCCACTGCTGGGATACAGGCCTCCTCTCTGAGAGAGGGAGTGGGCTGTAATCCATCACGCAAGCCCAGTGCCCGGTGGATGTCACATATGTCTTCGATTTTTGGCTCTAGGACATGCCGATTTGCTCGCAATATTTTCCTTCACCGTTTTGAAAGCAGTGCCTGGGTTCGAACCCACGACCTAGAACTCGGAAGTTGGGGCTGTTACCACTGGGCCACCAATGCTCACCTGCGGTTGAAGACCCCAAAAAAAACATATCAAACGAATTTATTTTTTGTTTCGCGCTTGACTATTCGGAAGGGTTCGTCCCTGGGGTTCGTTCTGATATCCTGAAACAGGCCCTTAATCTGATAAGCTAATAATTGTGTTTGTAATATTTACTCACAAAGCTTCAAATAGCTGATTGGTTCTGCAATTCATGTTCTCTACATTAATAATTTAATGCGTGTAAAGCCATTTATGATTAAAATTGCTTTACCAAAATGCTGCTGTCAGAAATAATTTTACGTTTAATATTGCTCGAAGTATTACCTACCTATCGAATTGATATAATATGCGATCAAAGTAACGCTCAGTACAGTTAGTTTGATCACATATTATATCAATTCGAAATACAGACAAAATAAGAATGCAAAACAAAGTAAGGAAGGCTAAGGAAATGGTTAATGAATTATTCAACTATTTTTCAGTTCTGAAGTTGAAGGTTGTTGAGGTTGGCCGGTAATGGCGCAAAAGAAACTAACTGATTAAAACTTTCATTATGCGGGCCATAGACGTTCAAGTAAATTGATCAAACAGGCTGGTTCAAACAGTTTGGTCAAATAGAAATACGAAAATTTTGCCATTAGACAACTCATTTTGATCAAATTTTCCCATACACATTCATGCCAATTTCATGTTTAATCAAATTACTTGAACGTCTATGGCCCGCATTAGCCTCAACTATGCATATTATTATATTCTATCAAATTGCAAAACAGGTTACACATGCTGAAGTAAAGAATGTTAAAGACTAATGCAAGGAACATTTCAACTACAAGTCTTAGAAAATCAGAATCTAGGTACACTACACAGCTGATGTACGTACGAGTATAAGCACAATTGCCCATACGACTCAACTATAACGACTATAGAACATTCAAATTCCATTCTTGATCTTTTGTGAAAGAGGCATCACAATAATTTGTGCCACGGTCCCGACTTTGATATACCATCAAACGTTGGGAAAAAAACCGACGATAAAGAAACTAATCAGCAGTAAATTGCACAAGTAAATTTTAAACCAACCTAATGTGTAGGTAATTATTAACTTAAACCCAATTAAAGAAGCTACTTGGTCCATCTATTCTCATTTAAAAATCCTTAAGAATAGGTTTACTTTATTCACAAACTGACTTTTAGAGTTTAGGCCATAATTACCGCCAGTGTGTAAATCTAAAGTAGGGGGTCATTCCTCAACTCGTCCTACATGCCTACGGCCCATCTAAGACGACTTGCAGAAAATCAAACGAACGTGCTAAATGAGCCGTAGGCATGTAGGACGAGTTGACGAATTACTCAAAGTAGGTAAATGTGTCACTTACCAGAGGCAGGTGATAGTTTGTCATGCTTGTAGTCGTGTTGGCAGTTTCTGATGTTCTGCTGTTCGGGACAGACGGACTTGTCGGTGCTGGCTACTGAATGGCTGCAGCGACGCGTCTCTTCTTCTGCGGTACCACCGCAAGGCCAAAGCGTGCTAGGAAGATGACTCTTAATTTACCACACCACCAATAAACGTATTAAACTACATGAGCGTGTTTATTATTTTTATAAGGAAAATTTTGACATCTGTAAAAAAACTCTTTTTTAGAAGTATGAGGAACAGGGTGTAAAGTTCACTCATTCTCTTTAGGAAAGGGAGGATCCTTTGACCAGAAGGGTGTTGTGTCTGGCGGGCAACTGCCCAACGATGGATGTTGGAATCTTGTATCCATACATCCATGTCCATCGTGCGGTAAAATCTAATTGCGCGATGCAGGATTATATGTGACGTCAGGTCTTTGATGCGTGTCGACGTAGCAACTTAGTACTTCAGTTTATTACTCAGTTAGTATTGCACTGAAAGTGAAGGTTGTGTCATAAAGCTGGCTCTCAATAGAGAAAGCTGAAAAATACAGCTCTTAAGTAGGAGAAAAAGTTCTGCGTCTCGTCATTGTTGCCTCTATCACAATTGCAAGACAAGACTTTGGATAAAGCTGACTTTTCAATATCAGTTTGAAAAAAACTTCAACTATCCACTATTGCTAAGCTTTAGGATAATTCCCTTGATCTTACAAAAATGTTATACGCACAGTGAGATACTTATTTAATATCCCATTAAGGATCAGGAGGAAGCCCAAAGCCAAGCAATAAATTAAGATAGGATGAGCTATATTGCAAAAAGATACCTAGTACGTATTAAAATCATCATTTGCCTAGCCTTTTCCCAACTATGTTGGGGACGGCTTGCAGTCTAACCGGATGCAGCTGAATACCAGTATTTTACATGGAGCGACTGCCTATCTGACCTCCACAACCCAGTAACTGGGTAATACGATACCCCTTGGTAAGACTGGTTGTCAGACTTTCGGGCTTCTGATGATCCGTAACGACTGTCAAAGATCAACGAATGACAGCCGGGACCAACGGCTTAACGCGCTTTCCGAGCCACGGAGGAGTCTCGAAATGAAAAGATGGTCACCCATCCACGGACCAACCCCGGCAAGCGAAGCTTAACCTGACGGATCGACCCGAGCGGCTGTTATTACTTAGCCACGAGCTCCTACGTTCAAGCTAGGTACGTATTAAAATGTAAGTAGGTAATTCCCTAGAAATACCAAAATTATTTTAACAGTCCGTGCTTAGTGCCCAAACCGCCTTGAATTGTAAGTAGGTCGCACTGAGTGATTTACACAGGCATCGTGCTCTCAATGCGTCTACATTTATCTTATTTATTATTATGTATTTATACAGGCTTCCTTGAGAAATGGGAATTCCAATACAGGCGTTACTCACAATATTGTAAATAGGTATCGAGTATTTTCAATTATTCGGACGAAACAAAGAGAAACCGAATCGGTTTTGAACAATAATGTTTTTTTTTGTCGGCCTTTTATTGAACAGAAAGACATTTGTGATGAATGTGTTCAGTTATTTTTAGTAGGATTAACAGTTTGTAAAATAATCCGTCATATTGAAGTCTGAAGAAGGTCACTATTTGTTATCAGAACGATCATGAATTTTAAGCCAACCATGGATGGGCAGACAACACTGAACTGACCAAGCAGTATTTGGCCTGATCGTTTCAATCTTATCATGATTAACGTTTTTCTCCGTGTACCTACTGGTCGCTTCGGCTGTGTTTTGGACTTGACATAATGTGGACATGCGACTCGCGGTAAGACTTTTTACAAGTGAGGAGAAACGGAACAGTATTTGCATACATCATCTCATCTCTGCATCTCTGTCTTAAATAATCGAAAGTTATTTATGGAACATACACCAAAGTATACAACCCGGAGTCCGGAGTCCGGAGTTTGTGCCCCGTTGATAGCAATAGGCTCGGCCCTAATACCTACATGGGACTTAAACATAACTGGCGAAATGTGGCCTACACTGGCAAAGTGTTAAGCCTCGTGCAAACAGGCGCGATATCCTTAGATATCTTTATCCAGGCGCGAGCTCCAGCGCTACCCTTGTCGCGCCCGCGATATCGCGCCTGTTTGTATGAGCCTTTAGTGGGTTTTTCCAACAGGAATGTCTCAGTAGCAGCCCGGAGTCTAGATTTGTGTTCCGTTGATGGCAATAGGCTCGCACCCTATAACATGGGAACAAACATAATTGGCGAAATGTGGGTGTACTAGGTATAGGTACATCTCTGCCTAACCCTTCGGGGAAAAGAGGATTGATGTTATGTTATTTATAAGAAACATAAAATCAAGCAATTATATGTGAGGTAATACAATATTTTCACCGTCACAGGTAGAACGCAATTCGTGAAAAACTCGCATCAGAAATTGGATCCGAAAGGTCAAGGGGGCTGAAGGGATTCGCATATTGGCGATGCGTATATCAAATATATTGACGTCATGACCATTACGTTTCAGATAAAACCTTTACGGTATTCCTCACAGGTCGGTTTTCACGGGTTTTATCCAGATATGAATTTATTCATGAACGAAGAAATTGTAGAAATAATTTTATGGATACCTTTTGATAACTTTGATCTATCAAAGTAAGATGAAGTCAAAGTCAAAAACATTTCAATAGGGATTACAGGTTTTTGTTGATATTCGATATCAATATATGGTTTGTGAATCTAATTTTTATTTTATATACACCCATGCTATAAATCCTTTATAAAAGTTCCTAAAACAGTTAGCTTATTGCCAACATTAAAACAACCAGTGTCATAGTAACCATAATATCATCCAAACGGGTGTTATAATGTTGTATTGAATTTCATAATGCAACTTATTTAAAAAAAAAGAATATTGTCATTCACGAGCGTTTCACTAACAAAGCATCGTATTTAAAAACAAAACATTTGAATTCGAAAAATTCGAATACTTACACGTCGTACCGCGCCATTTTTCTTCGATATTGGTATTGCAAAGAAACTTTTATAGAAGATTCATATCATGGGTGTAGATAAAATCTTGTATGCAACTGTAAATAATTAGGTATTAAAACACTCATGTGATACTATTACCTTATAATATAACAGCTGCATAAAGAACTATTATAACATGAAAACCACAAATGATTCAACTAATTACTTAACCATAGCACATTGGTAAAGCATAAACAATATTGATACATTTATTATAGTACAGACTGTACGTTTCCGGACAATCTCCGGTTAACTTAACTAGCAGATAGTTCTAGACAAATTCTAATCTTTCTTTTAATGAGATAGTGCATATCCGCACACTGTGAAACAGGCCCTATTTATTACCCAATATCTGGAAGAAAATTCAATTCATTACAAACAAATTCTGATCTTTCTTTCTATGAGAGTGCCTATCCGCACACTATAAGCAGGCCCTATATCTAATATCTGAAAGAAAATACAATCATGATTGTCGGGTACATAACGATTTGTTTCTAATTTAACCATGTCTTCGAAACTTTGACCTGATTTAACACTGCCTGCCTGCCTAGCCTTTTCCCAACTATATTGGGGTCGGCTTCCAGTCTAACTGGATGCAGCTGAATACCAGTATTTTACATGGAGCGACTGCCTATCTGACCTCCACAACCCAGTAACTGGGTAATACGATATCCCTTGGTAAGACTGGTTGTCAGACTTTCGGGCTTCTGACGACCCGTAACGACTGTCAAAGATCAACGAATGACAGCCGGGACCAACGGCTTAACGTGCTTTCCGAGGCACAGAGGAGTCTTGATATGTAAAGATGGTCACCCATGCACGGACCAACCCCGGCAAGCGTAGCTTAACCTGACGGATCGACCCGCGCGTCTGTTATTACTTAGCCACGAGCTCCTCCAGATTTAACACTTTAACCGCCATTTTTTTTTAACTGAGTTATTTAATTTTCAACCTACCTTCGTTTAGCCAGCAACACAAGAAGTAGGGCAGTGACAGCAAGCGCGGCGAGGGCAGCGAATGCCAGGGACACAGCACCGAGCACTCGCTCCGTGTCAGCGTTACCACTCGACGTTGTTATCTGACCACCCTCGGATTGGAAGGCCACTGGACGACGTAGACGCTCTGTTTGGATAAGGAAAAAAATCGAATCATTTCCCTTAACAAAAATTGAAATTGTAAAAGCAAGGACATGAAGTTTAAGGCGACAGATGGGTGAATGAAAGGTGAGTTACCTTTTTAGTAATAATATAAATGGTGCAGTAGAAATCTACGAAAGTGTGATCCAGCTCTTATCTAATTTATTATTAATCTTAATTTATTTATTTTTAATACTTTGAATTGTTTTTGATATTTTTTTTATTTGACATTGTTCTCACATATAGAAGCACCAAGAATACTGTAACCAGGTTTTGTAATATCTATATCCATTTTTAAAAGAGTGTCCTTGGAGTTTCTTGCCCGTTCTTCTCCATAGAGATCTACTATTTGGAATGGGCAACTAGCTTCAACTTTTGACTAACTGACCGATTCTTTGACAATTCAAAAGTGCCTGTAAATGGTTTAATTGAAATAAATGCTTTGACTTTGAGTTTATCACAAGTATATTGAACAGTAGCACGTACTTGGAAATAGACTTTAAAGAACATTTTATAATATATTTTTTTCTTAATGTAAGTAGGAATTGCGCAATATTTTTTTACTCGACACGGTTATTTACGAGCGTTAAAGCCATATTTATAAAAAAACTTGTTTTCTAAGAATCCATAAATAAAATACCTATAAATAGAACCTCCTACGCACGGATACTCACAGTAGATGAAAGTTTCTATAGCAATTCTAAGGCAGTTTGTTTCCTCGGCGGCCATAACTTACGACGGTAATAACATAAAAGATCGCTAATAGTAAACAAGTCGTGATAGATGGGGGGCCTTTGAGAAACCTGCGTGGCTTCCGAAGTTGAAAGGTACAAATGAAAATCATGTCCAAAGAAATGTTTTTCTAGGAAATGTGTGGCAAGAAAGATAAAAAGTGTTTAGCTATAGTCAATAAAATAAGGCTATAAAAGCTGTTTAACTGTTAAAATGCTATAAAGGATTTGAGCGCTTTCTTATCAGCACGCTAAAGAAAAAAAAATGTTTGAGAGTTGTATGCAGACTGACACAACGGTAAAACTTAAAAAAAAAAAAAAAAAAAATTCTCACTGACAAACAACGCTCAACCTAAACTGTTGTAGATAAAATGTTGTCGAAACTCCGCAGACGTGATGGATATGTGCGCATGATCAGATGAAAAGAAATGGTTTTTCATCAACCGCAGCTATGCATGTGTGTACACTTGAAATATCAGTTCTAAATTATTTATTATTATTTAATCCTCTTAAAAATTCAGCTGATTTTTTAAAAGGATTAAATAATTTTAATAAAAAACCAAAAGAAAAAGCGAAAACGAATAAAATTTCACCTGGTATACACGTCACGTCTGCGGAGTTTCGCTAGCTTATTTAATTTGACCCTGTTTAACGAAATGATTTTTGAAAATTCAACCCCTCAAGAGGTTAAAGAGGATGTCAGTTTTTATGGAAATTCGTCATTTTTGCTAAAATTCCGTTGGGCAAACGTTAAAACTCAATGATCGATGCCACTGAAACTTGACCAACATTTCCACAAAATCAGTTTATAAATGAATTCGGATAATCATCAATCGCTTTTAATCATGCTACATTTTGCTATCAATTTTAACTGAATGTAACCAAAGGCCAGTCAAAAGAATGCATTTCAATATGCTTTGTTGCCAGAGCCACAATGCAACACCTTGTAAAAAAACATTTAAAAATAAAATGGCTGCCACGTTACGCGATGGCCTGGCTATTATTTTTAGTCACGTTTAAAAAATTGCAACTGAACAAATGACTGCAAACTTTGTCAGTGATAAATGGACATTGGAATGTATTTTTAGATGGAAACAGCTTTTACGGTAATACGACAAATCACGAATGCAAGGATTTCTTTTTATGCGGTTCTTTTTTCGCAGTAAAATAATTTATGTCTAAAAGGGAATTTCCGGCCAAATCGAGGTGTTTCAGTAAAGCTATACAAATATTAGATGAAGAAGGTATTTATAGAAAAGACGCGCTTGATGATTTCATTTAAGCCTCTTCCCCACAGGCGCGTTTTTATCGCACGATAAAAACGCAAGCGTTATTGCGATATCTGTTTTCAGTACCTTTTGCAGTACAATAACGCTTGGGTTATTATCGCCTGATAAAAACGCGCGGGTGCCCCCACCCGCGCGTTTTTTTGCTCTTTTTTGCTCTTAGAGGCTTTATTTGCTCATTGCGATGATCCTAATTATAACCATCCTTTTTATGTGTACAAACATAAATACCTACTGCAAGTACAGTCAGAAAAAAATAATTGTTTATCAAATTGACATACCACGTCAATTTGTCGCGTTAAAACTATTTCATACAGCCAGAATAACAGTTGTGATTTGAATATACGGACTATTTAAATTTGTAGTCAATTTGATAAACAATTATTTTTTTCTGATGGGAATGGGTACGTATATAAGTCTAGTGTTACCTCCAGAATGCGTGGTGGTAGCTGCATAAATAACGGCTTGGTGTCGCGCGGATTCCGTCGCAGTCCACAAGCGTAGTGCATACCATGCGCCAGCCGACAGCCCACCAATCACGACCTATGAACAGGAATACTTGCTTTACAATAAATACTAAGAATTAAATAAAAAGCCACACTTTAAAATGATCTAATAAGGTTGACGGTACGATTGCGACTGCTTTTTATAACATACCAACTTTTCAGGGCATCATTAGTGACCAGCATCATTAGGTGACCATCCTAAGGGTCAGGACCATGCCACACGATGCGGTGGCGGCGCCGGAGCGATATCGCTGAAGCGTCCTACATATAAAAATGTATGGTAAGGCACACGGCGCCGTCCGGTACGCTCCGGCGCTGCAAAGATGATGACCTGCGGTGCGGCGCCGCACCGCATCGTGTGGCATACTACCTGTATAAAAGAAATTCATACGCACGAACACGTCGATTTAAGTTGATATATAAAAAATATCACATAGCCGGTCCTCATGTTAGGACCATTTGGCACAGTAAACCATTATTGCCAAATCAATTTAAATTCCGATCTACGAATATTTTACGATCCGATATTTATTTTTATCCGAAAAATACGAGTTCAGTATTTTTTTTTATTAAGCATTCGGTATTTTTGTAAATTCAGCATTGTTGAAAATATCTTTGACGAAAAATTCTAAATATGCTATATTCATGATAAGATTTTCCCTTTACAGCAGCAAGGCTTCAAGCTGAGCAACTGCTAAAGGAAAAGAAAATTTAAAAGGCAGCTGCTTCATTAAACTTTCACAAGTGGCTACATAAAGTGATGTCAGGGTTATTTTCCAACTTTTATTAATAACGGACACGTTTACATAAATAAAGTGCGCTCAGACTCCTTTCATCCAATCTCAGGCTCTCGCTGTTATCATCCTTTAATCTTGGTACACCCATTTTCTAAACTTATTCCTTCACAAATGTGTGAAGCGAGTGCGAGTGAATAGGTCGTAATTCCGCGCCTGTTTCCCCCACTCCTTAATCAACGCGTAGCTACCTGAAAGAAAATATCCTCGTACGTACAATATAAAGTTGTTGATATTTGCACAAAAAAGGTATTTTATCCGTCCCAGCGGATCATAATCTACGAATTTGTATGGCGCCCGAGTCTCAATTTGCCCTATTTCAATTGGCTCTTGTTTCCGTAAAACACAAAATGGCGTGAATTGGGGGATCTCTGATCTTTAGCGAGGGATGTTTTGTTCAAACTCATTTTCAATTATTAATGAAATCAAAAAGGTTTACAAATTCGTTTTCCGGTGTATGTAACATAAATGTTATGTCTGTCAATATATGAACAACCCAAATCAATTAGTTTGCTTGGCAACACATGAGCTACTTATTTCTAATTTCATTTAATAATGTAATCGAACATTTTGATTCCTAATTGAATTAGCAGTGTAGTTCCACTTTAAAGTAAACATTTAATTGGGATTATAACAATTCCAAGAGAAATTAATATTGTTAAGGAAACCTTAGTTCAATATCAAACCTAGTAGAATGCAGTTTAGAACCAGACATATTTCCAGGAATTGCTTGCGATATTCGAGGTATTTCACACGAATACGTTTAACCCTCATTGTTAAACAAACAATGTTTGCGAACTTACAGTGAAATGGTTTTGGCGAGTCTATTTCAATAGGAGAGTATTTAAAACGTGTTATGACTTTCATAACAAAAGTTAAATACTCTCGTGTTTAACGGTTGTTATGGAATGCCGCAATTTGAGACATCCTGGCTTTTTCATATGGAATCAGCTGTCTAAATATGTATATTGTAAATTAAATTCGCTTTTCGAGTCTGTATGTGTGACCGCGTTGTTCTACAAAACTACGCAATGGATTTTGATGTGGTTTTCACCATCATTTAGAAAATCTATTCCGGAAGTATTTGTATATACCTAAATTAATATGAATCTGAAATGTACTAAATAAATCTAAATTTTTGTCAAGTCGTATAAAAACCGTGCGAAGTAGGTGTGGGTCGCTAATAAATGTTGGTAAAGCAAGAAAGAAAGAAAAATGCGTTTATTGGCACTACAGCAGAAAAATACACCTTAAAACTATAAAAACGGAAAACAATTAATATATTGCAAAATGGGTCTCAGCTCACCATAATGGTAGAAATAAAGGCACTCACCTCACGATGATGATGCAGCGAGGTAAGGTCAGCGTCTCTCCAGGCCGCAGCCCCGGCAGCGTCCGCCCTTCGCCACTGCAGCCGCACGAGTCTGGCTCCGCAGCGCACAGCCCTTCTTGCGTCTAACGCAAGAGCGCTGCTGTTGCTCCAGACTGCAGCCTCGGCCCCCTCTTCTAGTCTGTCTTCCCCTCCACCTTCCCATACCAGTACTGGTGGACAAGTAAATATTGTTCATGGCCCAGAAATAGCAACCACTACAGCTTGGGGTATCTACTGAGCTCGATTCCGGGAGCAAAGCGGCATTAAGCTTATTCCTAGAAGGAATCCGAACTCGGGATGTGTGCACAGGTAATGGGTAAATATAGGCTCGCCCTCAATACGTGCGACTAATAACATAACTGACATAATGTGGGTGCACTGTACACATTTGGCTACCTATTCGCGGAATAAAGGCGTAATGTAATGAGACGGATCAGATAACTAAACAAATAGGTAATTATAACACAAAAAATCAGTTGCCCGTAGTTTCACGAACAAGTCCCCCGCTACAAATGATATTTGCCGTTTACCATAGGACAATATACATCTTGCAATACTTACTATAATAAATAATTACATATTATAAAACAAAGTCCTCAGCCGCGTCTGTCTGTCGTCCTGTTCGCGATAAACTCAAAAACTACTGCACCGATTTTCATGCTATTTACACTAATGGATAGAGTGGTTCTTGAGTAAGGTTTTAGTATATAATAACCGACATCTGCGGGCATCAGCTAGTAAATAATAAATCAATTACAAATAATTGTCGATGTTACGCATTACCAATACTGATTGGTCACTAATATATATGGTCGTCAATATTATCGAAGCGTAACCTTCATAGCTTAGATACCGTTTGATCCTTTGGCAGCGTTTACAGCTGTAAAATTGCTTTCAGGGTACAGGCTAATGCAGATGACCTTACTGACGCAGTATCCGGTAATCTACAAGGAACGTAGGCAAAACAATCTGTTTATGGATCGGTAACCGGAAATTAAACAATGTAATGAAAACATTCATTTGATTTGCAGACATCTCAATCCTCATCATTAACCTGTCTTTACACCCATATACAAATTGATTTTAAAAACCCTTGTAAAAGACTTTTCAAAATCATGTACCTATAAAACATTGATCTTAATTGTTTTGACATTGTTTTATAAATGCTTTGTTATCTATTTAATTTACATCTTTGACTAGTTTTCTACAAATTCTGGCCGCTTTCCGAATTAGAAAATAATCGCTGACAGCGCTCACAGCGATAACTTGCGTACCGAATTAGTTATCACAATTATGACTGCTGAGGGCTGTCAACAATTCGGGACACTTGTGAACGCACAGTCCTCGTAACATAAACATAACCTCAAACCTTGCATTGTTATTATTGTTGATATTCATATTATAAAGTGCTTCTGTGTTAAACACATCAAATAAAAAAAAAACATATTCATCAGTATATTCATCAATTTAAAAAAAAATATGATTTAAAACAACACAGTACAAATGTCAGTTTGACAGTCACTTTGACAGCGCTCACGGTGATAATAATCTAAGGCATGGTCGGCGTTATCGCAAGATGGCGCATGTCATGACGTCATCTATGACGATTTACGGGACATCGTTATTTTGCTCAGGCTAATACGGAACGGGTTTTAGCACGCCCAAATCGATTACAGCGTAACTCGGAACGCACCCTCTGTATATTACTCGTTTATTAAGTTGTAAGGAGGTATTACTTGTTTTAGATGTAAACGACAAACGAAAACAGTAGACGGAATATGTAGAACACATGTTCTATACCTTGCTGTAAACTCGGGGTTACAAAACTCATCGTGGCACATCTAAATCATACTAATAAACAGTTATATGACTTTTAAATGAACCTACATAGTTTTGCCGTTTTGCGAACGATCCGGCTATACAACTTTTTACATTTCCTGACGTTTCGGACTCAATTTCCAGAGTTATTCACGAGGGATCGTCACAACTAGTTTCATTCCAATGTAAAACATTTCCGTGTAAATGAGAATCCTAGCTTTTTACAAAAAAAAAAAGGTGAATGTGACAGACCGTAAATACATTTTTGGCCTAAATGTGCCAAACAAAAAAAAAAGCTATATTCCGAAACAGTACGTTTTTCTCTTCATATTTTATTACTTCAATTAGATTACTTTAATTATTTTAACTAAAACACACTGAAAACAGTATTTTTCAAAATAGTATAACAGCACAGGGAATTGCCCTACAGATTTGGTCCGATAGTGAAAAATGAAGAGAAAAACATGTTCTAACGGAATATTTCTTTTTTTTTTTGTTTCGCTGGCACTTTTATTATTTAGCCCAAAATGAATACTTGCCCAAAATGAATACCTTAGAACTAGAAATGTATAGTCGTACAAAACATCATTAGGTACATGCAGAGGCTGTAATACCAACTTTAAACGTAGGTAAACGTTTAGAGTTTAAAAAGTGTGCCAGTTAACTTTAAATTTTTCCACAAACTGCTATAAACTTTGAGCACCTGCTTTAAGATTTTACTTTATTCCATGAGCGCGAAACTTTTAGTGTAACAACTACAAGTAGTGTTACGCCTATCAGAGGCACTTTGACTCGATCCACGAAACCTTTTTACAACTTCGTTGAAACTTACTGTGATATTTATTCTTTCCACGGCATGTTAATTTACAGTATTTTATCCTCAACTTTGCATTTTTAAATTGTTCCAAGAACGAAAGAATTTATTGTGGTTTTTCCACTTCAAAACATTCAATTAGACTCTGAGTATTTTTCAATATTCTCAATTATGCAAATTGAAGTAACCCAGTTATTTCAATCTGCATAAAATAAATGGCTTGAGTGGTGCACAAACTCTGCAAACAGGAACTTGGCCCCTTTCAAATATTATTAAGAAAACTGTTTTCTAAGACAGAATTCCATATCTAATGAATAGGTTCAATATTTGTTTTTTAACTACCTTCCGCCCGCGGCTTCGCCCGTGCGGTATGTCAATAAAAAGTAGCCCATAAGGACATGGGCTACTTTTTATTGCGGCGTCTCAGGGCGCCATCTATCTCCTTGCCAAATTTTGTCGAAATCCGTTCAGTGGTTTAGGCGTGAAAGGTAACATATAGACATACAGACAGACAGAGTTACTTTCGAATTTATAATATTAGTATGAAAGTAGGGATAGTATGGATGTTAAATATTAATTACTTTTTCTTTTCTTCTATCCTTGATATTTTAGCCTTGTTAAGACTAAACATACACGACGTGAATAAACACGGGAACGTGAGTAAGAAGTATCAGGTTGAGGCGTATCAGCAAAGCCTAATCATAATACAAAAAGTCTCGTGTTCACGATAAAAGTCAGTTGTCGTGTTGTGACGAGTTGAAACCTCAGCGTGTCAAAAGATTATAAGCTAAGCATCAGTAAAAAACAACAAACGGCTCAAATAATTAAATACATCTCAACATTCCTTACCTGGTGGTTTCGTCTTCACCATGAGCGGCACGGACGGTGGCGAGGACCCTGCTTTTGAATGCGCCACAGCTCTCACAGAGTACGTGGCACCACACGACAGAGCCCGAAGCACTACACTAGCTGCCTCTCCTCCAGTTTCTATCCTTCGTTCCTCCTCAGAACGACTGCTGATTGAGTCCAAACCATCCCCCGTATCATCCCGGACGCGAACCCACCAGATAGTAAATCCTGTTTGAAGAAACACTTGGGTATAGTACCGGGACGATACTGTATCGTGCATGACTCTCCGGGATTTAAATAAGACAAATGACAGCTCTCCCGATCTATTCTGTACATCACCTCACTGTGAAAACTTAGGTGAAGTGAGCTGTCAATCCCTTGCGACCGGTGGAGTGACAGCTCACTTTAAGCTCATTTCACACCGGTGAAGTTCCGTCAAGCCCGTACGTATCTGTTTTTTTACGGTGAGATTTTTATAGAATACCACTACAGTATCAATGACAATGACATCTCACTTCACGCTCATTTCACCTAAGTTTTCACGGTGAAATAGTTACAAAGGCCTTAGTGCGAGTTTCTTTTATCTATCTTCACTTTACGCTTCGACCGCGTTCGGCGCTCCGATTGGCCCTTCACCAGTGAAGGTCAGTGAAGATAGTTAAAAGAAACTCGCACTAAGGCCTCAGAATTGCAATAAGATGACATGACAACTTACTTCAAGCTCACTTCACCAAAGTTTTCGCGGTGCGATTTTTACAGAATAGATCACTTGAGAAGATTACTTACTAATTCCATGCGAGAGGAAGAATATAACACGAGCTTTAGAAAGTCTCTGTCACTCAAGTAAGAGTGACAGAGACGACGCTATACAAAACCAAAGTTATTTTAAAATGTTGTGCCATTGATATTATTATTGGATTTTAGATTGGTTTATACTCAAGGTGAGCGAAGACTGGTTAGAGAAAAGTTTTGCCGTGGTAATCTTTGTCATTATGCTTATATAGACTAAAAAAGACTCATGTTTATAATAACTTTGATCTTCGAAAGAAAAAAAGTCAAACCGTTTATTCTAATCAGAATTTTTCGATCGCTATCAAAATTGACATCGTTAACATTCGGAATACATAATGAACTTTATTTTTGACTACGTACACATAATAAATAGTATGAAAAATTACAAAAAAGTTGGTAAAACTTGTTTTCCGCCAGAGTAGGTACTCTATTAAATTGTTTTCAGTATCAAGAAGCTACAAACTTTGGAGATTGTTTTCGTATGTTCACAAATCGGAATCATGTAAAGAATACAAATATTTTTGTCATTGTTTTAATCTTGAGTTAGAATAAAATTTCGGGTTTGAGTGTGGTCTTTAATTCCCCATTTGACATTACGACTTTTCATTCGTTTTGATAAGTTCTTTCATATTAGTTGCTATTTTTGCAATCAAACAGTGACAATTAAGCAGTCCTAATTGTTCTTAAACACCTATTCTTTTTACAAGCTGAATGTCATAATCAGTATAAATTAAATAATCAAACTTTGGTTTAAGGAAGAGCATTGTCTTCAAAAAAGATCTAAATTATTCACGTTCTGTACGGCCCCGAGTGTTAACTTCATTTGGGCAAGGAAGCCCGCCACTTAACAAACCTATTCCAAATCAAATAAGATTATCGGTGTAAGCTGGAAGGTCCAGGAAAACAATGTGTCAGTAGTCAAAAGTAGTAGAATTCCAAATTCAACAGGTTTAAAAATAAAAATGAGTTCAGTTTTGACTGTTTGAGTGAGAACTTTCCACAACAGCTCAACTGCTTATTTGGGTCTCAGAGTTCTAAACCTCGAATCCCGAATTTTTTTTTAAGCCGGCTTCGTGATTCCTTTTCGTAAAACCCTGTATTTTTCAAAAACTGTGTAGAGCTGGAAACTATTCCGAATGAATTTTTAAAACTGGAAGGTTAAGCGGGTAATGAAAAAGGGGAGTACACAACGCTGCAGATATGTGGTCAATCAAAGAGAATTGCTAAATAATTAGTTAAATTCTTAACTATAGATATTAGTTAAATTCTTAACTATAGATATACTATTCTTGTGACTTCACTGACCATGTGGTGGAGCAGCAGGGTGATGCGTAGTCCTCCACGTCAGTCGCGCGTCAGTGTGCGCGGTGTGCTCCACGCTGACGGAGGGCGCGGCTGGTGGCGCTGCGCATTCCACGCGATACGTCACTTCTTCTGAGCCGAAGGTATTGCGCGCTGAGCATGTATAGTTGCCGCTTGTTGAAGCGTCCACTTCTGTTTATTAGAGGTTCAGGAACTAATTTTGTTATTCTACATGAAATCAGATTTTTTTTGAGATGCCTCATAAAATCTGATAATTAAGAGGAGTATATTAAATGATGATCTCAAAAAAAATAGCTCTATGTTAATTTGTATTCAATTAATTTGACAATCAACTTATGATTCCTTGCAATCTAGCGCAAGACAACCTGGGGCGGTGGGGCTATACCATTAAACTTTACAATAAAATTGTAAAGTCGTTTATAAAGTGTTGTGGTATAGGGCCCTGTTAGATTGTACCAATATTCATCTCGGTTACAGAATGAATATGTACCGATATTTAAGAACATAAAGAATTTAGGGTGAGGTCAATATCTACGCCAAGTTCTAAGTTACCGCAATTGTTACCGGTATTACTTTTTTCCCACTAAGAAGATTTTTGTGAATGTTACCGTGTATAGCCAGATGTCCATGCGGTGTGAGATGCGTCCTAGGGTCGTGCGTGACGGGACGGTCACCGCGCAGCCAGCGCGCGCGCGGCGCCGGCTCGCCGCGCCACGCGCACGCGAGGCGCAGCGAGTGGCCGCATTGGACGCGGGCCCATACGCCGAATGATAGGAGACGAGCTCGAGCTAATGTGAAAGGTAACATAGTAATACGAAAACGAAACATATTCTTTCTTTATTTCTTTGTCGTGTGGTTAGAGACTAAACATAGTAAGAATAACAATTAAAAAAAAGAGCCGTAGTAAAAACTCTTAGCAAGATTATATCTATCTTCAAAAAATAAAACACAAATTACTCGTTTTGTATCAGTTAAATTCAGATTCTTACTTCCTTAGCAGAAAATTAAAGGGAAGCCAAATTATAAAAAAAAAACGATTATTGTCAATAAGTCACTTTCTGCAAAACCACAACGTCACCGAACTTTGACCAGAAATTAATATAGTATAGTCCACCTGTATGATTGACTCATTAAAAAAAAACTATGTTCAACATACCCCTTGACGTAGTGGTAGCAGGCTGTGGTGGCGACGGTTCCCCTTCACCAGCAACCGAGTGCGCGGCTACCCACGCCTCGTAAGTAGCTCCTTCAGACAACGACCTCAGTTCTGTAGACCCTCCAAGGCCAACGAATGGGTCACCTTCCTCTACTTGGACCGTTGTAGTTATTGGTGGTCTGTCCCTAATAAAATACCAGAAATCAGTACCTAAGCAGTTGCAGAATAAAGGCTCTTACATACTGGCGCGATTAGCCGCGCGACGCGACGCCGTCGCATTGTTCGCCGTGAAGTTTTCTCAGAAATTGTTCTGTTAAAATTCGCGTCGCGCGGCGAATCGCGCCAGTATGTAAGAGCCTTTAATTAGAATTTTTGGTGTTGTTTTACAGACCTGCCAAGTTCCCGATAAAATACAGTGTAGTATAGAAGTGGTCCGTTGGGTCGACTTGGTGGCAACCAGCTGACAGCTAGTGATGTGACTGAGGTTGCCACTACCTTCACTGCCGCTGGAGAACCTGGCACTATGTACAAAAATATAAACTTGAAAATATTATGTTTGGTTGCGTGGCGTAGCAATTTGCTACGTCTGCTACGCTTTCGTAGCAAATACGTAAATAGTTGGCTATGCTTCTAGGCTGATTGAAACAGTTAAGGTATTATTTTTTATTGAACCGAACCAAAATACCTGCACGATCGAATCGTACGGGTTAGCAACATTTTACTCGGTGTGTGAAACTCACCATCTTGTTGTGTGGTACAATATATAGGATGAGCGGGCACGCCATCACCAGCAGCGGTATACGCCAACGCCTGAACAGTGTAGTTAGTATGAGGCCTCAACGCAAGCAGAAGCGTTTCAACGCCCGCTACCCGCTTCACCTCCGCTCCCGCTCCCATATTGGACCCTCCGTTCCCTCGCACCTCCCACTCCAACCACTCAGTCGCTGCCGACAAACAACTGCCATCACTCAGCTTGGATTTAAAATAAAATCTGATTATTGGGCGTTACAGCGTTGTAATTAAATTTAACATTGTCAATATTTACTCACTATGTTCCGGACGGTAAAGCAATTTGTAACCAAGCAAAGCGCCGTGATGAGCGTGCGCGGGAGGCGGGGACCATTCGACTTTTATACTCTGTGGTGATACGGCGCGACATCTGACGGCGCGGGGACCTTCTGATGGCACTGTTAGAGATGATCACGATTAATATACTGTTTTTTTTCTTCGTAATTCAATGAAGAGGGAAGACATCAGAAATATTATACTTGCCATTTTCTTGTGTCAAAGTATTGACAGGAGCGGTAGCAGGTCCCGCACCCGCACTGTTGAAGGCTCTAACGCTTACAGAATATCTGAAAATGAAATCTGGTTAATACTCAAAGCAAAAAGATTTAATCCTTCCCGAATTGCATCTTTTTCTCACCGTGTATAATGTTCCAGACCTTCAATAATGTACTTTGTAATTTGTCCCCTCACGGTCGCGAACTCCATGCCCACATTAGCTCCCCCCGCCAACGTGCCATCAGCTGATGGCCACCACCACACCGTGTAACCTAGCAGTTCTCCATTCCAGGATGACGATGGAGGTGCCTTTAGAAATATATTATTTGTTTTATTTCCATTGAAGTACAGTTAACGAACTTGATGGTTAAGCAGATTAACACATTTCAAGAATATTCCACGTCATATTACAAACGATTAACAAAGAATTACAGTTTTGATTTGCATTTTAGGACAATTTAAGTTGATACACTATGATTTGCTTATCAATAAACCCTGTCTTTACAAAAATCTGATTTGGATGTATTTCTTCATACCTGCCAAGCCAGTTCAATAGTCGAGGACCTCGGAGCCGATGCTCTTAAGCTGATTGGAGCCCTCGAAGGTGGCTCGTGCAAGGTTAGCGCCAGCAAAGCCCTCGTGTGAGCTGACGCAAATTGGGCCGTCACCGTCCGAGCCCGCACTAAATACGCTGTAGCCGGCTCTAATCCTGTTATTGTCGCAGTCTCTGTCCTGTTTCGGAAAGAAAAGTACTTTGAAATCAGGTTTTCACATCATTAAGACTTTGAATACGAAAGGACCTGCCCATTGAATAAGGGCATTCATAATAAGCCCTTTTTTATACTGAACATCTTTACGTTGTGGTATTTTTATTTTCACATAGTTTGCAGAATGTAGATAGATAGATAGATAGATAAAACATTTATTCAGTACAAACATAGAAGACACAACACAAAAGCATAGTTACATAAATTCAAGTTTTAAGAAAACAAAAAAAAAAAAAGAAGAAAACAAGTAAATACGAACATTAAAAACATAAACCCTTCCTTGGCAGTTGGATAAAAAGAACATACAAACAAAAAACGCAAAGAAAGTATTGTCTGTGGCAATGTGTAATGTCTCTTAGTTCAGTATGCCTTTTGGCAGAGGCCTCTTAGCTCTCGCAACTCTTCTCCAATGTGGACCTCTTAGCTTAAATTCGTCTTCCTATCATATTGTATTTTTGATGATATTATCTTTTTCCTGATTATCAGCTTAATGCTGATAATCAGGAATGAAACCACGTATTAAAAAAACGTTATATTGTACGACTGTTCTAACCGGTTTACTATTTTAATATAATACAATTTTAAATATACTTAATTATTTTAAGGGTCGACTTTTTATATTCAGATAACTTATAACTGACGAATTAAAATTGCGGTTGCTCAGCTTTTGTATAAATATCTCATCTATCTAAATGAATCAAAACGCCATATTTATTCTCCAGATAAAAATTATTAGACGATTGAAAAATCGGCCCGAAATAAGTTTGAATTTAGGTTATATTTGACGCATTTTGCGGACAAAGTTTTTTGATTATCATGTTAGAAAATAATAAAACTATATAATAATACTAACAACAGAACTTACTCAGAATATGAATCCGGAGGATGTGCAGACACAGACACATTATGAGTATCAGCATCTCGCCAAGAATCCGAATTAGTGGAGTCGTGTTTACGATATTGCACCACATAGCCCAGGACTGGGGAGTTGCCATCATACGGTCTTCGCCATTGGAGACGAACTGAACGCGAAGTGGTCTCCAAGACTCTGAAGTTTGCTGGTGGTTCTGGAGGTTCTAAAAAGGAAAGGAAGAGAGAGATGGCATGTTTTTTCATCTGTATGTAGAGAAATAAAGGCTCTTGTGGTATAATGGTCGTACCTTGAACAGCCAAATGCACGAAGTGATCAGATCTTCCATAAGGATTGGAAGCTTGACATCGATAAACTCCTGAGTCTCTTCTGTCAGCTCTTTCTATTACCAATTCACTTCTCAAACCTTCTGCACTTCTTGTTTCTGATATGCTCATTCTGAAACAGAATTACATTAAGATATTCGGCTCAAGAAGCTGATTGATTACCCATGAATTAATAAAGGTCGACGAAGCAGCGAAAATTCAAGGAATGCTACCCAATGTTTCATGATTTTTTACATATTTTATTTGTAAAATGGGGTATCCATCATGTGCCTAGCGTATAACCGAATGCAACTGAATAATACCAGTATTGTAAATGGGGCGATATGAAATAATAAATTATGTCGGTTTGTCCTACCTGTAGTCAGAATTAGGAAGCGCTCGTCCCGAGTGACTCCAAGCGGTAGCAAGCGGAGAGTCGCCGCGAGCGACACAAGCCAATCTCACGGTATCTCCCAGCTTAGCAGTCACGTTCGCTGATTGCGTCTCAAATCGTGCTGGTTCTAAAGAAATACAATTTTATTTTAAAAATATATTTCTTCCTCTCACAGAAAATTCTAGAATGCATTTGAACTAACGTACCGTTGATATGTATGGTAAGTGTCGTAGATAAAGGTGGTGATACCCCGTTGTCGGCTCTGCATCGGTATTTTCCGGAATGCTCGGCGCGCGCTGATTCTAGTCTTAATGAACCATTTGTAAGTACTACCGGGTCTGATACTCCACCTAAGGTTGTTTCTGTGCTGCCTTTAAAATAAAACAATCATTTGCTTATACACAAGATTTCATTAGTAATTTAATTTGTAAGCACTGAGGCAGCATCTAGTCTAGGTAGGAGAAAAACGAAGACTGTGATTACGGCTGTCAGAGATAAGGCGGACAAAGAGGAACTGCACTGGCTCCAAATAGTTGGGATAAGAGCCAGATGATGATTTAATATCCTTACCAGAAAACTTGGTCCAGTATATTGAAGGTGGAGGATGACCTCGAGCTTCGCAACTAACTGTGAGTGATCCATTGAGAAGAACAGCCGTATCTGAAGGCTCGATTTGCCAATAAGGTGGAACTGTAAGAAAACACTTAATTATCGTCTCTTTAGTAAGGCTGGGTACAAACAAAGACCAATGAAACCTTTCGACGCTTTGTTGATTTCTGTTGAAGTTAGCCGTCCAGACAAAGCCAGCATAGAATAATCAAAGTACAAAGCCATTCACGAGCGTTCATTGGTCGGCCAACAGAGGACGAAGTCGCCGCGACAGCCGCTGACTTTTTTTTTTTTTGTGTTTGGCACGTCATCCAATGACTTCTACCGCTCTGGGCGGGGCGGAAGGGCGTGTCAGACTTTTACTGACTAAAACCCACCCGTGTTCCTTCAGTTGCCTGTTGCCAAGGTCCCGGTATCCTTTTCGGACTTTCCCGCAACCCTGGCAGGGACGGCCGGTGACTGCGTGGCGATTCCATTCTCTGTGCTCAGGTCCTACTACTTAAAAAAACAAAAATACAACGTATAAAGAGTACAAACCTTTAATAGCCAGTTCAGCAGACATATTCGCTTTGCCAGCTGTATTCGTCACAACACAAGTATATATTCCACTATGTGCTGCAGTCAGACTTTTGAATAGGAGCATGCTGTAAAATTCTGCTCCTCTCTCATCCACCTGTAATTTCAAAAATCTTTAATTATCGGAGATCTCAATGGGAAAAAAATCGTTAGAATATATGGACTTATTAAAAAAAAGTTGGTTTGAAATCGCCAACAGGTAACTGACAAGCGATGGTGATCGTGGTGATCTTTATGAGAAAACTAATTTTTCCAGCAATTAAAGGCTAGTTTTATAATATATATCCTTGAAAAAATTGGGACATACCTGAAGAGCACTTGAGATAGGCATCTGGTCCTTAAGCCATGAGAAGTAAACAGGCATATCTCCTGATGTGACAGTACATGTCAGTTGTGAACGATCACCAGCTCTCAATCCAGGTGGGAACACGATTGGTGATAGAACTGGTGGTGATACCACTGTCATTTGTACCTACGATAAAAGATTTAGAAAATGTCGGTAAGTAAGGGGCTATGGACATTTTTATACACTCGCGGATCGAAAAAGTTATCCAGTTTTCAATTATATTGCTTTCCCTATAGCAGGCACATGCCATGTATTTTTTGGAACGCATGTATTTTTTCGCACGTGATACTCTGGACACTTGGCGAATGGCTCGAAATCATTTCGACCGTCACGACACTTATGTGACTTAATAAAAGTGTTCCATTTAGTTATTCTCAAACGTTGTTAATATATTTCGTTGTACCTGTTATTAAATACATAATACACAACGAAAGGAACTTCGTTCCAACCGCGTGTCCCACGACACCTCTCAACTTCGGCATGATCCAACTCTGTAGAAAATTTTGCCAAATACGGTCTTATGAAAAAGTTTATTTCTTATCGAAAACGTGCATTTATACCGGGTTAACACGGTTCGAGTTGGTTTTAGTTGAACAAAGGTTGCTAAACAAACATATTTTGAATTAGAATTTAATTTGATTGAAAGTCTGTTCATCAACATCATCATCATTTCAGCCGAAAGACGTCCACTGCTGGACATAGGTGTCCCCCAAACACCGCCACTTCGATCGGTTATGTGTTTCTCGCATCCAGCGGATTCCTGTGGCCTTCACCAGGTCATCGGTTCACCTTGTGGGGGGCCTTCCAAACTAATTCGTTGATTAACTAAAATCGAACCGTGTGTACCCGGTATAAGCGACAACTGAGCTAATTTGTGACCCTTGTCACCTCCGATAGTAACATAGCAATAGGCCCTAACAGTAAAAAAAAATGAAGGATATCAAAATAAATGTAGCAAAAAAATTACTCTAGAAAAGTCTTTACAATATTCATATTAGGTACATTACGTAAGCTCGCTCGCAGAAATAAAACAAGTGAAGTGTAAAATAAGGTGTAGTTCGCTCATCCCCCTATCTACTAGATAAGTGGGTCGTGTCTTAAACAAAGTAACAGGAAGTGATTGAGAGTGAAAAATGAATATTTTATGATACAGCATACTTTAGCGGATAATTTACATAAAACAGTTTTAAAGGCAATATAAAATACGCTAGTATTATGCTAGCAGGGATAGTTGAACATATATTTTTATAGCTGCTCTCTTTGCATCTTTTATAGTTTTGTACTCACAATGTGAAAGTTGTATTAAAATTCAATGTAAAACTTCCCAGGTTCAAAAACCATTATTTTCGAATATGGTTTCTTCTACGCTCGAAGTAGTAAGTAAGTATTTATTTTCATAAAACATGGTATACATGGTGTTACAATAATTTACAATAAAGATCTTACATGTTTTGCCAGAATTGTACTTAGCATGCATATGTTCACTTAATGCTAACATGAGAATTTGTTATCCATAAATTCTTTAAAACTATAGAATTTTTTTAAGTTTAACCAGTCAAACAATTTTCCCTTGAATAATCTGGAGTTTAAGTTTTTTATGCTACTCGGTATGTTATTATATATACTAACACAATTATATAAGCAGCTTTTATTATATTTAGCAAGCTTGGGAAGATCATGCAGAACGAGTCTCTGTGGATCACGCCGGCTCCTTGGATTAATATCATTGGCTGATATAAACAGGTCTTTATGTTTATTAACGAACATACATATTTCAAATATATAAAGCGACGGCAGCGGTAACAAACCTACTTTCTTAAATATGGGTTTACAAGATTCCTCCGAGGACATCCCGTAAATTGCCCTAATGCACTTTTTTTGAGCAACAAATGCTCGGTTTATATCGGTACTATTTCCCCATATTATAAGCCCGTAACGTAGTACCGATTCTACAAATGCATGATAGGTCATGAGAGCTGTTTTTAAGTTTGTAATATTTTTGATTTGTTTAAGAGCATATACAAATTTATTTATTCTCTGCTGCATTATCCACATGCTCTTTCCAATTCAAATTCTCATCAATAATTACGCCTAGAAACTTCGTTTGTGCTGCTTCTTTAATTGTTGATACGTTTAGCTTAATATTATATTTAGGATTATTACATTTATTGAAATTAATATAAACAGATTTATTAAGATTTATTTTTAAATTATTTATGTCAAGCCATTGTATTAATTTATCTATAGTATTATTAATGCCAGTCTCATGATTACTTCTTAAATTGTTACATTTTTCTGTCGCTATACTAATAGCTATGTCATCAGCAAATAATATACAGGATGTTAGGGTAAACAGTCTTGTCATTCAAACCATGGGTGGTTGACTTAAATATAAAAATAAATGACCGAACACAACAAAAAAAAAACGTCATTTTCATTAAAAGATTTTTAAAAGTTTCTATCCGACACCGTGCTCTCTAGTGAAACAGCTGACTGACTGAGGGAGGGATCGCGCTCGCGGCCGGTCAGTTCACATCCCGTACCCCCCGCCCTCGTTGACACGCAAGTTCGTTGCCTTAGCGAATAGGACAACGAACTTGCGTCTCTTGTGGTAAAATGTAGAAATAAAAAAAAATAAAAAGTAATTTTCCATTGATTTTACGTTCTATAAATGAAACCAAATCACTGGTTGCAAGGATAACGGTGTTTACCCTAACACCCTGTACATCGGTGGTCAGTTATATTAATAATATCATTTATGTACTGCAAGAACAGGACAGGCCCCAGTAAACTTCCTTGTGGTACACCACATGTATTGTGCTTGTATTCTGATGAAAAAGGCACCTTAACTTTATTTTCATCAATTTTATCAATAATGACTCGTTGTTGTCGGTTACTGAGATATGATTTTATCCACTGAAGTGTAGGACCCCTGATACCTACAAGTTCAAGTTTTTTGAGCAACAGATTGTGAGAAACTAAATCGAAGGCTTATGAGACATCAAAAAATAGCCCAGTGGTCAGATTTTTATTATTGATATTAGTAACTACAGCCTTTACCAGGGAGAATATTGCTAAAGTAGTGGACTTGTTTTTCTGAAAGCCATATTATTCTTTGCTAATTATATGAAATTTATCACAATAGTCAATTACATACACTTTTCATATATTTTGGACAATATTGGTATTAACGTTATAGGACGATAGTTATGAATATCAGATTTTTCTCCTTTTTTATATAAAGGCTTGACTATTAAATTTAATGACTATAAATTCATGAAATCAAAGAGGCCAATTCTAATTATGAAAGTTGTATAAATGATCCTAGTGATTATAATTCTGTAACGACTGTATTTGTTACAGTCGCGAATCATATTTTGATTAGCATTCAAACTGACGCTGTCCTACAAATTGCAAAAAACGCACGAAAATTTGAATTTCGCGGGTTACCCTAGCACTCCTCCTTAAGTATGTGACGCAGGTAATATTTTGTATAATTTTGCTTGGACTTACCTCTCTCCTGGCGAGTTCCCCACCCGGTGTAAGAACTGAACAAGTCCAGCCTCCTTTGTCCCGGTTTCGATCGACATTTGTGATAGTGAGTTGACCATCCATCTGGTGGTACCGAGGATCCGTGCCAGCACCACCCTCCCATTTCACTGAACTGATAAAAAAGATTAAATGAACTACTGTGAGATCATCATCCGCTCAGCCTTTTCTAAAATACTGGTATTCAGCTGCATCCGGTTAAACTGGACTAACCGCTTTGCAATATTTTCTCAGGCTACGCTCTGCAAACCACTCCAACAAAAAAAAAATAGAAAGCACGCGAAAAATGACTCGTTTTTAATATTTAAATACGAACATTTACAATAAGACAAAAATATGAAGACTTGAAGAGGTGGGAGGGAGAGTAAGTAGGTACCTACCGCTTATTTATTTTCTCCAGTTTTAAGTTTCAAACTTTAATAAAAGCTTCTTTATCAGACCCTAGAGACATTTGCGTTGGTAAAACTAAAGCCATTATATAGTAGTATTTATGTTGAAACATTTATTTGGGGCATTACCTAGAAAAAGGACCTTATTAATGTACCGTCAGTGATATTAGTTGTTAAGCAAATTGAGACCCTACTTCAATTTACAGCCATTTCATAGGTACAACTATCAATAAGTTCCAGTTATGTTTTGAATATACGGACAATGTAAGTTGGTAGTCAGTTTGCTCAACAATTAATTTCGCTGACTAACATCATTATCATTATAATCGACATTACTAAGCATTCTTAATCTTTGATAGAGGAAGCTTGCACGGTGGTCTCATATAAATGTTATTAACTTTGCTTGGTTAGTTTTGCTAGACGTATATCCATTTGATGTAGTCATAAAACTTCCTGTCACTGTTTATTTACATTGGTGTGGGTAGTTACCTTAAATAAAAAATGAAAAATAAAAAAAAAAACGATTTTTTTTAAAATGATATGTCTATTTATCTGCTGTCACAGCTGGCGCCCCCGCTACATAAAGCAAGCATGGCCGTACACATACACTAATTATTCTCAAAGCGACTCCTTTTCATGTGAAGGCAAATGTTTTTCCTCCTATCCCAACATTGGCAATAAAATCAAGACTATAAAACAATAATACAGCTCTCCCAATGTTCTGTAGGTAATCATAATAATAAAGTAAATATAATGCCACGAGCTGAGTGATTCGACCGAAGTTATTCCGTGTCTGGCTTCTCAATGTTGCCATACATATTGTATGAAGACTATGCTGTAAGTGAAATTTTACGGTCCTGAAGTCGAAAATACTTGTACTATTGATTGGAGTTAGCCTTGAATAGACCGTATTTTCTCAGAAAGGCTAGATAGATAAATAGCATAAGCATAATCAGCCTGTAATTCTCCCGCTGCTGGGACACTCTTCTCTAAGAGAGGCTAATCCACCACGCGGGCCCAGTGCGGGATGGTAATGTCACATGTCTTCGGATTTTTGGTTCTAAGACATGCCAGTTTCCTCACTGTGTTTTCCTTTGCCATTTTGAGAGCAGTGGTGATGAAATCATTTACACAAAAGTAAAGAGTCTGTCTGGGTTCGAACCTACGACCTAAAACTCGTAAATCGCGGCCAATACCACTGAGCCACCACTGCTCTCCCTGATGTATGGCAAAGAATCAAATTTTAAATCACGATGATGTATTTGTCTCGCTTCTATATTTTTAATATCGGTACCTACATAGTTCCTATGTATTACATAGATTTTGGAAAACATTCGACTCGACTCATTAGATATGCGTGGTCAGAATGAAAACACTCCTAAACACAATGGAGCCGTTATGATAACAGACCCTGAATATTTGTAAAGCAGTTACATTAAGATGTAACTTAAGTTACTTGTTATATAAATGATTACTTACTCAATAGGGAATCCGTAGTAAGGGCACCAAATCGTCACTTCAGATCCCGCAACAGCTTTCACAGGGCTCATAGCTCTGATGTATGGCGGACCTATGTAAATCCGATAACAATATTTGCTAAGCAATTCGTATACGTAATGCTAAAATAATACTTATCTTTATTTATTTAGGATGGTAACACAAACATGAAATGTGTAAGTAGCTACACTGCGGTAAGCAAAAATTACAATTTATGGCTGAGAGCTGAATATAATAATATTTGAGTATTTATTTTTTTGTTTGTGTATTTATTTATTACAGTACAGCCTACTTCTACAGTAAAGAAATTATCGGGAATAAAAGAAAAACAAAGGCTTGAGTTATGCGACATATTTTATCGCTCTACTAAAATAAATTGATATGGGGACATTTATAACCGATAGGCTGACAATCTGTCAGTATTTTGTATAGCGGTAAGCCTCGTATTTCCATTTGTCGCCAAAGATATCTTGAGATTGGTCGTAAATATAAACCTGATGAATCTGATCATGCATAGAAATGGTGATATTGCTTTCTTTATGTCATGGTCCTTTATTTTGTAGTGTATGATAAGGGTACGTTTGTTTAAATATTTCTTTCTTTCTTTGTTAGTGGCTAACCTGGTATCAGTTTTTATGAGGCCTCTAACTTCAATTTCCATCGAGAAATATGTCTTAAGCATCCGGTTTCCTCACTATGTTTTCGTTCACCGTTTTTGAAGCAAGTGATAATTATACAGTACGCACATGAATCCGAAAAGTCAGAAGTGTGAGCCTTGGGTTGGAACTCCGACTCCGACTTGGGAGTCCGACTGTCACACCACTAGGCTATGCATTAGGCAATGTGCAATTTATAATCTAAATACTGTAATGAATGACAGATTGAATAACAAAACTTAAGGGGGATCCGTCCTTCAATATAGCCCGTTAAATCTTGAATTTGTTGAGCTAGACTGATAAATAAATATCAATGAATATCCTTACTAATATTATAAATGCGAAAGTAACTCTGTCTGTCTGTCGGTCTGTCTGTCTGTCTGTCACGCTTTCACGCCAAAACTACTGAACCGATTTAAATGAAATTTGGTACACAGATAGTCTAAAGCCTGAGAAATGACATAGGCTACTTTTTATCGACATACCACGCGGGCGAAGCCGTGGGCGGAAGCTAGTAATATATAAATATAATCATATGAATATAATGAATATCAGTGAAATGTGGCAGTATAGTTCGATACCTCTTCACGATAACTTCTACATTAAAAAAATAATTACACTACCATCTCACAAAACAAGAGACAATTATCAAAGTATTACCGTAAACATTGAGTCGAGCAGCATGAGCCACGCTGCCGTGTGTGTTGGTGGCTCTGCACTCATACCGGCCACCGTGCTCAACCCTCCCGCTGCTGAGCGACAGGGTTGATAACACGTAGTTGCTGCCGGAGCCCAGTCCCGCGGGACCGTTCTCCCGGCCCTCCGTTATTATAGCCCTGCGATAACCGACCAAATATAGAAGCTATAATCTAAACATGAGGCCGAAATAAGGAAGCGCTAGATAGGTATCAGGTTTTAGTTCGTCATGAAATATAATGATATTGATAACCTATAATACAGCTTCCGTTTTTTATTTATGGAACGTGTTAAGGAAAATCTTATAAAAGTTATGTGAATAGAAGGTTTTCTTATCTAAACTAGTATGAACATAGGTATTCAGTCTATATTGGACCACTGCTGGGACACAGGCCTTCTCTTTGTGAGAGAAACCACTAGGTGGGCCCAGTGCGGGTTCCTGGATGCCACATGTTTTCGATTTTTTGGTTCTAGGACATGCTGCACATGCAGTTTCAACATTGCAGTTTAAACTTACCCGTGATGTGTAGGTATAGGTTGCCCATCTATCGACCATCGGAACCGAGGCGGTGGTTCGCCAACCGCCGAGCATTTCAAGGCAACCTGAGCTCCCGGCTGCACCGCTTGCTCGATGAACGTATAAACCAACTCGGGACGGGAATCTGCATAAATTGTTTGAATGAGAAAAAGTCATGGTGAACAAATACAAAAAAGCGTGTGGAAACGTACCTGGAGAGCGTTTTAACCGTTTTCGTTTGAACGAACGTACCGTGCCTGCTTCTCTCACTAACGAGCAACGTGTAACTGAAATAAATAAAACTAGATGAATGCAAAAAACACATTGGCTTACGTGGAGCGGAGGCTTTGATGTTGGGTCTTTGTCTGGGTGAATTGGATTGTGGTTCTTCGTTTACACATCTGTATTAATTAACATTTCGAAGTGTGGCTGTAAAAACTTTATAGATAAGTACCTACTTAAATACATTGTTATTATCGATTAAAAAGTATTATAGTTCATTGCTTTTATTATATTTCATTTTCACACAATATTATGTAGTTCTGTTATTAAACCCATATTGCTTTAATTGTCTTTGCCATTCGTAACACTGGCAACATTTGTGCGAAAGCGTGCAAATAATGGCATAATTGCACAGACAGTGCTTTGTTAGTCCCCTGAGGTTGTGGTACATGCGGCTACGGAACCCGTATGTAGCCCTGGATTGTCACGCTAGTTACCTCTACGGAGTGAGCAGATGCAGTAGATTTAATATGATAATTGCCTTATTAATCTTATGCTGTACTTTGGATATCCTGTTCTGACATGAACGTAACGGTAGTGCTCTAGTGTTTCGTATACTTAGTTATTAATTATAACTTAGTTGTTATTTTTATACTCATTATCATATTGTTGATGAGCATATGCTTGCCCATGCCTGGCCCTATTACTTTCTTAAAATCTTAATACCGTAATGCGGAAATATATTCAATATATAAACCGACGTATCTATGTACTCGAGCCTCTTTGTCTATCCCAGCAATTTACTTATTAAATATAATTTTCTGCGAAAATATTTGTACAACTTTTTAATGAAAAATTTATTCATAATATTAGAATTTTTTTTGTGGAAAATGTTAGTAGGTTACACTCTTTTTACTTTTTATAGTTGGCTATTCATCTCTGTAATGGAATTTTCCCAGCCTCTGTAGGCGATACTGTATATTCCCGATAAACAAGATCAAAATAGAATCGCGTATTTTATGAGGGCATCCATAATTCGTAGGCATATGAGATAGTCCTGCTAACAGTAGCCAGCCAGAACAGGCACACACTACACGCCTTGTTGAAAAATTCACTCAGCTCCGCGTTTTACTATCCGCATTCGTTCAGAATTTATAACACCGTAAATCGTAAAAGCGGGCAAAAAATTTACAGCCGTGTAGAATACTGAATCGCTGAGATAACCCGAAGCTCGATACCTCCCGCTTATCTCTCTACGCATAAATAGTCAACAAACTTTACGTATATTTAGATAACGGCTCTAAGTGTACATATAATTAGGATTAAAACAATGTATGTTACACTTTTCGGGCAGATAAACTAAAGCTTAACGTCATTTTCATGTAACGTTATATTCCAGTGACATTCACTGCTGAAATTACCTTGTTGCATAACGGTATGCAACGGATAGTCAGAAAATACACTTTAGTTAAATAAGTTCTTTACATTGTTCCCTTGTCGACGAAAAATTCAAAGCGAAGCAAAGTAACACAGTACCTATGTTAAAGGATTTGTTAAATACACTCTGTTCTGACATAATTCCTTTTTCATTGAATAATATATTGTTAACGTGTCGAAATTCAGCTGAAGCATTCGATCAAAGCTAAAATACAAATGGGTTATTCACAAAGCGAACGGGTATTGGCGAAAAAACCAACTAGCCTCATAGTTTCCCTCCTGTCTCATACCACTGGCCAGTGACACCCACTCCCACAAAGATGGATGCCAACGCGGGAAATATCCGGCGAACTATTCCAATTTGAAAAGTTTCCTTTTGCTAAAGCAACCGCACTTGGTTGGCGCGAAATGAACACGAAAAAATTGGGCCCACCAGTGGCCTTAGTACTTCAGCAATGTGCAAATTGCGCGCCCAGCTAATCATTCTCCTTGTACAGGGGAGGGTTTTCTTTGTTTGTAAAGTTTTGCTTATTACTAGTCCGATCGCAGTAAAATACGTACCCTGTTGTAACACGAGTATAGAACATATGTATCTCATTCGTAATATATTGCTACGCGAATAAAACCTTCATAAAATAAAAGGCTGTATAAAATAACATGATTGTGTTGGCTGTGTAAAATATTTTTTCAAAGAGTTTTGCCAACTACAGGAATATTTGAATATGTCTCGTGTAGACATTTTCCCGAGTCTTTACATATAAATTTACCGACGTATACAGATGCAGGCAAGCGTAAAATATTTATGACGGCGCAATACGTTTGAATCGATCGGGACATAAGAGCGACAACTTTCCCAAACCACATATAGCTCATATTTCTTTTTGCTTTAGAAATGGGTTGATGTACGTTCAACTTTTATAGAACTGTTTACTACCTTGTAGTGTAGAGCGAATCGGTCATTTTAAAACTCTAGTCGCAATATTATATAATCTTTAAAACTTTGGTTGAAAAAAAACATACAGACGAATTGAGAACCTCCTTCTTTTTGAAGAAGTCGGTTAAAAAATAGAAAATGTCGATCACGTGAGGGCTTCCACTTTTAGCACTGATTTGAACGGCACTTCTCCCAACCGCACTTGAGCACGTCTACTAATAGCACTGAAACAAAATTTTGATAAGTGCGGTTCGGTGGAACAGTTTATTAATATTATTTTCAGTCTCCGAACAGCACCTGCGTACAGTTTGTACGCAGAGAGAGAGAGAAAGAGAAAGTGTGAATTTGGTCAAAATGAAAATCTACGATTGCAGCTGCAATTTTCATATTTTTCGCCCAGGGGGTCGTTTTCACACTTTTCGAGAGCGCTATAGTCAATCGTGAGGTCAAAATGTAAATCCATGATGACATCTGCGAAAATTTAGTATTTATTTTAAATCATATGTGAGAAGGAACTTCAAAATGTAAATCCATGATGACGTCTGCGAAAATTTAGTATTTATTTTAAATCATATGTGAAAAGGAAGTTTCTGACGGGGGTCATTGTTTGTGTCCTACTGCTGGGCAAAAGGGCTTCCCTCTCTTTTTATTTTATTTAACAGAGTTCGAGGGTTACGTCAGAAAAAAAAAAATGATATGATTACCGACCTTCCCCATTAAAAAGGAGAATATTCATTTGTAAAGGAACCTCTGTAGTAGAAACTATTCAATGACATTCTAATAATATGTAACGCCGTTAGTACACCGAAGCCGCGAATCGCAGTGCGACAAAAGGGTTACCTCACTTAGTTTTTTTATTTCCTGATCTCGTGTACTGAATTGACTGGCGTTACATCGAGGTATTGAGATGTTTGTATGATGCTGATGATTGATATGATATCCCCATAACTGTTCACCAACGATAATTATATAATTTTTCGGTCCGTGACTAAGATATAAAATAGCATAAAATGGAGTCCGCAGCCGGTTGCAGTAGCAAAAGTGACATCAGTTACGGATCAAGCAGAAAAGGAGCCGTAACTCTTAATTATAACAAAAAGCAGTATAGAAAATTTAGGGTATACAGAAGCGGTCACTCTTTTTGGCGGTGCTTGTCTCAACCGTGTACAGGGTACTTGACAATGGATACCAAAAAAGAGATAGTAAAAATTACCAAGCACACGTGCCCAACAAAAATTATTAAACAAGATCTTAAAGACGTCTTAGACAACCTTACTACTGACGAGCCCAATACCAAAGATTTATAAAAACGTTTTAATCATTTAAGAGATCAGGGTCTCCACATGGCTGTCGATTTTATTCGAAAACTCATTACAATTATTACGACGCAACACGCCAAAGATACGCGTGAAAAACGTAACCATGTCTTTGCTGTCGCGCAGTCGGGTAAAATTTTAATAAGTCTAAAAAAAGTAATTCGTATTTGGAGCACTTATGGATACTGATTTTAGAACCCCCGACAAAAACAAAGCATCTCATAGGTAAAAAAAAAAATAAGTGTGTATTTGCCCTAAAAGTTGTAGGTAATATTATCTACTCCTTGCTTCAGGTGAACAAGGTGGAATTATCCGGTACAAGACTTAACTAAACTTCTGCTGATTGGTATTATTTGGATAACTCAGTATCGGAATTGTAATATCGGAACTTACGTTCCGTGATTCCGATATTGCGATATTCCGAGATTCATGCCCTAATTTGTATCGATATTTTTTGTTTGAAAATGCCTTGGACAAAAAAGTACGTCCCATCACTAAAAAAATATTTTACGTAAGTGCCGTTCGGAGACTGAAAATAATATTAATAAACTGTTCCACCGAACCGCACTTATCAAAATTTTGTTTCAGTGCTATTAGTAGACGTGCTCAAGTGCGGTTGGGAGAAGTGCCGTTCAAATCAGTGCTAAAAGTGGAATACCTCGATCACGTGCATCGAAAATCGCAAAGGTAAAAACCAAACCTACAATCATAAGAATGGGTCCGTGTTTATAGGTCAGAGTCTACGAGAGCTTTCCTTGTCCAAACTTAAAATACCAACCTCCCAAAGCGGGCAGGAAACGTACCTGATTCCAATTGGCGTAAAAGTCAAATAAGTTAGGTGCAGGCTCAAACGAATGTTGGGCACATACGGCAGTCTGTCTGCATATAAAAAATTCCGCGCGCCCAAGCCCCTGTTTGTAGGTGACAGAACGGGAGCGCCTACGTACTTGTACACAAATCACACGAATTTCGGCAGCCTCGGATCCCTGATATTTGTATTTGTATTGATCTGCCATATGCCACCGTCATTGCTGCTGGTACTTCTCTATGTAAATATCACACAACTAGATGTGTCCAGCGATACATGCCGTTCCGATAAATCGTATAAGCTTTTCCTATTAACCATTTGTTTGACATAGCACAGCGCTCCAACCAGTTTATCACTGTCCAATCTAGATATTTTATATCTTTGCAATCAATCTGCGCTTTGCATTCGCGCTCTGCTCCAATATGTGATATCAGATTTTATAATAAAAACGTTTTTGAACTTTATTGAACCAATTACGCAATTGTAACAAAACCTTTCAGTAAATTGTTCTGCATTTTATTTGCTCTCGTATGACTACGTTCTATATAAGAATCGAACTATGGGGGCAGAAAGTATCGATCATCATAGGCATATAAAATTAACTTATAATTGCTGGAATGTTATAATTGCTGGATAGAAATAATATAAAGGCTTTCAGACTATAGCGTATTCAACTGTGAGCGGAATGCTGGTCCGAATATATGGTTCTATATTCAGAATACCAATCGGCTGATGCTGTTTGTACAAATACCTAGGTATAGTATAGTATTCAGCCAGAACCACTGCCTATTTGTGGAACTAGACAGGTTTTAATTAGAAATGCCGTTTCGTTTCAGAAGTTTGTCGGGAGGAACCGGCCGTCGTGGCGCGTCCTAGGTATTCACTTGAAGCCAATTAGATTACTTACTTCTATTTTGGAATTTTGCTAACTTAGGAATGCTTTATAGTATTCTACTTATTCCTACATTCTTAATCTGGTGCAAGTATTTCATTGTTAAGGGGTTTTTAGCATGTCTAAAAGCTGAAACTTGTTTCAGATCTTATTCTTTATCTTAATACACATTACGTTACACATTTTCCTTATAAAACTAGTATTTTTCAGAATTCCTATCTAACAAGGTAACATCGTAGGTTGTAATAAAAAAATACTTAAGAAAAGATCCAAAAATAATATTCTTCATAAGCAGTAACTAGTCAAAATGACCCATTGGCTTATGTAATAAAAATAAACTAATAAGAAATTTTCGCACCAATTTCTTCAGAGCCTCGGTTAGACCTTATTTTTCTCTGTGAGTGACTGCGAAATTTATGAGCTTGCCCGACGCAATAAAATACCTTGTGAGAAAATGAAGGAGCAAATCGCAATATATTTGTTTCTTGGTGGCTAGAGGGAGACCGTTTTAGCCATCTGTGGGGGAAATATATTTTATGGGAATGTTCTACAGCTTATAAAGTCCATTCATTTCTTTTTATCAAACAGATACTTTTGAAATGAGTTATTTTTATTTATATTGCTTTATGTTTCTTATACGGATTAAAAGGGTTCAGAAAAAAATGTCAGACATGCTTTTGCTTTTATGTTTTAAAAGGTTTTTAACAGGTAAGGCTTATATTTTTTTTAGTGAAACAATTTTTGTGTCACTCCAAAAATTATTTAATAAACAAAGTTTTTTTAGTGCTACAAAAAAGAGAAGCGGTGTCTCAAAAAAAAACTGTTTATAAAATAACTAGGTTTGCACAAAGAATAAAGAGGTATATGAAAACCGCTTATAATTCAACACGAAGTCACCCTTGATCTACCTGGACCACCTTTTTTCCTCGAATATTAGGAGTAAGATAATTAGTTGCGTTTTCGAGGAAATGCCGGGAGAATAGATATCATTAGTTACTAACAATCGTATAAAAATAAATTACCTTGTTATTGGAACATCGTCGATAAGGATTCGATGAGCCTTATTATGTATTCAAGCAATAAGTAGGTAGGTATAGTATGTTCTTCCTTCCACGTCTCATTTGGTAGACAAACACAGTACAAAACGGATATTACGAATTTTCGTCGCAAATTACATGAAAATATTTGTAAGATTCACATACGTATAATATCAAACTGCTTTGGATTAGGTACTTACAAACTCTCTAAATCAACTACCGCCGATTTTAGAAACGTGAGATATCTTTTATCTGAAGAATAATAAATAGTTACACGTCAAACTATAATTTTAAACGTTATGCCTCAGATAAAAGTAATCTAAGGATTGATAAAGGCATTCATTTTCTCAAAACCAAAAAAGTAACGCCATGATATCTAAAAATCAAGTGAAAAAAGTTATACTTTACGTATGTTATTTCAGAAGTATTCATACTTATAAACAATAACATGTAGCAGACTATAATTACTAGTATAAATTATATACTAGTATAAAAAGTAGCGTATGTCCTTCCCCGGGATGCCACCTATGTATCTCCTTGCCATCGAAATCCGTTCTGTGGTTTAGGCGTGAAAATTTAACATACAGACAGACAGACAGAGTTTCTTTCGAATGTATAATATTAGTATGGATGTGGGTTTATGTAGATATCAGTGTTTCCAGTGTTTCCCCGTACCTTGAATGTTTTATCACGGGAGGCAGGCCTGTCCTCCTTCGAGAGATGCTAAATTATTTGTCTAAGTTGAGCCCACGATTGTATTTGTTCTTTTGTTTATTGTTTTGCATAATCAATAAGTTCTGGGATTGCGAATTTATGATTTATTAATTTATGGGATTGGTAGATAGATGTTTGTTCATAAATACAAATGGTGATCACCGATCAGTATATTTTTACAGATTTGTGAGTAACGTCCTATATCTATCACGTGTGTCGTTACGAACTAAGTATACTTAAAAATGGCTGATTAGAAATTGTTAGCCTGCAGTCAGCAAGCTGATAGTAGTGCTGATCACTCAACAGCGGACTTACGATTTTCTCGAAGAACGGTGACCGCCACATACCTTCCGCTATTTACCGGCTACTTAAACTGACACGGTATAAATGAAATTATGTTGGTGTGTTTTCCTAGGGAGCGTTTTTTGACACCGTGACCCTGCTAACATCATTTTCATGTCAGCCGTCACTGCGGCCGTTATGTAGCGACCACCGCTTTGGTAGGACCCGTAGCTTTACCTATATTAAAGTATCGTCGAGGTAATTTTAATTCACAACGTTAATCTTATTATTTATAATTAAACTAAGTACTATAGTAAATAATTACAATCAAATTAAATCGGTTTAGATTGCAGCTGATTCAGTGTATAAACACTACGCACACATAGGAGTTAATTTGTCTGACCATAATTGGATTATTTGCATAAATTAAACAACATTTAGTCGCTCATAATATTTTCGAATAATATCCCATTTATTTATGAGCCCAATCAAATATATTGGGAAATCAACTGAATGTGGGCGTTTATTGGTAACAACGTTATTTACTAAGTTATTTACTGTCTTGTTTGTCGCAAGCGTAAATTTCTCATTAGCAGTACCTAGTCGTTTGGATTTGTGCCCTGTTCATGGCAATAGACTCGCCCTAAATAAAACTTAACTGGCGAAATGTAAGTGTACTATAAGTACACCTCTGCCGAAGCCTTTAGGGAAACAAGGCTTTATGTTATGTATGTGTATAATTCATTATTATTACAAAAAATAGCTGGGTATTACAATTATATCAACTTGTAGGTACTCACACAAATATCCAGTCAAAGAGCGAGCCATTAGTTCCTTAGTTTCCAAGAAAAGACATTTACTGAAACGACCTATCTAATCTAGAGAAATATACTCGGGCTTCCTTTATATTTGCAGTATTTCTATTTCAGTAGACATTAATTTATCAGACCCAGCCTGTTCTCTATGACCTCTATCACATACAGAAAAAAAGATACCATTTCTATCAAGTCCAGGATACCATACAATGTTGTTACTCCTCCATCACTTATTCAAACCTCACTAGATTGAATTTGCCAGTCTCCAAAAGGACTTTCATAACATACTACTACTACTACTACCACAAGTCATTTCGAGTAAGTCGTCCTTTTTTACCGACTTGAAAAAAGGAGGAGGTACTACGTTCGGATGATTGTTTTTTTTTTTTTATGTATTTTCACCGATTACTCCACCGTTTGTGAAATGATTTTAAAAATTCTTTTTTAGTTCGAAAGGGTATACTCCCGAGATGATCCCATATAAATTTTATTAAGTTTGCTTCCGTAGTTTTTGAGCTAGCTTCAATATTACGTATTTTTCCCACAGTCTATGTAGACGATATAATTATTAGACTCCTTCACTATTATTTACATAGCAGGTAGTAACTTGTTTTTATTTTTCACTAAAAAGTGAAAAATAACTTTAATTTCGGAAGTCGGTGGCAAAACACGAAAATTAAAAAGCAAAGACACCGACTTCCGAAATTAAAGTTATTTTTCACTTTTTTAGTGTATTTTTTTAAGTCGGTTGTTTTTTTTTTGTAAAAAGTTTTTAACCGACTTCTTCAAAAAGAAGGAGGTTCTCAATTCGTCTGCATGTTTTTTTTTGTGTTTATGTTACGCGATTACTCCGCCAAATATGAATCGATTTAGATGATTCTTTTTTTGGTAGGTCATGCTTCAGAGGTGGTCCCATATAAATTTTATTTACTTTGCTTGCGTAGTTTTTAAGTTAGCTTCAATATTACGTATTTTTCCCACTTAGTTAAAAACAACCAACTTCCAAATAAAATACACTTAACACAGGTCAGTTGTCAACAGGTCAGTTGTTTTGTTTTTTGTAGATGAAGTATTCGTTCTTCCCTCAATCTTCTTTCTTTGTAAGTCTTTATTCTCTTTTAAGACTTTTCTTCATTTGAAATGGCTAACCCAGCAGCAATATCTTGTGATAAACTGTGGCAGTGGAGTGAAAAATGCACTAAGTTACCTACCCCTGCCCTGTTATCATCTGGGGTCTGCAGTCCCCACCCCACCGCGGCTAACATTTATATTTATAGCCTGTCTTATTATGAGGCCACGGCTATATTTCCTGGCTGTCGGCTTGCGGTACGCTTCATAATAGTTTTTAGTGTCCGTCTAGCATTTTTCTGTTGGAGCTGCAACATTTTCCAACTGATTCAAGTTCTCTTGACTGAATTTATAATGTAGAAGTTATAATAAACTTTAGGGATGGCAATCTTGATTGACATTTGAATCATTTATTTATTGATCCAAGGTAACTAAAAACCGTTCAGTTAGAATTACAATCAACAAATTCATCCTTCCTAATTCCTTTTATATAATATATGTTATAAATTGAAGTCACTTGTTTGTCTGTATGTCCGCGCTGTTCTTCTAAACCACGCAACAGATTTTGATGAGGGTTTTCACCAACGTTTAGAGAATTTATTCTGGAAGGTTTATGTGTATAATACATGTATCTATGAAATCTCGTGTTTTGCCAAGTCCAAATAACTGTACGAAGCAGGAGAGGGTCCCTGGTACAACATATAAGACAACTACACATATTCACACTAGGGTTAACTAACTATAAAAATAAATACAAAAATACAATACAATCTTAGCTTGAGGTATGTTATTTTACTTGGCCCCGCGGCACAGGATACCAATAAAACGTTAATCTTGAAGAAATGTGACGTATAAGCCTGACATTGCCAACATACCGCAAGTGGACATCAATGACTATAGGTACATTTTATGAATCGGTAGCTTTTCCCGCGGCTCCCTCCACTTTGAGGTCGCAATTTATCCCACGGGAAGCTATTAACGGGATAAAAATATCCTTACTCTAGCCCACCTTAGCCCAGCCACGTAGTAACCTTAACCTAGGTGACCCTAGCGCCATTTTAATCCAAATCCGTTCAGCCGTTAAGGCGTGAAAAGGTAACAAAGAAACAAACAAATTCACTTTCGTATTTATTATATTAGCTAGGGCATAATGAGGCTTACAACGAGTGTATGCTTCTTCGAATGGCAATACCTTCTAACGAACATGCTAGGCAGTCGGCACCGCAGCCATCCATACAAACTGGCTAATCTTTTCACTGCAGCACGAGTTATTCTCGTGTGACACGAGAAAAGAAAAATGTAAAATGTACGGAATAATGTAATGTTCCTTTTAAACTTTGATTGTATACCCTAGTTTTCTTTATATCTCTCGTTAATGCGTAGAGCTCAAATTGAATTTTATTACTTACAAAGGGATTTATGTTTGTTTTATAGCGCGCCATAAAAGCTGGTCGGAATGGTTTTTATTAAGATAATCTGGGTCTTCTTATTGCCGGAACAGTACAGATACACGGACTGTATGTACTTTACTAGAATGTGGTTAAAACCACCCAGTAATAGGTTTTATTATTAGAGAAGAATTTCATATCAACACAACCCTTTTCGTTGACCCGCGAGATTACCTCTCGTGATCCCAGCCTATTACAACCCAAATCATAACTATGAATGATAATGCCGCTATATGATTACTTAATATGATAACGGTGGCAGGTGAACCAAATTAAGGCTACTACACAACATAAGAAGTATATAAATTATTATTATATTCCCCAGACATGAAAGCAAGAATGATTCGAGAAATATTAAAGGTGCTCTCGTAAAAGTAAATAACTTCTTTTGTGTGAGGATACCTTTATCTCAGTCGACCTCGCACTCTGCTTTTTATATGTAGATGTATCACCTTCATTTATGTGGAGTCTAACATAAAATATATTTAAGTATTCACCAACGACACTTTACTTATGGAGACGGGAATATTTTTGTGAAAGAAAATTTTGTTTTTGTTTAGTACTAAAGGTTTGATAGTAAGGCGTAAATAGTAAACCCTTGGGTCATGTTATAATAGTATTATTGTGATATCTGCTTTAGAAGCTTTTTATTTATATCTGTTTTTTCATGACCAATATTATTTATAGGGGTATTCTATTTATTATTCGTTATGCATAAAAATACATATAATTTTCTGGTGTAGAACTAAATTTAAAAGTCGCCTCTGTTATCAAAGGCATCCTGTAATTGTTAGACTAACGATTGGTTTGACGCAAGTTCTGAAACTAAAACCAACGTCACTAAATAGGACACACCAGAGTTTATGACGAATACCGCTATTCAAAGAAAGAAAAGAAATAAAAAATATTTGAGACTCGCACAGGGAGATCACAAATTAACCAAAACACACTTACAGAAACATAATTTAAAAATAAAAAATAAAAAGTAAAATTTATATTATTTCTTAAAACAGAAAGAAATAGATGACTTTTAATAAATAAACGATCATTATTAACAAAAAAAAAATTAAAAACATACCTCAAACCATTTTCAGGAGATAAATGGTTTAACAGACACAAGAAAGAACCTAGTCTTACTTCCTGATATTATTTAAAAGTAAAATATTATCTTACGTTTTTTCAATTACCTACATAAATGAACACATCCTAGACAGACAGCATCGCTATCAACTTTGCTAACTAACCTATCTTTTATCATTGTCGTAGGAATGTGTAACGAAATAACATCAATCTGCTCACTCCGTAACAAAACGACAAAACCAATTTAAATCTAAGACTTAACATAACTAAAGTTAAAACTAATACAATTACAGTACATACCAGCGTCTTGACGGACGTCGGGCGGACGTAACCTCAGCACATCACATGCCAACTTGCCACGGCTTGATTTAGTAATGTAGTGCCGGATAGAGTTACTGTATCTGTGGACAAGCAATGCAGCTTTAAATTAGTTTTTAATACAGTTTGTAAGTGTTTAATTAACAATCTTAGCGCCAATTCTTTGAGAGTATCCTTTGCGAAAGTTTAATCGTAGTTAGTAAGTGAGTAAGTTTATAAATAGGTCTTTATCTTTGATCTAGGATGCTAAGGTACATGTAACCCAACCTAACCTAACTTATTTAAAACTTTCACAGCACATAAAGCAGACTCAATAGTTAAACAATCGCCGAGTCAAAGGGAATTTGTGCTTTTATATATCGTGGACGTCCGACGTCCACGTTACGGCATCACGATAATACAGGGAAGTAAATTGTAAGGAAATATATATAATGAAGACTCTTTTAAATTTGCTGTCCAAGATACCGTTATAGTGCACGTATTTCCAAACATTTTATGGACTTGGAAGCGCCCAATAGGTTCAGTGAGAAAAACCATAACCATTACACAAAGACTTAGTACTACATACCTCTAAATAAAAAAGATTTCAACAACTTCCCAAATAATCTGAACAATAAAATGTAACGAGAGAAATACAGACAGACGCACACACTCAAACATCCCAAGGCCATAACTGAACCTTTGAACAAACACAATACCAGGCATATGTCTACAGCGGTACAAATTGTATCCCACTGGCGACACACAGCCGGCTCCCCTACAAAAGAAAAGCCATTCAATTTATTAACTGTCGAAAATTAAAAGGCTGTAATTTAGACCGTTTTGTTTGATGTACAACCACATCGCCCCACCGGGTGGGACACAAGAGCCTACCAATTACACCCACTGGGGACTGAATAACGAACTGAAATTATTTTCCTCGAGCTCGCCTTTTACTCGAAACCTCTACTAATTGCTTACCTACATATTGTATGGTAAATGTACGGAAAAATGTTCGCACGGTCTTAATTAATTTCTCTGTGGGACTGAGACAGATTATATAAAAAACATATGTATAGATGCTTTTTCTGGTGAAAGAAGCTACTACTCTTGGATTTCCACGTAGGTTTTTCTAATAGATACAAGAACTTATCATAAGATTGTTAAAAATTATCTGTTACATTCCTTATTTGCGTTTTACTCGTAAAGATGCGTCCTTTTTTTTTGAAAGACTTCGCAATTTTTAAATCAATAACTTACTTAATGGGTCAACAAATACGAAGTGTGTCTGTATCTACAAACACAACTTAATAGGTAAAAATACCTGAAAAGCTTCAAATAGCTCAAAGCAGTTTGTCATTTTTCCATCAATTTCACCGTTAAATGCATACATCGCACGCAGGTACAATGTGCCATAAATCAAAATGTAATTTCGATTCGATCAAATTTTTAGAGAATGGCATGACGGTGCAATCTGTTCGTTCGACCTGATCGAATTCGATTGCTATCCTCGCAATATTAAATTCCGCTGTAAATAAAATATTCATCGGGAAAATACACTTGATATTATTGGTAGTCATAGTTAATTAAATAGGAGCTCAACTCACGCGAAATATTTCATATATTTTATATTATATTTTTGAAATGACAGATTTTAATAATTAATCGCAAATGTATTTTAATGAATGAAAAAAAAATCCAATAAACATTAAATTAAAAATATTTTTGCCGTCGAAATATACGCATACACTTTGAATGTATTGAATGAAAAATGCCAATACTAAAATAAATTCTGGGAGCCAAAAGCAACGAGAGGTGTCGTGGGGCATCCGATTGGAACGAATTAGTTCCTTTCGCTTTTGCATACTTGGCGAATGTGTCGTCACGACACTTTTGTTACGACAGTGTCGGTCAAAATATTACACTTTTTTCGGTCAAGCTCTCAATCGTGAAGTGCGCAAAGAACCTTCATTCCAAAATATGATTCCACATTTAAGGGGGAGTAGTTTGACAGCAAAAAATCATATTTCACCCGCGCAACCCTTACCTACCCCTCTCATTAAACACGACGAAAACAAAACACAATGCCTTCCCGCCAGCAGAAACTTTTCGTCTGGCGTTTATAGAATTCGAATTTCAATCATCTGTAGTTTATTTTGCTTATACGATACGCTAAGCTTGAATTCAGAACTATAGATCATGTTCATGTTTTGGAACTAGAAACTCAATGTTGACGTGAAAAAGTTCAAATTTAAATGTTACCAAATTTTATTTAGGACCTTGTACAATTTGTACCTAATGACGTCTTTGTGGAAAACTGTGTTACCAAGTAATAAATATAATGCTATATCGTGGATTTCTCTCTTTGGAGGATCGTGCAAAGTGATACCCAAGTAAAAAATAATATTCGTATAATGAATTTTGCACTGTATTGTGCAACGAATATGGCATGTGTCATGAAAACCTTTCCTGCGCCAAACGCGAACAATCCCCTTCGAAAATATTTGAAACATGTGAAAAAGAGGCCGGAAATAAATGTAGGATTGTCGGATTCACCACTAAAAGAATTGACATCTATTCATCTATGTAAATGGGAGCCAAAGTACCAAAGGGACTAATTATAACAAGGGACCGAGGTACGCGCTCAGTACCTGCGCTGTGTTTTGGGCGCGCGCCCGGCGCGTTTTGGACGCTCGTCAAACGCAACAAGATTTCCACATTTTGTTGTAACTTTTGAAACGTGTTTCTTTTAAGTTTATTACTAATGCGGAGAAAATGACAAGGAAAAATTGTGAAAAAGGAACTCGCGTCCAAGCGTCAAGGGCACGGTTAGGCTTCATTTACGGAGACGCGAGGAGTAGCGCGTGGCTTTGGGCGGCGCGGCTCGCACTGAATTCAAACATATAGCGTTGTATGAGTGCGTTTACGGACACGCGTTTGTTTGAAATGGAGCGTTTTTTGCGGCGGAGCCCGCGAATGGCATAGCCGCGTCACACGCGGCGTTTCATCACGGCAGCGCACGCAGCAGCAATGCCCGCGGCATACCTTCTCCCAGTCTTATTTGTAAATCGCACAACGGAGATGCAAGTTGAGAGTGGCAAGTTGCGACATGTGCAGGCCTAACGGCGCCCGGCATGGGCGCTCGCTTAGACTGCAGCGCTTGATATAATTCGTTACATAGGAATTCATACAATTTTATTGAGCGCCCGAAACGCAGCGTACAAAATGCGCGTCTTGGGCGCTGTTATAACTAGTCCCTTAGTAGAAAGTTTAGTATGGTCCCTCTTTGTAACTGTTGAAATTGTAGCTTTGAAAACATGCCAAGTTGCTTTAGGCCTCATTTACGGAGACGCGGGGCGTGGCGCGTCGCGTGCAGTGTGGCGTCACGCGGCGCGTCTGACGTTTTTTCTGTTTACGGTGCGGCGGCGCGTGAAGCGGCAGTTATCATCCCACGCGTTAACATAAACATATGGCAATATACGTCTTGATTTTCGCTGCTTTTTTTGGGGTTATAATATATATTTTTGAAATGTGCTAATTAAAACCTTTCATTTGATACCCAACATGGTATGATTAAAAAATATTTTTTGTTGTTCATGATATGTCACCTAGAGGGCGCAATTTTCAATTTAATGTGTTTTCATATAGCCTTTGACCAGCGGACGATCAAGAAGCTTCCAACGATACCTCATTTGTCAAATTGTGACGAGTCTTTTAGAAGATAATATGTGGGAACAGACATAGATAAATACATAGAAACCGGTCAAAATTATAACCCTCCTTTTTGCTTCGCCGTAGTCAGGTAAAAACTAAAACCCAACTACGACAAAAAAGTCAACTAAAGAGATATAAACAAGACATCACGGACAGACAAATTAAAAATCCGGAGTCATACGGAATCTGTTCGAGTTCGTTCGTTATACCAATAACCGAAGAATAAAGGTATTATTCTAAACAAGTTTTATTTAGGGGCGGTCAGTCGCTCCAATTGTTCGTCTAAGGGTCACCTTACAAGAAGTTTGTCAAAAAAGTGGGAGTAAACGAATTTGGATCCTGAGTAAATCGCAATAAGATTTAATCTCCAGTGCGAACTTTCAAATGAACGTAGAATGGGCTCGTTGGCTATGTTGTAAATTTTCTCCGCAAGAAAATTCACCGCAATACAGAGCAATGGCGCTAGTTTTACCTACTTCTTTCTATACTCCGTGCTACTATACCAGTCAAAAATCTGTCAAATAAAATGTATGTCATCTTGAGTTTTCAAATATCAACATTGAATTTTATATGTTTATTTAGACTCGGTATTTATTTATTTATCAATCAATAACACTTGTAATATTCGTTTTGGAAGTGGTTTTAGTGTTTTTTTCATGTTTTCTATGTCTCAGTTTCTTTTGTGGAATGTGATAAATTACGAAAATATTATTTACGAAAATAAATAATATCTCAGCGCAGCTAAAAATTTGAGCGTAGTCCTCTCGTCTCAACAGAGCGACGCCGACTGATTTGTGAACCAAAAATATGCTTGAAGTTCCCGTAATGTGCGACGGAAGATGGCTTCTTCCACGAACTAAGAACGTCGTAAGTCCTACAAGCTTTGATTCGTAATAAAACCAAAAATAAAAGGAATAAAAAAAAAAGCCTACACAATTTTTTTTGCCTTGTTTTAATACATATAATCATCTAATTTTTATCATAATAGGCATTAGCATTTTAAGTACAAATCGAAAATACGTGAAAATTAGAGGTAACTTCGTGATATTTTTTTATCGAGAAAATTGTAATATTTTGTGTTTCTGTTCCACAAAAAGTTTGGAAATATCATGTAGTTACTCATACTATTTTTATTTTACACCTAAGTCTTATCAATTTCATGAAAAATCAAATTGAAGACAGGCAATTTTGCTTACTACCCGCCCTTACTATCTACAGAAAGAATAAACTCTATTTACTTTTAATAGGCTGTTGTGAGTGCGAATATGTAAATAAAGCAAGTTTCAGACGAACATTTGAATATGACAAAGTTGGAAGGCGACGGCCCGGCCGCGTTACTTGACGACGAACTTTTATTGTGATTTTATTCGGAAGAATGAAGAGCTATAGGAAATCCGTGTTTTACACCAACTTAGGAGCTAAGTTAAAGTGTCTTGTTGTATTTGTTTTTGTTGTTCTATTTTGCTATTAATTCTTTTTTTGTAGGATATTATGGAAAGTTCATTTGTAGAAGGAGGTAACTGGCAGTACGAATACACTGCATATTATTTATACTAGTGTCCAGCGAGCGATTAATTTATTTTCGAGTCCCTACCTACATAATATGCTGCCTTCAAACGCAGCAGTATTTTACTAAAGAGCACATCCTTTTTACTTACTCTAGAAAAAGCTTGGAATGAGTTAAACCGGAATATGAGACGCCTACGTAATATGCTAATAGGCACGCATAATATTAGGCCTCGAGTAAATATAAGTGCCTAACAAACAAGTAAAATCAAATATTTACCGTCTGCCTACTTAAAAGATAAAACGAACCGATCCGTTTTGAAGAAAATATGAAAATAGAACCTTTCCCTCGGCCGCATAATGTTGTTTTATTCAGCCCTTCTGGAAAACCTTCCGAATCATAGGTAATGGAAAGAAAACATTACATTGGATATAAACTTTTAGTAGAGCCTGATGTTGACAAAATATTTGTGCAGGATGTAGGCAGTCGTTAAATGTGGGTGCGCGTGTCGATACATTTTAAATTAACTGGAGTGTCACAAAGGCACAAGTACAAAATTATTTCATACATTAAAGTGCGCCGCTTTCAGAATAGTAATAAATTCTCACTCCACTCTACGCTCGGTTTCCCGGTAGTTATCAAAAGTTATAGAGATATAGACAAAGTTGTCTACAGGGTTGAGACGCGAAAATTAGAGTAAGAAGTAGGTCAAAGTCGAGCCGGGGTCGACGGCCGCGGCGTCGGGCGTCTAATAATTACGTAACGACGATGTCGCGACGACTCCGCGCTACTATATTCTGTGATCTACATCACACAGAATTAGGTTCAAACTTTCTCGCCACGTGGCTCCGACATCTTGATAAATTTCGCATTATTACTGTCTGCAAGTTTTCCTCGTAATGTAAAGCTGCGACGGAAGGATAAACTTCATCCTTTCACAGTACAAATGTCAGACAGTTCGCAGTTTTATGTGCGAGCACTTTAAATACTACATATATTCTTTACGAGTATTTGTGATTGACTTACGGCTGGCTGGAGTCTATGAGTCTGCATTTCAGCAGAGTATCGCACTCGAACCCTTTCTTCGCCTCCACTAACTCGACGAAATCTGAGAAAAGGAAGATTTTTTATTAATCGATAGTAATTTAGCTAACTACTGTTTTCATTGAATCGTACTGCAATATTACATTTAACACATCAAACTTCACCTCGTTGACACACGTCGGGTATTTCACCAAGTTCCATTCAATTTGGTTAGAGCGCATTACACCCAGCAGATTACTTTACTCCTGTGTACGATACGATAGCGATGCACCTCGTCTGAATAATTGATGTGCGGATGTAGATACGTGTCCGCGCCGTACCTATTCACGGCTATTAAATCAATGGCCAGTTCCGTACGCCACCAGATTCCATTTATATTTTCGGGCGTGCGCAATAAAATCAATACTGTGAACTTTCCAAGAGTACAGTGACCTAGTCATGCGCTCACTCTGAATAAGGCCACACGTTGCATAAAGTATTTGTGACGTAAAATAATACACAAGCGTGTCATGAGAGAATCGCCCAATTAGTACCTGTAAGCGTTTGTCGAGGAGGACGTTGAAGCTCGTCTCATTTGAATATCGCAGGTACGACATGGTAAATAAATCCCCTTCTCTCCTGCTTCTCGGCTGTAATTACTCTAAACAAGTCCCTGTCTTACAAGGTTTTGGAGCACTTACACATCTACATAAAGTGTGTCGTCCTAAGCTAACAACTGAGAGATTTACGTGGAGGTAGAACTGACCATCACAGTTCGGCAGGGGGCTGCCATATTATTTGGAAACTTTATGAGTTGTTCCCTGCGAACTCAGCTAATTAAACCTTTGAGTTAGGAAGGGTATTGTCGAAGTTATCAGGTTTGAGTTTACTTACCTAACGAAACAATACTGAATATTATGGTTAATTTTAAGCCTCGTAGATTTATTTAGGTAAAGACTAGGAACTCGAGACACAATCGTTTATTACCACATCAATGGAAATAACTTCTAGCTGTAGTTTTCTTTTATTCTAGCAAGGTCACAGATAGGAATATAAAAATACGTCAGTTCACAAACAAGTACGACACATTTCCCGGAACAGAAAATTGTATAGATCGTTAAAGTATTCAGAACAGACTACACTGCTAAAGCCTACCACTTGAAAAGCGATAAAAATCCATTTTGAATGCGCATATTTTCCTGCAAGCCGACGTCCCGCGCGGGCTCGAGACAAAGGCCTGTGAAATTACAGTCTTGCTTTTAAATGCGAGAATGAATCGCAATGTCTCATCCCCTCAAAGCTTTACGAGCTTGTGGAAAACTGCGCTGTGACTCTGCTGTTCTTGAATACACAAGCTGTGACTGTATCTATTAAAATAAAGCCCGTGAATGTTACTAAATAATTACCCTTCGTGACTTTCACAGTAATCTCGAGAGACTTCCTAACTTTGTCGTGCTATGAACTCCCGAACAAAGCACTCGGAACGACAAACAAGATATTATACACCCGTTGAAGTCCGAGCAATGCAATAAGTACATACCATTTTAAAACACGCTTCACTGCAGTAAACTTTAGTAATCAATCTCACAAGAGAACAACGACTCAGTCGAGCACAGAATAGTTTCAGTGTCCCGGGAGCGAAATTAAAACTAATCGTAACTGAATCTACGCGACGCAACACTGTGTAAGCAGCGCCGCGTGATCGGAATACCTACACAGCGCACGCTTCAGCTTCAATGTAGATGCTAGAACGAATGAAAGAAACGAAACACGTTTAAAAAGTCCATTAGTTGCAAACCCACATGAGTTTTTGCCCCGAACCGGCCACAGCGAGAATTTAAAAATGCACCAGCTCGCTTTGAATGTCGGCATCTTTTCATTTGTAGGATGTGTTGCCGCAAGACAAAACCTCGGGGAATTACACTCTTGTTCCTCAAATACGAGCACGGAGCGCAATATCTTTCCCTTTGAAAACTAGAGAAACTCATAAACATACGGCTGAATGTTACGTTCGCGTTTCTCTTTTTGCGTGCGATGTGAGAAAAAAAATTGCAAGCCCTTTAATTATTATGAATAAACAACCAGGAAACACGACGCCGTTATGGCTACGTTTAATTAAAACCTTATCAAAGGTTTCTTGTAATGAACTTTTTATTCGATATAAGCAGAAATAACTCGTTTAATCAACGATTGCGGTCCCCTATAAGGATTCCCCCTTCCAAAGGCTGTTGTATCGTATCGTGTAACTAATGATACTGGCGACCGTCCTAAGTCTGAAAAGAAACGTCGCCGTACCGTTTTCATCTCTCATTTGTTCCGTGACCGTGGAGACAGCAAGCAATGGAGACAAAGTAGAGCAAAATTGCGGGGACGTCGCTAATGCCACGGGCGGGTCGAGGTTGCCCCTCTATTGTACTTTATATCGCACAAACAAGATGTTTGATGAACCCACATTACGAGCAGCGGATCGCATTAGGCTGGTAATTTATCGTATTGTGGTTGTGACCGCATTGAAAAAGCTGCCGACTCAGACGGAGCTTATTACTTCGTCTGACGGCCGTAATTGAAATTTATTCTACATAAAAACTAAATCACCCTATAAATAAATTGGCAGTCAATGTTTTGCGAGTTTCGCAACGAAAACGCAGACCGAGCAGATAAACGGTAAATCAGAATTTTCACTTTACTGAAACTTGGAGGAAATAAAGTTAAAGATGTTTTCGATGTTGGGACTCCAGCTAAGGCCGCGGGATGATGATATAGCGATATTTCAGCCAAGTTTGTATCAAAATGTTAACTTACCAATATTTTGAGTCTCCGCTGATAGGATTTTGGTGACGTTAATGGCCAAAGTTGCGCTGTGAACGACAAAGTTAGTCTTAATGAAATAGGCCTTCAAGGAAAATATTGACAAGAATATATCCAAGGGCTCGTCGTCGCTATATAAAGGGTATATTAATAAACTATAATTTGACTGCCCAAATAAAAGATGTCGTTGAAGGCTTTCTTCTATTATATTACAGTCTGCCTACATAATTTGTTTTCAGCAAAGTTCAGTTGGGTGACATTTTATTTTGACTAGACAATATAAATGTAAGTACATAGTTCTAAGTTTTCATCTTTGAATGATTACTCAGGGGTTTTTATTTCGTATTGGAAATAATAGAAGAGAGGGCTGTAGTCTAGCCTTCATTGATTCAAACGGCTGATTGTGATGAAAATATAAAACGATGCCTGTTTAAACTGTGTTTAAAAAAATACACGATCTGAATCTAGAATAGATTAAAAACAAAGTTAACCAAAATAAACAAGAAACATACCCGTTAAGACCTTCCTTAGTTCGCGTGTTGCCGTGAAATAAACAGTGGATGTAAAGTTTTTTGCCACCGCGTAAAATCAGCCACATGTTGCCATCGTCTTTGTTCACCAGACCTGTACCAAACATAATGTTAAAACATGATTATTAGGTAGAACCTTTAAAATAGAATGTACAAGACATGAGTTTTGGAAAAAGTTCAGCTTTGTAGATGCGTCTGTCACAGAATACCTGTGGCCTGCACAGAATGCCCTGTTACTGAACATGGTTCCTGTATTTCCCATAGGGATAGATAGATGTGTATATCTATAATATACAAACTGTCATCTGTCCCGTACAAAATTTCAATACCTGCTCGACCCAAATGACAGCTGATTATTTTTTCGCGATTACGATGTTGATCCCATGGAGAAAGTTGTTCCTGTCAGGGTTGCGGGAAAGTCCGAAAGGGATACCGGGACCTTGGCAACAGGCATCTGAAGGAACACGGGTGGGTTTTAGTCATGAAAAAATCTGACACGCCCTTCCGCTCCACCCAGAGCGGGAGAAGTCATTGAATGATTTCCACCAAGAAAAAAAAAAATGGAGAAGATTTTTCAATTTGATGGTCTGTACCACACCCTTATATACACACTTTTCTGATACATGCTGTACCTATACCACCATGTTTCATCTATGTTAACGTCCCATGTTACCTATATGGGGGTGAGCCTGTTTCCATGAACCAGGTACAAAGTTAGACATCGAGGTACTACCGAGAATTTCCTAAGAAAATATTTACGAATCGAACGCCATTGTCAACTTGCTCGAGCCATGGTTCGAACCTCTCGTTCAGAGGTTACGCTTGCGACCACAAGACCAACAAAACACTGACCCTGAGTAACAGCTTAAAAAAATTAGACTATTGGACCTATCTTTCACGATCAAATTGAACGAGTAGAATGAAGTCAGGTATCTCCGAAACGAGGGTGCGTGCGTAAGGAATTGTACAAAAAGGTTTTACTCTTTCCTTTTTTTGGCTTCCCATTCCATATGAGCCTTGATGTGAGATACGTGTAACGATTTTTCCTGTACCCCCTCCGCTTTCTGTACATGTTAGTATTTATCTTAATACGTTATTTTTTGTAAAAAAACGTGTTTTTTAGATTTGATACTGTAGATTGCCTTTAGCAAACATAATCTGAAATTGATGCCTTTCTACATTAGACAGACAACCGGTAAAAAAGGTTTTTAAATCAAAATTCAATAACATTACACAGCTGAAGCTTTCCAAAGCCTGGATAAAAAAAAACCGGAAAAAGACGTTGACATTCGATTTTCAAATCTAATTCTGTGCGTTGACAAAGATGGTGTAACCCTCTGACAACGGTCTTCACAATGTTTGACTAGTAATGCGGCGCTCAACTTTGATCTATTAACGGACCCTATAATACCTACTCTCCTCCAATATTCGGTGCACCTTCATCACTATTGACAGCTGCTGTCATCGTGCCTCAGAATATTTGTGACATAAATGTCGACCGAATTTTAACCATATCTACAGACTCATCAGTTGACATCTTAAATTATTTTACTAATGGTTTATTGTATTTTGATGTAAAATTTCATGAGTGTATGTGACAGTCATACCATCTTAAGTCAAAATACAATTGCAAAAACAATAGTTGCGGTGAATATTGACACAACACAAACTCCTATTTTGTGTCGTGTCATTATGTGCCGTGTTGTACTATTAAGTATTAACACACCGGTAGGTATAAAACAAAGTAGGTAATTCTAATCTACTGCGTAATCTTAATAAAGGTATGTGTATGCACTGAGAATATATTCTACAAAGCATTTGCAGCAGGTGTAAAGCGCAGGCCACACTGGGGACGAAGCTAAGTTCGTTTAGCTTCGCTCATGTAGCTACCGCATGTTTGCATACTTCGGTTCACGTCGTGAACTATGAACCGTGGTAGGTATTGCTGGGCGTGGCTATATTGTCGCGTTATCGCGAACTATAACTTTGCGCATTTTCTGTTGCTGCTGGGGCTATATTGTCGCGTTATCGCTATCTTTCTGTTGCTCAGCGAGACTTCGAGCGGTGTGCGAGAGAGAGCGCGCGAAGTTCAGTTCGCGATAAAGCGACAATGTAGCCCCAGCATAAGAAAAGACGCGGTAGCTACATGAGTGACGCTAAACGAACTTAGGTACTTGGTTCCCAGTGTGGCCTGCGCTTTACAAACTTGCCGCACCACGTTGAGATACAAATCCTTTTACCTAAATGATTTTTTAACTACTTCATTGCGCACTACAAATTATTTCAACAAAAAGATAAAGAGAGCACTTAGGAATAAATTTCTACGTTGAAAATATTTAAGTCTCGAGTTAAATTATACGGCCTGTAAAGTCCAAGGGATTAATCTGGCAAAATAATTTCCGAACGTTTTCAGCCACTTTAGAGCATTAAACACTTATTAAAATTAATTACCTGACCTTTTCCATCGTTGTAAAGGATAATCTCCACGAGCGGATTTCGTTTCACTCAACCATTTCAATTGCAATTAAATTTGGGGCAAATTGAATCGAAGCGGATCGGGAGCGGCAACCAAGTGTTCGACAAATAGTCTGTTCCAATTTATTTCCATCGCACATAATGAGATACGTTTCCCAACGAATACGGTTCAGATAAAACGCTCTTTAATTTTCGTGTTGTTACGTAATACAGTGATCGCTAAGGACACTCCACTATAACGTTTCCTCTCTAGAAACGAATTCACAATTTGCACGAGAAAATTACTTTTTACGTTTTTATTTTTTTTGCCGCCTTTTACCCGCTGTCAACTGTCAATCCCGCATTAAGGATCTTTTTGAGGTAAGCGTCGAATTTTGTTTCTTTGATGTTATTTTAAGTATTCGCCTTGAAAATGTTGGCTTTATTTTGTGTGAAAATAACACAAACATTAATAGATAAAAGAGAGTAGGTACTAAGTGAGTAGAAGGTAAGTTTGCCATGAATAAATAATTATAATATTGTTAGTGCCTATTTAAAAAACCCTTCTATTATAATCCTGTCCATGCAGACACAGAACATTTTTTTTTCCTTTTTTACCACAGATAAATAATGCTCTACTTTTATGATATATCACAGATACTCACGGAGTTTGCTAGCTTCGGGAAAGTTTTCTCTCGTCTCATTCATCGGAAGACGCCGACATCTGCGGGAAATAATAAGTTAGTATGAATTCTCTCCACTATCTTAAACAGAACAAGTATTTAACCAAGGAATAAATTGTTAAGTTTCAACTATCTGGCAGACTCGGTCACGAAATTTAATTTCAAAGAGATTTGGTTTCTTAATGAAGTGTCGACAAAGATATCTCTTACTGAAATTGGACTATTTTTTTCGATTATGGATGATGTTCTGTCTTATATCTGCGACGTAACTTTTAATGCTAGTTTTTATATTGGCTGCCTATTTCAGGATTTCGATGTTGCAGTTTGTAGTATAGCATTATTATATATATATGTATTTATAGTATCTATTACGTCGTCGTATTTATAACATAAACAAATTTATATCCAATATTTACCTAATCCAATATTTTTTAACATCCCATAAAATTGTCTTAGAAGTCATCATCTGCCTAGCCTTTTCATGTTGGGGTCGGCTTCCAGTCTAACCGGATGCAGCTGAATACCAGTATTTTAAATGGAGCGGCTGCCTATCTGACCTCCACAATCCAGTATCTAACTGGTAAACTGGGTAATACGATACCCCTTCTTAAGACTGGTAAGTATTTATATAAATGTATTTGAATTTGAACTAGGTAAACTTTGTCTTGTCTTCAAACTTGTAAAGTCTGTAAGTTTTTAAATTATGTAAATACCTGTGATAATAAACGTAACATGAGTAGGTAAACTTTACCTCTAAAACTGTACCCTTTTTAAGTTTCTGTTTACTACAAGTCGCACCTCAATAACATGACATCTCAACCACACTAACGTGAAAACAACCCTGTCACGCTTTGACCTCAGAACTATCCCATTACAAATAAGACTAATGTAAGTACATCATTACACGGTGTACATGTATCCAGATATTCCCGGGAAGCGTCCTTTCGAACACAATAGGTACGGTGTCACCTCGTCACACAATGAGGGTACTTTAAACATGCTCTTACTGCTGAAGTACCTCCGCGCAACTTACTGTTCGTTATAAAAAGACATTGTTGTTCTAAGGACTTTCGAAATTCTTGTCACTCTCTTCATGCATGGTAGTGTGAAACTGACCTTTGGGGCTTTTGAATAGTGTTGGAGTGTGGCGTGTAATTTTTAGACTTGGATTGAAGACAAATCCAACAAAACCTCTCCAAAGTTGTATACAGCCTTATTACTAGGTTTATCATGTCCACGATTTTGACAGCCGATTTATCACTAGCGATGTCAAAATCTTTTTAAGGACGTGGCCAATCTTTTACTATAGTGCGTTTCATCAAATAGTTCCAATGCCGTAATGTTGGCTCCCCTGTTGTAGGACGAACAAGAATACGCTACGACGCTAAATAAGTAATAGGTCCGTTTATGAAGTTTAACAGTAGAGCCAACATTACGGCATAAGAACTATGAGATGAAACGCACCTCTAGAATGATGTGAGCTTTTGAAATCGCTAGATAGTCGCTGGCGACTAAAGTCACTTTAAACCATCGAGCTTTTTTTGAATTTCGAACATAATTTTGAAAAAGTTACAGGTCAGAATTAACAAAAACTGACGTCAAACCCGTCAATTTTGTATTTCAATAAAAATAATAAACCAAGGAATTAGTACTATACGTATAGAGGACTAAAGTTAAAACTCGGTTTTTAATAAAAACGGATAGTATCCCCCACCCCAATCTCAGTCTCTTATTTTGACTGTTTGCATAATTCAGAGAGATGTTCGATTGTTCGTAGCTACATATTGCACAATTCGGCCAGCTGCGGCTACCAATCAGATGTAGCGAGACATAGGCCTGTCTTTGGCACGTCTATCTAACACGTCTTACACTGTGGGACTGCAGACGTCCACAATCTACGAATCGACGAGATGCAACCTCGTTGCCTAATAATTATGGACCCTTAGTTCAGTATGAGGAAAAGTTATATGTTCGGTATGTTTAAAATTAGATTGTTCGTATAATATTATTTTGTTTCTGACGATATATGATATAACCTTTTTTTTGCTTACCGTTCTTTCTGACTTTTTATCTTTTTTTCTCGGCTCCTAAAGGTTGATATCAAATAGCTTATAACGTACCTCACAAATTGGGCTATCAAATGAAAACAGATTTTTTCAATTCCGACTAGTAAATCCAGAGATTAGTGCATTCAAACATACAAACAAAATCTTCAGCTAAATTAGATAGATAAGAAATGATATATTTATCTCCATTCTTACATTTATTTAAACCGTAGTGTAGTTAACCCTAAATGTACACGATATTGTTAAGGCCGCGTCAAGCATATCGACAGTTTTGATGGATGATCACATGGGAGTTACCATGGAATGCATGAATATCTAATGGCGTCGACACACCAATTTATCACACGCTGATTATTCGCGATTTCAATCCCACGAAATGGTACGGTTAACTGTTTACATAGCAATGATATGTTGGACTATTTATCATCCAAATTATGAGCGGGACATTGAAATAATACTGGCAGTTTGTTATTACCGTGTTTGGATGCTGAACAGTTTACTGCTGTTTAATGTTAGTGCATTGTTGAACTGTTAAACCAAGAATACATAGTCGTATGCAAAGCAAGTAACTTGTACAAGAGTGTACATGTAGCTTGCATGACAAACTAGCATTAGGTATGTACCTACCCAACTCTAATTCAAATATTTACTACACTGGACCTTATGCCATGTTTATTAAAATATTTATAACAAAATACCAGAACATATAGAAGAAATTAATATCTATGATATATAAATAAAAAATAAGAAAAAAAAAAAATTTTACAAAAAAAAATGCTACTACACGCTGCAACAGTTCTTTGAAGATAAAAGTAAATAGGTACATTCCATGTACAAATTAAATGATAAATCATAAAATAACTCATAAAATAAACTTTAGAAATAGTTACCTGTGTTTAAAAATAATAACTACCTACCTATTACTCACCTATGTATTTATTTAAATGGATTTATTAAAGATTTATTTAAAATAAATATTAATTAATTTTAATATTGTAAAAATTGCTGTATTACCTTGTACACACAGTAAAACTGTTGCGTTACAGGGTTCATGACACGTGCTGGGTCCTTAACACAGTTATATTATTTTACCACATAAGAGCAATAAATATTTGAATTTGAATATATATTCATATTATCACAAATCAGACGTTGATAAGGAAAATGGCATTTACGCTACTTGCATACTTTTGTACAAGTTACTGCCACGTGTATTCCTAGCCTAACCGAACGATATTGTTTCTAATATTGGAACGTTAAAGTCTAAACGCTGATTTTTCTAAGCGGTTGAATTACTGCAGAGCCATTTCTCTTACGACTCGTGCACACAATGGCCGATGATTGATGAAACTTTTGCACGTGAATGGGACCATGGACTGGGCAGTGCAGTGCGGCCGACGGATATCATTGTGACCAAATTACATAAGTTGAATCTTTTGAATTGCTCAGGAACGGAAGCCATTTTCATGCATAAAAATACCTTCCGCCAGGGGTGGTAATCAATTAATACAGCCGTTTGTTCGAAAACCTTCAAGACGTTAAAACGTTTCTAATTAGTTACAAATATTCCTCTGTAATCAAAAGTCATTTATGAAAGAGGGTTGAGGGATTCTAGCGGTTTTTCTATAAAAAAGGATTTTTCAAAAAATAAAACTGATAAATGTATAGTCGGCCTTATAACTGCGTTACTACGCTAAGGTTGAATGCCACTTGCACGTCATAAAACGACAAGGTCTATTTGTATAAGTGACATTAGTGAAGTTTAAATGTACTTTGAATTGTTGTCAAAAGTGGTTAAGTAGTAACGAGGCGACTATACACACGAAACCTAATTGTAGAACAAAAAATAATTATGTTGAAAATAATTATTTATACAACTCATCGTCGTACGTGGTCTAGTAATTTAATTGATTTTCGTTGTATACGTGAGATTTATTGTGGTATACGATAAAAAGTGTGTGTTGCCGGCTATTGTGTGGCCTCGACAGCTATGATAGATGGACGCCCGGAATAATGTACAACTTATTTCAATTTATCTTAAACCGACACTGCAAATACATACTTTTGTGCATATAGTATAATACGATGTGTATAGGTATGTAAATAAATAATTATTAAAGCAAACAACTAGTTACCTACCTATGTGTAATCAAAATCAAAATAACAACTGCTTACCTACTTATGTATTTAATTAAATGGATTTATATATAGATTTATTTAAAATTACTTTTAATTTTGTGAAAATTGCTGTATTACACTGTACACACGGTAAAATTGTTGTGTTACAGGGATCATGACAGGTGCTGGCTCCTTAACACTGTTACATGCTTGTGCATATCGTATAATACGATGATATATTAAGCCCCCTTAAGGTAGCCCGCAAAATTTCAATTTTCTTACGTTTTTTGCAATTTGCAGGTCAGTGTCAGGTTGTATGTTGATCTAAATATTATTTGCAGCCGTAACAAATATGGGTTTACAGAATTATTTACACATTAGAATCAGCAATACAACTCTCTAAGTTCATGAAAGTGCCAAATAAATGTCATGATTTCATGAAATAGTCATTCAATGCAACTTGTCTTTAACTTTCTAGTATTAACCCGACTGCCACTGTGTGTGTAAATGCCTTATCCCTTATTTTCTGCCACAAACAATCAACCACACAATCCTAACACTTATTGAATGCCCCATAGATACGGCAATGGGGTTATATCTTCACTATAAATCGGAGATAAGTAGTGGCAGATTGCTTGCCCATCGCCCCAAGCAATGAAGCCTCGCATTCATTTCCCTCACTTCTTCCGAGAACCTGCGGGGACTTATAAACAGATGGTGTATTTCAGAAGTAGGTATTTATATTCTATAGGATATTAAGATGGTATGGTCACCATCTTAATAATTAGTCAGTAAGTAATTTATTTTATTTCTCTCAAAAAGGTACTAAATTGGTACATGTCTAGGTTACAGGCAGATTCAAACCTTTGTGAGAGCTGGAGTCTATACTAGGTTCGGGACCTGTATGACAGATCTCCAGACTCACACCCTAAAAATTACAACATTAAATTGCACTTACGTACAGTCGAACAGGCTATTTGGTATACAGGCAAAATGTATTAATTTTCCACTACACTGCCAAAATTCGTTCGTATTGTGTGTGTAATTGAAATTTTTGTGCTTATGGCTCTCACTCTCCTAAAGAGTGACGTAAAAGGATTGTTGACTACTGAAAACACTCACAAAATTGTTTAAAGTAGTTGCAAGCCTGTATACCAAATAGCTTGTTCGACTGCACTAACAACATTGTAAAAGCTCCAAGTACTGAGAGGAAGGCAAATAACGTATTACAAAGACAAAAGGAGATGTGCTATGTGTGTCTTTGGGGAGTGTTGTGTGTCCGTGATTGCAATATAAGTCCTCGCGCCCAGCACCCACGAAGGACACTGCGCGCGAGCACCTACTTGCTCGAGAGCGTGTGTGTCAGTGTGTGGTTAACAAAGTGAAACGCGATAAAGATTAATTTGAGTAGGTAAGTGAATATTACTGGTAGTCGAAATTATTTTTAAATAAAATAATGTAGCTAATGAATAGGGTTTTAAGGGTCTTACTGGAAATCGTTGTTGGGTCTCGTTTTCATTTAGTAGCATTCGACAATGCTAGGCATGTTTACATGGCATGTTTACATGCCTCAGTGCTCGTTGAAAAATTGCAAAAATCACAGTACTACGACGCAAAAAAAGGATGGACTTTAATATTTTCAGTAAATATTAATATTATCATTATTTATTTGGACGTACTACTTGTAGGTACTTACAAAAAAGTCAACTGAAAGTAGTAGCCCCAAAAAAACATCTGGCTAGCTCAAGAGTTTCAACAGTCAGTGAAAAAAATTGGATTTTTTTTTTTTTTTTTTTTTAAATTTTTCGGATTTTTTTTTTTGATTCAAGATAAACCATGAAAATATTTGTTAAAAAATATTTAATATCACAAAAAACGTGCAAAAAGCACTGCCGTTGCACTAACTTTAACAAGTCACCTAAACTTAAATAAACACAACAAAGAACACTGAACATAATTTCGGTTCTTATGACAGGCTTATCCTCAATTTTTTCACTGACTGGTGAAGCTCTTCAGCTAGCCAGACGTTTTTTTTCGTAGCTACTACTACGACGTTTTCTATATAAACTTATCCAAAAGTCGAAACACGATTTCCAGTAACCGACCCTTAAGAATAAAAAACTTGCTAATTCAAAGTAATGATCGAGTAGTTCTTAGATAAGTTATCTTAGAAAAGTTTTTTTTTTTTGTAGGTACTTAGGGTACATTAATAAACTAACGTGTTTCTCCTCTCTCCTCTCGAGTAGTATAACGTATGAATGATAAAAAATGTTTATTTATTTTTTATATAATTAGTATTTATTTATTTATATTACTATTATTACATATTTTTTTATTTATCTGTTATTACTGCCGTTGACGGTACTTTATTAGAATGGCGTGGAAAAATCGCTAAAAGTAAGAAAAAGACTGATACCGAACTCCAAACAGTTTAATGAGAGTACGATTTCCGGATAAAAACGGATGAATAGTCTAGCCAGTATAAAAATAGATCTAAATAATGAAAACGGAGAAATTTAAATAAAAAAGTGTAAAAGAATCCGAGGATGTGCAGACGGACTGTGCAAAAACGAAGAGAAGGAATATAATCACAACTATTTGCTGGTTGAAGTCTAGTTTTATTGCGAAACAGCATTATGGGCACTCTCTGGAATGACCATTGAGGAACCTATGTGTGTGGGTATGTGTGCATCAAAATAGCCTCTACGATTGGCTATACTAAAATGAAGGTACTTACGTCAGGTGCAGCCTAATATTAATATTTTTGTCATGGCATGATCAATCTGCCTAGCCTTTTCCCAACTATATTGGGGTCGGCTTCCAGTATAACCGGATGCAGCTGAATACCTGTATTTTACATGGAGCGACTGCCTATCTGACCTCCACAACCCAGTAACTGGGTAATATGATACCCCTTGGTTAGACTGGTTGTCAGACTTTCGTGCTTCTGACGACTCGTAACGACTGTCATGTTGTTGTTTTGTCATGGCATGAGCTAATCAAAAAGAAAGATCCTTTTTTATTTAACTATACGAGCAACCATGATTCACGGTCACGGTTTAGCTTCACAAATTGATAATCATTTTCTATGAACAATCTCATACTAATATATTTTAAATGCGAAAGCAACTCTGTATGTCTGTCCCTTTCACGGCTAAACCACTGAACGGATCACTATGTTTGATATATGTCTTTTATATGTCTCCTGGGTGATGGGATATAAAAAAATATGAAATACTAGCTGCGTCACGCGGTTTCACTCGCATATTATGATCTCATGGGAATATCGGGATAAAAAGTTTCATCCAAATCCGTTCAGTCGTTTTAACGTGTAAGCGCAACAAACAAACAAACACACTTTCGCATTTATAATATTAGTTAGGATTAGGATAGTAAGGATGTACAAAATACACGCCGTCGTGTGAGAGATGCGGGCAACTCATGGGCAACTCCTAGTGGACCAATAGGTAAAATATTCCATTTGAAACAAGAATAGACATTTAAATAAACCTTTTTTACAGTCCGTTCAACCGATTTTGACTTCTATTGCGTTGGTAGCATGACAAATGGAAGCTGCAGTAGACAATTGGTATTGTGTAACCTGTTTTTCTTTTAATGCCATCCTTATGCCTACGGTATACACATAATTATCTACCTAATGTTACAGATTACTGAACAATATTTTAGTTAAAGGTATTGCACAATCCAGTGGTTCCCAAATTCTCCGTGATGAAATTCCTTTCAAGCATCCCTAAATGTTTCTTCATGACTGCACATTGTGTGTGTGATCCCAAAACAATCAAGTTATTGAGCCCCCCTCTGTGCCCCAGACCGACACGTGTCATTTACATAATGTTGGTAGGTCAAGGTTATGTTTAGCGGAAAATATTCATGCTTATTGCTTTTTTTCCCACCCCATGGGACTCCAACATAACCGGCGATATACACGTGTCACATTTCTTTTTCGGTGAATACTACAACATGCGTGTTTCTCTATGTAGTCCCTAAAAACTTTTAAAATTATCAGATTAAATTGAATATAATGGACTATTTCTGAAAATATATGAATTATTATTATAATATGTAAACAAACTGCCAGAAGACTTACAAACGTTATACAAAGAGAATTCGAAAAGTTATAAGTACAAATCCAAACGTTTCCTTACACAACATTCCTCCTAATGTATGAATATATTACTGTAGCCACAAATTATTATCATTATTTTAAAAATTATGGTATCATCGTAATAAGTAAGTAACATTTTTGTAAAATGTATTTGAACGGCTCGCCACACACAGATAAACCCTGAGAGGTTTTCGTTGTGGGACTAAAACAAAAATGAAATAGGTTAAGTGTTTTCGAAATAAATAAATACATAATAATAAAAAAATATGTATACTCGAAGATTCACTTCATCAAGAATTTCAATTGCATGTAAATTGACTGTGAAAACTTTAACAATGTGTTAAATAAGATATTCTAAAGTAATTTATAATTAAATACACATTATGTACGTGAATCATTAAATTGAATAACATAATAAACATGTCACTGTCCTAAATCACTCTAAGCTAAGCTCAAGACTGATAATGGTTTCTCCTAGTTATACTAAAAAAAATGCGTTAAATTCGGCTTCTCCTACTGATACTTTTCTAACTCTTTAAGAGTCGATAATAATACCTGTCCTGCAAGAATACACCAACAGCATCCTTGGGTTTCCTCGTGTCGAGTAACAGCTGTACAAGTACGAAAAACAGGAAAACAACTAGTTGTATTATGCTGTCTATAGAACCATTCAGTAAATGCACTCCAACAGGTCCTCCGAACAGGTACATTGCATTAAGAGAAACTCTTTCACAAATGGAAACTTTCGCTCCAGTGCTCACCCCTCGGGCTTTGCCTACCCCACAGTATAGAGAAATGGATGAATGAACGTTAGCAGTACACGCACACATTAAAATAATTCCAGGGAAGCATGGACCATCGTTGTAAATCCGATGCTAAAATGCACATTTATATTGAGAAAAAAAAATCAAGTAATAAAAAAAATTAAGTAATAAAAACTAAAACCCAACTACGACTGAAAAGGTATAAACAAGACACCACAGACAGACATTAAAAATCCGGAGTCACACGTGTTAGGGCATAAATCGAACAGATTACGTGTGACTCCGGATTTTTAATTTGTCTGTCTGTGGTGTCTTGTTTATACCTTTTAAGTCGTAGTTGGGTTTTAAATTTTATTACTTGATTTTTTTAAATTCTTTTGGGGTTATAATATATATATTTTTGAAATGTGCTCATTAAGCCCTTTCATTTGATACCCAACATGGTACGATTGCCATTTTTTTTTTAAGTTCCTCACTTTATGTCCTCTAGAGGGCGCCATTTTTAATTTAATGTGACTTCACATAGCCTATAACCAGCGGACAATCACGACGCTTCTAACGATACCTCATTTGTCAAATTGTGATAAGTGGTTTGGAAGATAGGAGGGAACAGATGAACATACATACATACATACCGGTCAAAATCATAACCCTCCTTTTTTCTTCGCCGTAGTCGGGTAAAAACTAACAACTTACCCATAAAAACATTACATAACGCCTGTATTACCCGATAGGCTAGGCTATAGAGTACATAATGCAGGTAAATTATGTACACTTTAGCCTACCCTCTCAGGACTTCAACATCTGGCGAAGTGTAGGTACTTTTACACTTTGCCAGATGTTGAAGTCCCATGTATTACGAGGCGACGCTATTGCCTACAGCCGGTCACATATCCAGACACCGAGCTACTACTGAGTTTCTAATATACCTACTTACCAACATGACGCATGACGCCTGTATTTCCCCGAAAGGTTAGGTAGAGTTACCTATAGTACACCCACATTTCGCCAGTTACGTTTAAGTTCTATGTAATAGGGTGTAGCCTAGTGCCATCACCCGGGCATAGATCCAGACACTGAGATACTTCTTTAAAATTCCCCATGGAAAAAAAAACCAATAACACTGCCCGACCTGGGAACCGAACCTAGGACCTCATGCTCAGCAGTATCGCTAGCGACCACTAGGCCAACGAGGCAGTTTGAGTTTCTTCATGGAATTTATAGAAATTCGAACTGCGTCATCACGAAATCTTTAATAATACGCCCTATAATTGCCATCATCTCACTGCTTTGTTCCCAGTATTTCTGTCCACAGTTGGTGGTTCGAACGTTACTGCATCGACGGCTTCCATTAATCTTTAAAAAGCAAACCTCAAATTCTGCCAATATGCAAAACGAGCAGGGTAACACGTTCAGTGAGCCTTGCACTGTTTGCATAGTCTGATGAACCGCAGCACCCAACAGCGACCGCGTAATAACGACGCGTTTGTAAGTCATGCGTCTAAATAATGTGGCGATATGTTTAATTAACTTGTCGACAAAGCGCAAAGAAAGTACCTAAATAACAAACTAAAACTGATAGAAAGTATAATGATATTTCAACAGAATAAAGTCCCAAGATGGATATGAAAGGTCATACAAAAAAAAACGGTGAGCAATCTTTTCTGTGGGCAAATTTTTTAACAAATAATTTTTTTTTCAACAAATACTCGGTTTTAGGCAACCAAAAGTAGTCGTTTTCAAAAAGTAATTACATATAAAACAAGTACCATTAGAAAAAAGCTAAAATTGTTAGTTTAATCCAAAAATTTCCTGGACTACTGCCAGTAGTTTACTTGGCTCCAAACAACTTAATTTACGATTTTAATCATTATAATTTGTGCAAAGATCCTTGTTCACGAGATAAGTAGATTGTCTGTTTACCTAGTGCAAGATCTTGGATCTTATAACCTATCTACCTAAAATAAGCACTGCTAACTAGAGATTCCAATTCGGGCATCCCGAATTCTCAATCTGAGGTTGCAATAGAAATATTTTGCTTAGTAAATACGATTTTGCTCCTTATTCCAAGTGACCTAATATACTATATAAAATGTTTGTGAACCGTAATTCAAATACTGCCTACCTACTACCCCTAGAAAAATGAAAAGTGTGACAGTTCTGTTACATAATTCCTTTCCACAATTGATTTCACTATATTTCCCGAAGGGTTAGACACTTATATATTCCACACACGAGAGCCGGGAACAAATCCAGACTCTGGGCTGCCACTGAGAAATTCCAGATGGGAAAACCCAATAACACTTTGCCCGACCCGGGTATCGAACCAGAAGTAGCGCTTGCGACCACTAGGCCAACGAGGCAGTTTTAATTACAATTGATCTCATGAGTAAATAATATCTCTTGTTATATATCTTTTTGCAAGCAATATTCTGTTTAAATCGAAGAAAAGGTATATTATTTGGCACCCATAAGGAAAACCATACCGTAAGCTTATTTTTTTTTTTGTGGGTGGGCAATCATCCAATGACTTCTCCCGCTCTGGGCGGAGCGTGAGTGCGTGTCAGACTTTTACTGACTTAAACCCACCCGTGTTCCTTCAGTTGCCTGTTGCCAAGGTCCTGGTATCCCTTTTGGACTTTCCCGCAACCTACCTTAAGCTAAGACCACATTAATGTTCTTATTTACTTATCTCCTAAACTACCCGAAGGTGATCCATAAGTCGATCACAGAAGTTAATGCGTGACTTATATCCTAAGTGCACTCTAACTAGGTTTTATAGATTAAGTCTTAGTGTCACGGGATAAACTTCAGCTGTTATTACAGATGACAGGCTAGATTTATTAGTTTTTGCTGTGTGCATTTGCGATCTTTTTATAGTTTACTAGCTGCGCCCCGCGGATTCACCCGCGTAAGTCTCGGTCCGCGTAAGTCTCGATATAATTTTCGAATTACACTTTGCAATAGTGTTGTTAACATCATGCCTATTTGAGACTATTATTATTGTTTCTACATACATTTAATCTAGTTTTCTTTAAAATATTTGTGTGCCAGTCCATAGCGAGTCATGTAAATCATAACCCTATAACTGTAGTAAAATTTAATGCAAATAAAAATATTATATTCTTTCCCATCACGCTTGTATTCCACAAAGGGATACTCTATGCTGTTCTTTATTGTTGAACATGTCACTAACCTTCAAAAGTAGCCTAAGGTAAAAAAAAACACTCATAAACGCAGGCTACTGTTAATAATTATCACCTAACAGAAAAATCTAGTAGAACTCATTTGACTATTAACCTATTTGGTTATGAAATAATGTATTTCTTTTTATGAAAACTTGAACCAATGCGGAACACAAACCTCAAAATTCAAAAGCGACTGCAACTTTGAGATAATACCTATTTCATATTAGTATGGGTTTCAAAATACTATGTTTATAATAACATAAAATGACAATCAACAAAGTTGGAGAAAATCACTTTCAAAAGTTGCTCCAGTGTATACATATTGGTGCTCATGGCTGTACTCCCATCGAATGTCACAGACAAACTAGACATACCCAGTTACTTAAAAAACCGGATACTCTATAAATATTTCTCTTTCATTACCATCAAGCAAATACGTTTTTTCCCACGGTAATGTTTGAGTGGTCGCGTATACGCTATATACACGTGTAGGTCTAGTATCTGTGTAGCATTTCTATCGGCAGCCGGCAGTAGGTACATGAGTTAATAACTAACAGAGACCAAACATTATGCTATTACCTTGTACTAAACAAATACCCCACCATAACCGTTTTGTGCGATGCTAAGTTTCTGATTACTGTATTCTGTTATATGGTTATTATATGCACACAATAGCGATGGTATCCCGTGTAGTTTAAAATAATACGTAACTAAAATATAAACGCTTTTGCCTTACTAATGAATAAATTCCTGGAATAGACTTTCTCTTCAAAATACACAGCCGTTGGTGAATTACTGAATGTATGAAAAAGCTGTTGGTCAAATTCAAATTCAAATAATTTATTTTCTCTTCACAAACAATGGGATCTTATAATTTAGACATGCATAAAAAAACTATGTGACACTAGTTTGTGAGAGACTGGTGTCTGCACTAGGAATACCTGTATAGGAGATCACCAGTGTCGGTGTTTGTGGTATGTTGTGGGTGTTGGAGTTCGTTATTTAAATAAATAAATGTATCGTAGCCCGATTGTATGAAGCTCGGTCTCTGGAGCATATCTACTCTTGTACACCCGTCAGCGCGGGCACACCGCGGTAACTCTCTCTAAAAGCCACCCCCGCTCAAACATATGCGTATTTGTAATTGGTAATGGCCCCGCAATTGAAATACAATTTCCACTTTAATTTTGATTACACCATAAAGCATTCGGCGTGTTTGCGAATATGTAAAGGTTTACAATTTATCTGTAGAATGGGTGAAGCTGTTTTATTTTTTCTGTTTTGCTTATTCGTGAGAAGTATGCAAATGTAGATGAATGCATGATTATTATGTGTGGAAAAAAATAAAGTAATAAAAACTAAAACCCAAGTCACACGTAATCTGTTCGATTTATGCCCTAACGCGTGTGACTCCGGATATTTAATTTATCTGTCTGTGGTGTCTTGTTTATACCGTTTTAGTCGTAGTTGGGTTTTAGTTTTTATTACTTTAATTTTTTTAAATTGTTTTGCGGTTATAATATTATATATATTATTGAAATGTGCTCATTAAGCCATAACTAACATGGTACGATTAAATATTTTTTTTTATAATATTAAAATAATATTTTTAAATATTTATTTTATAAATGTTTTTTTTTTAGTTCTTGACTTTAAGTCCTCTAGAGGGCGCCATTTTAATTTAATATGACGTCACATAGCCTATAACCAGCGGACGATCAAAACGCTTCCAACGATACCTCATGTCAAATTGTGATGAGTGGTTTAGAAGATAGGAGGGAACAGATGAACATACATACACACACACAGCTCCTTTTTTCTTCGCCGTAGTCGGGAAAAAACAGATAAGACATGATTTACTGTTGTGAAGTGAACAAGCAATACTTTTATGCTCTTTACTCTCTCACATCATGCACTTTAAAAGGGTTGACTGGCGATATTTTTCTAAAATTCTCGTACAAGATAGATTGTTTGTATTCGTACTACTACGAAATCTACCAAACTTATTTACCCGCGCATAGCTTCTATGTAAGACGTGCGATCCTTCGAGCAATGAATCCCACGAATCTCATTGCTATGCGGCGTACAGATTGGGAGGGAAACCCAACTATATTTTACTTTTATCCCGTAGAAAATTGCGAATCTTAAAAATGTGGCAATCTGCTACGCGTCTTGGGTTGGGCTTACTGAGAAACCTAGATATTATTTTTTAGAAACAATGTATTTGACAGAACCTGTATGTATAATTTTCATGATTCTAGGATAACTTCATATACAATGTTGAGACGACAATACAACAATGAACGAAAACACTGGCAATACTAATGCATAAGTATTTTGGAACTATCAAATAAATCCTAACATCGAAATTAAAAAAAATCAAGTAATAAAAACTAAAACCCAACTACGACTTAAAAAGTATAAACAAGACACCACAGACAGACAAATTAAAAATCCGGAGTAACACGTGCTAGGGCATAAATCGAACAGATTACGTGTGACTCCGGATTTTTAATTTGTCTGTCTGTGGTGTCTTGTTTATACCTTTTAAGTCGTAGTTGGGTTTTAGTTTTTATTACTTGATTTTTTTTTAAATTCTTTTGGGGTTATAATATATACATTTTTGAAATGTGCTCATTAAGCCCTTTCATTTGATACCCAACATGGTACGATTAAACCATTTTTTTTTTAAGTTCTTCACTTTATGTCCTCTAGAGGGCGCCATTTTTACGCACGCTTCCAACGATACCTCATTTGTCAAATTGTGATAAGTGGTTTGGAAGATAGGAGGGAACAGATGAACATACATACATACATACATACATACCGGTCAAAATCATAACCCTCCTTTTTTCTTCGCCGTAGTCGGATAAAAAAGTATTTTTTTTCAAACAAACTAAATAGTAGTGATGGGCCAACCATCGGGTTTGCCGATCTTTGACTAGCTATCGTAACTAAACTATTGGATATATTTGATAATTTTTTTGTATGTAGACCGAGAACGTCATTAGATATACGGAGTTTTATTTTTTGTCGTAGTGTCGTCTCCACCTTGTATATAAGTATAACATTTCATGACTCTAGGATCGATCCAGCATGTATCCACACATGTATGCGTTCACTAGAACAATGAGTAAGTCCTATCTAGACTCTTTGCACACACACTACTATAATTGGTATTAAACTCGTAAGTATCGGTCTGATCGCGCATGGAACTGTATCGGATACGAGATAAGCCGGACATGTGTCGGACACGTGCCGGACACAAGCGGGACACATGTGGCTGTCCGGAATATGAATGTGCGCCGCTTTGTGAATCACTGGATTAGCTACAGTATTATCTGAGCTAGATGTTTGTAAGTGCGAGTTGTGAGAAAAATGTCTGATGATATTTTGTTCAATGCCTGAAGATTTTAATGTGAGTGTGAAGAAGTTTAATAATCCTTCCTAACTAATATTGTAAATGTGAAAGTGAGTTTGTTTGTTGGTTTGTTTGTTCCTCTTTCACGTTAAAACGGCAGGGATACACCATGACCTGGAGAAAGACTAGGCTATGTTTATTTTTCACTTTTTTTTTTTGTTATTTGTATTTTGTGTTTCACGAACTGTGACCAAATAAACGTTATTCTTTCTTTCTTTCTTTCTTAACGTTTCATCCTAGATCGCAGACAAAGTCGGGGGCAATAGCTACTTATCGATAAACCAATGTTAATAAAGTATTGCAATACGACGTGCGAGTAGGTAGATGCCTATTATGTATTACATAAAAGAACTTTTATCTAAATTGTTTTTGGATTCTAATCATATTTATTGTAAAAGTTGAGAGAACACCTTTGTTTTATTTCGGACAGTAAAGGGTTAATATAATATCTCAGCTTGTCACATCATGAAATCATAATATAAATATTACCAACTCGCTTAAAACGTAGTGGGTTTCTCCGCCTTTTTCCTCGATTATTCTGAAACCTTGTCTTTCCAACCCCAAGGAAGGGGTTCGGAATACACCCCAAACAAAACAAATGGTACAGCGATACCCTTTTGTTTTTTTTTATTTAACTTTTTTATAATGATGTTTTGAAAGGGTTGATCGTCGTTGAGGCTTTTAGAGCCATAAAGTTAATCCAATTAAAAACAAACGGTTGCATTGATGTTTGTAAACGAGATGATTTAAATCTTAACACCATTATACACCATGTTGTTTAAAGCCATTTAAAGCTTGGAACATATATTGCCGCTTTCTTTTGTATTAAAATCACTTGACTGTAAAATCAAAGAGATTTAAGTAATATAATATATTTAAATGTGTTTTTGTAAAACACACTCATCCACAATAACTATTTGATATCACATCAATATACACTGCTCCATATGTATTAAAAATTTGTCTGCTCGATAAGTAGGTCAACGCAATGAATACTGAGCTGTCATAATGTAAGCTATTGCAGTTTTAATGATTAAATGCCAATACTGGCTACTGATTTCAATAATCCAAATAGTATCGTGATACATTATAGTCATAATTGTATTTAAATTAATCCAGTGTTACATTTAAACATAAGTGAATGGTGAATAACTAAAAATATAAAACTATTTAAAGAAAAAGTTACTGATTGGAATTGAACCTGCCAGCAATACAAAAAAAATAGTTCATTTCCTATAAACCCAACTATGAACTCCATCGCAGAACCATTAAATAGTGACAAAGGCGAACAAAAGTGAACATCACCCCTGAGCATTTATCTTCTACGGAGAGTTATAAAGGGCATAAATAAAGCAAAACCTATAAGGCTTTAAAGCAACAATGAAAAATACGAACCGTTTTACGTTGGGTGGGGTGGCGGGGGCCGCGGGGTTCGCGGGGGCCACGGGCCCGGTGCCTGCGCTCGAACAATGGGGGCCCGGCCAGACCACGGCTGCACAAATAAAAAAAAACACATGAACAACCGCTCCAATTATTGACGTGGGCATAGGATGAGAATCCCTAGCTACCAGCTACATGCCCGCGCTTCTAACTTTTACGTGTTATGCTTATTGTTCAGAGGCGGAAGTTGCGCAACTGTGGGCCGACTGTTGCTGGTAATAAATGTGGAGTTTGTTAACAATTGAATGTGTTTATATAGGTGATTAGTGAGGTGGTTTTCAAACTGTCTGAGGTTTGCTTCCTGCTCTGAGTGGATTAACAAAACTTATTTTCTGAAATACACACTTATTAACACAATAACTGATGAGTACCTACTAGTACTAAATTAACCTATTGCTCAGTAGACATAATCAATTGGGGCTCCTTGCACGCCCAGGTAATCGAATTCAGTATTTTTACGCTTTTTCTATCTCGTGTAATAATAACACATCTGTTAACATAGTTGGTTCAGGCGTGTCTTTGCGGGAATCCATTATAAAATACAATAGACGTAGATATATTTAGTAACGAATTCCGCCTATCAGCCTCTCCTCAACAGTCATAAAAAACCCTGTAAGAAATCGACACGTGATCACCTCTCAACGAAGTATCCTTAGGATGACGATTGACCAGTCGCGAATCCGAACACGACGTGCTGCCACGTCGAGCACCGGACACAAAGTATATATCCACGTCTATAGTATTTTACACCTGTTAAATTTATCTATCCACGTCTATAGTATTTTACACCTGTTAACTTTATCTTTAAGGATTGCAACATTTTAGGTGTCCTTATACACTTTTAATAAGCTGGGCATTTTGCCTATAGTAAAAAAACTCTCTAGTACAATAAAGCGGGCAATGCTATGGCAATTGAATACCAGTAAACTGTATACAAAGTTGAATTGGTGCTAAAATAATTCCATCAGATAAATGTAACTAACCATGCAGGGGCCGGCAACATTCCATTACTCCGGCAGTTGGCCAGTGGTGGTGCCAAATAGGTGGAGGCCCAAAACATTGCGCCATTAGCCATGGGAGCAAAGCCAACATAAACAAGAGGAAATAGACGTTTAATTTGTATTTTAACTTCTTTTTTTCGGGATATTGCTGTTTTGTACAGTCAACTATATATCAGGGGTAGCAATTGCACTACGAAAATCGCCATTACGGGGTACGATATAAAGTCACTATCGAATTGTTACCACTGGTGTGCGGTTCACGGTACGTAAAAGTTGAAATATACTTCACTATAATGGGAAAGTCGCGGGTCGTAATATAATATTTTTTATTTATTAAAATCATGTTTTTGTTGACTTTATTAGGAGGAGCTCGTGGCTAAGTAATAACAGCCGCACGGGTCGATACATCAGGTTAAGCTACGCTTGCCGGGGTTGGTCCGTGGATGGGTGACCATTTTCACATATCGAGACTCCTCCGTGCCTCGGAAAGCACGTTAAGCCGTTGGTCCCGGCTGTCATTTGTGGATCTTTGACAGTCGTTACGAGTCGTCAGAAGCACGAAAATCTGACAACCAGTCTAACCAAGGGGTATCGTATTACCCAGTTACAGGGTTGTGGTGGTCAGATAGGCTGTCGCTCCATGTAAAATACTGGTATTCAGCTGCATCCGGTTAGACTGGAAGCCGACCCCAACATAGTTGGGAATAGGCTAGGCAGATGATGATGATGATTTTTTTGTTGACTTTATTATTTAGATAATAATCTAATTCTATAACGTCCAGCATAATGACTGACTGATGATGAATTAAAAAATATTAGTTAAATTACATAAAATTATTTCATTGCAAATGTAATACCTACTATTATTTACACCACAATTTTCTCAACAGTACTTCCTAAACGTCAGAATTCACACAAAGCCCCAAATAAATGCATCCACGCGTAGTCTAGCGTAGCAGCGTAGCGGATCGGTTATCTGCTACGGCAGCGTAGCCGCTGTAGCCAGCTACGAGCTACGGCGTAGCAACAGTTGTTTTCCGTACAAAGTGTATTCTATAAAAGGGTAAACTTTTTCTTTATGGTTACCTGTTTTTAATTTTTCAACTTGCACCGCATAATTTTCTATATTCTTTTCTGTACTTATAGATAAGTGAAGACGCAATATTATTATGTCTAACTTTGAAAACAAAGCGGAAGTGGAAGAACCTAAGCTGTGGCTTAATTACCGCTAAATGGAAAGAGTCTTAGTTTTTCCTTCTGGCGTAATTTCTTTTAATTTCTTACTAGCATTGAAGCCATTTGTTTTTACTGGAAATACTTAAGATAACTGGACTTCTCTTTATGTAAATATGTAATGTAATTATAATTTAAAAGTATTTAATAAAACCGTCCATCGTGAAGCCATACATTTTAAGAAATAGTAAAATGGCCACTTTTTACAAGCTTTATATTAGCTTGCTCTGTTCGTATGTGTTTCCGGTTACTCCTTTTATCATCAATTTTTCAAGCACTTCCTGGCATCTGATTGAGCTGAAACTTGGCATACGTAAACAACTACCGAGACATTTTGAAAAAATGATACTATGGAGCTGGTCTGATGATGGAGCCGGAAGTTAGGCATAGGAACTCCTCAATCAAACAAGATAGGACCTTCGTGTTTGGACTCATTGGTTACGTATTAACAAGTACTTTGACACTGGGTGGTGCTCAAGGTCTGATGATGGAGCCGGAAGGTGGCCATATGTGTTTCTAGTTACTCCAATTGTCATCCATTTTTCAAGCACTTCCTGGCATCTGATTGTGCTGTAACTTGGCATACTTATACAACTATCGAGACAAAATAATACCATGTTGCTGGTCTGATGATGGAGCCGGAAGTTCTGAGCCTCAATCAAACAAGATAGCACCATCGTGGCGTAAAATAAGGCGTAAAATGTCCTTCTTACACTAAACTTGAAGGTAAGCCTCAAGGTTTTAAGAAATATTAAAGTTCTATGTTTACGTAAGTTTTATTTCGTACTTTTTAGTTCATTAAAAGCTAGTTAGTTTTTAAAAAGATTTTTACTTATATTTTTTTCATAATAACTCAGAGAACATAACATAACATTACGCCTGTATTCCCCGAAGGTTTAGGCAGAGGGGTACCTAGTAGTAACACCTTTCGCCAGTTATGTTTGACTCCCATGGAATAAGGGGCGTGCATATTGCCATCAACCTTCGGGCTGCTACTGAGAAATTCCAGATGGAAATCAATAACACTTTGCCCGTGTTGGGTATCAAACCCGGGACCTCATGGTCGGCAGAAGTGCTTGCGACCAGTAGACCAACGAGGCAGTTAACTGAGAGAAAGTCACAATAATCATATAGGTGCAAATAATTACGTGTTCACAAATCACAAAACATTGCTTAAATGAATATACTTCTTAAATGAATATACTTCTTAAATGAATATACTTCTTAAATGAATATACTTCTTAAATGAATATACTTCTTAAATGAATATACTTCTTAAATGAATATACTTCTTAAATGAATATACTTCTTAAATGAATATACTTCTTAAATGAATATACTTCTTAAATGAATATACTTCTTCTTATTACACAATATAATATTCTACGTTATTCTCCCGTATTTTGCAAGTATTTTCAAATACACTCGAAATCTAGTTCAAAGCTTATTCATCCCGAATCCTCCATAGTAGATCATAATACGCGGAAGGAACTTCGCGAATCGATTTCCGCCGGAAACGCAAAGACTCGGCACGATATTGCTCATGAATTATTACCATAAAGTATAGCGTGTAGTTCTCCCTGTCATCCGAGAATTAATAAAGGATTTATCTTAAGAAAATGCTAGTTATTTCATAGGTAAGCCTCCGATTTTTCTTAACAAGTTAATAGTCATTGATTTTTAGGGTTCCGTACCCAAAGGGTAAAACGAGACCCTATTACTAAGGCTATCCGCTGTCCATCCGTTTGTTACCAGGCTGTGTCTCATGAACCGTGATAGCTAGACCGTTGAAATTTTCACAGATGATGTATTTCTGTTGCCGCTATAACAACAACTAGAATAAAATAAATATTTAAGGGGGCTCCCATACAACAAACGTGATTTTTTTTGCCGTTTTTATAGATTTGTACGTATTGTACGGAACCATTCGTGCGCGAGTTCGACTCGCACGCGGCCGGTTTTATTTAAAATTAGAGATGGGTTGTAACAGGTGAAATACGATATCTGTTATCACTGTGACTGTGACAAAAAAATAACAGATCCAAATATCTGTTATTAAATCACAGCCTGTGATTTTTGTACGGACGATAAATACGTATCTCAATCGAATATCATCTTTATTTCTTTTGTTTTAAAGTCGAAAATCGTATCCGAAGTTTTAACAGTAACAGCCGCGGTAACAGTCTTGAGGATCTGTGATTTTAAGTAACAGATATTTTTATCGTTAGGAGCAATTGCTATCTGCTATTTTTTCATATCTGTGATTTCTATCTGTGACGATAAATACGCCTCACTCCTATTTAAAATTCTGATCCCAATATTATAGTGTACATACCACGTGCTCATTACCAGACACAAAATATCCCGTAAATGGATTTCAAAACCAAGAACCATACCCAGAAGCCAACACAGCTACCGCAATAAACCTAAAACAAATAAAATGGAATTGGGCGCTGACTCCTGACATACTGGTACACCTAGTTCAGGGCCCCTACCACCATCTCTTACAGCAGTATTACTTTAATATTACTTCAGTGCAGGAAAGAGATGAAGCTCTATAGGACGTATAGCTCCCTCTCTTTCCCCCACTGTGTAAGATTAAAATAATACTGCTGTACGCGGTGGTGGTAGGCCCCCAAGGAGTCAGAAGCTTCAAATAAGTTTCTGTAACATTATTATGTCAAAAAAAAAATATTTATTATATAAATTACTAGCAGCGCCCCGCGGTTTCACCCGCATAAGTCCTGATCCCGTGGGAATATCGGGATAAAAAGTATACTATGTGTTAATCCAGGTTATAAACTATCTGTGTGCCAAATTTCATCTAAATCCGTTCACTAGTTTTTGCGTGAAAGAGTAACAAACATCCATCCATCCATCCTCACAAACTTTTGGCGTTTATAATATTAGTAGGATTTAATAAACGAATCGTCATATTCAAATCTCTTAGGGCCTAGACAAAGTGAACTCCATCAGTGATACGTAATCTGGCACAGATGTTCTAAACGAGGACCTAGACAAGTGACAATCGCTTCGAAAGCGTTTCGTGTTTCTACAACGACTTTCAACAGGATTGACATAAGCTTTTGGATAGCTTATGTCAGTCCTATACAGTTTTGCCTTTTCTATCATCTTTATCGCTGATAGAATGTCACCAAGTTCTGGAGGGAGGTGGGCTGGTTGGAATAACCACCGATGGCCTCCATGACCAAGCAAAATGTTCCACCTGAAGGACTAAGTTTGGAATCCTAACTCTCTAACATACACACACACACATGGATACTGTTGAAAGAAACATGAAACACTTTGAAAATGATTGCCACTTGTCTACGCCTTCTTGTCTTGATACTACGGTTGATTATATAATTATCATAGTTTTGCATAGTTTTGTTAGACAGTAGAACGCCGCTACCCTTTTTTTTTTTTTTTTGAGGGTGGGAAATCATCCAATGACTTCTCCCGCTCTGGGCGGAGCGGAAGGGCGTGTCAGACTTTTACTGACTAAAACCCACCCGTGTTCCTTCAGTTGCCTGTTGCCAAGGTCCCGGTATCCCTTTCGGACTAACCCGCAACCCTGGCAGGCATCGGTCCTAGCGGACCCCGCCAATTGAGCGGACCCCGCCAATTGAAACGCCGCTACCCTGACGGTTAAGTCACATTATATGATATACACTGCCCGCAGCTTGGCCCGAATGGCTTTTTCTAAAATAAAAGTAGCTTAAGTCACTCCTTATAAGTCCCATCAAAATCGGTCCAGCCGTTTCAGAGATTAGCCGGACCAAACAGACAGAGATAAAGACATTTTTTTTATATGTACCTACCTACCTATATACTTTCATATGCATTTAGTAAAAAGCTGTTATTTTGACATTGACATTTTACAAACAGTGTTCAATTTTATTTATTTGTATGTATGTGTATGTATACTTAGAGATGCTATTTCAGAAAAGGTAACCAACTAAACTTATCAGTACAAAATCTTAACTAAAATCTAAGTAACCTTGAAGGAAATGTGTTCATGTATCAGCTTGTGCCCAAAACAATAAAAAAGTCGTCTTAATCGAGGCTTGTCTTCGCGTTAAGAGGCTTTGACAGGGGTTGCACACATGTTACTCAATTACGCGCCTCATCCTTTGACAAGCTCACTTTTGATACCCCTGCTACTAAATAATAATTATTAACAGGTCGACGATTTATTTTTGAGTGATACTAAATCTTGGAGAATCTTTCAGTATTTTATTTTAAGTACAGAAAAACAGTTTATTTCATTTTACTGTGTGTTTTGGGAAACTACGTATAACTATTAGTTTTATTTCCAATTATACAGGGTGTGGGAGCAACCCTGAAATCGCAAAAAAATAATTCGCTACTTCAGGGTTGGTTCCATAGTGAAAATTGTTCATAATGATGAGTACAATGACCCCTTAAGAGGATGCAAACGAATTAAATTTGACCCTGTATTTTTATTGGCGGAAATTTGAATCAAAGTGTAAGAGTATGTTAAGATATGAGTATATTCATTCATTGAATGTTATTCCCCCGCTTATATTTGCCTACTATTAAGCCGTAAAAACCAACTTCAAAGCGTACAAATGAAATATAAAAAAAACAGTCCAAATAAATAAAATTGCAAACAGTCCGATCGATCTTTCGATTACCAACCAATATTTTTCAAATCTAGACCCATTAAACTACTGTAAATATTTAATTTTAGTCTCCATTAAATAATATATAATATTTGAAAGAGTCTTTATCAAATATTTACTACCTAAATATTTCCAATCAAAATGATTCTCGAACGATTTCTAAATTGGCAAATAAACTTAACATTTCTCGCCCATCAGTAATAATTAAATAAATAAAATATTACATCAAAATCAACGTTCCCAAATTAATTATTTACCAATTTCGAAGACCAATGAACAGGAAACGTATTTATAAAATAAATTGTATAATAAGTACGTACCTACTCGTGGTACTCGTATATAATGTGTTCCGCGTGAGTGAGGACAAGAGGCAAAAAACGAACGTCGAGATCCATTGGAAATCACGGGGGGAGTGGGGAGGTGGGAGAAGGGGGAGCTCCGGAAATACAGTCCGCCCGGTATATGCGAACCACTAAACACATCTCATACTAGCAGAGTAAAGATGCTCCGTTTGAAATGTTGATTTTTCAATATTTTCTATACGGAACGAGATCGGATGTTTATTTTTTATATATTAATGTTACATATAGACTTTAATTTCTCGCTTCGGTATGATGAAAATTTCTTACTTCTGCCTCCTTGAGGCAAAACAAAGAGACCATCCAAAAAAGTTAATTTGGTCTCAGAAAACCATGATGACCATTGTTATGGGGATATGGCAACGGTAAGGTGAGACAGAAAACTGACTCATTGCAAAAGGCAAAGCTGGGTGACGATATCAAATTTTCAGTTCCTAAAGTTGCTTAAATTATAAAAAATCATCTTAACCACAATTTATTGTAATTTATATTTATTTTTATTATATTTTTTTACTTATTTATTCTACAATTTTCGTTATTGTACCTACCACTATTCGTCTCTGCATCACCCAAAGGTTGACTGGTAGAAAATACCTATGGCATTAAGTCCGCTTCCGTACATTTGTGTGCTTAAAGTATTAAATATCTTTACACCGTTTTAAACGAAAACTGAGCAAGCAATTTGGCCTCATACAAGTTCGCTGCATGCCTATTAAAGCCCCATTCGCAGTGAACGTGTTAAACAAGCGAGCTAAAAATTCTTTTACAAAGCTATATGTAGGTCGACGCCTTCGGTAATTTTAATTTCCGAACATCGGAATTGTAAAAAGAATACTTTATTATTGCAACGTAGTAACTGAAAAACACGAAGAATTTTGCTACCTTTTATATGATCCTAGTTTTTTCATATACGGTATTATTATTTTAATAAAAATGCAAAGATCCCTTTTTTGTATTTTTGGCCTTTGCCCTGCAGCGAGGCAAATGTAGCCTTATAATAATTATTATAACTACTACATTATGATTTCTACTACATTGTGGGTGCTTTTACCATTTGAAAGTCAAACCAACGACCCGTGGAGTAACCATTTACGTGTCAGGAATCTACAACTATATTCCTGAAAGCATAAACAAGATTACAGTAGAAGCACTTCTCAAGATTATTTATGTCATAAAAAATATTGTAGAAGAAAATATTGTGTCAGAATGCCAGGCCATCTCTTGCCTAGCAACGAATGGAATTCACATCGGCAAAATGTTGTTCGGTCGCCACGCCACCCTACTCTCTTTGAACCAATAAACCATACGATGCGCACCTTTTTTACTCTTTGCGAGAATAAAAATACATTTTCGCCCTCCATTATTTATTACCTCTGTTGCGTAAATATCAAAACGTAGCGAGCAGTTCTGACTGATACTCGTAAATCTTCGATTTAGCGGAACGAACCAATCGAAGCCCGCTAACTCGGTTACGTTTTTCCATTGTTCACAATTTTGCGCTTGCCACTCGCGTTTGACATCCAAATCTGATAATATCGTCCATGATTTGAGTTTCGTGCCAAAAATATAAAGCATACAATCTCTTACGTTGCAATATTCCTGTATCTTTAGGATCTTTACGCTCTCCCGTCTGTCAGTGGTTTTCAACTTGAAGTGGGGCTGAAAGAAAATCCTGAAGATTTACTCCGCTACATTTCTCCAGTGCTCGACACAGGCAATACTTACACGTCGATACAATTTTAACGCCACTGCGGTACATCACACACTCGTATTGGTATCGCTTTCTTCAGCTTTTTCTCAAATATAAAAGAACTCGTGTTTTTTTTTCTGACAGTGTAAACTCATCATTATAAAAGTGATGCTAATTTATATGACCAGTAATAGTTTTAAAAATATCTCGATTTCTGAAATAATGTTCAATCTTGTCTGTTTCTAGAAATACTTTTCATATACGTATTTATCAACTATCCGATGTAGGTCACCGGCGCTTTGCGTTAAAGCATTTCTCCGAAAGCAATTTCAAAAGAAAAACGTATTTAATCCAACAGGAATATACATTTGTAGTTATTGTTTTGTTCTTCTATTATTCATTAACTTTATTACATAGAATTTCGCGGAACATTTCCTTTGCATGCATCATTTTATGTTCACTTTGACGGTAGAACAACGTCATTTGTAGCAAATACTCATTGAACTTTGCCGACACTTTTATGGGGGAAAAAAGGGGTACTTGTAAGCATTTCGTAGTAGGTGAATGCTGAAACAATGGCTTGCCGGGCGGCGGCGGAGGCGCGGGCGAGGCAACGCTCTCAAGTGGCGCATTTTTGTCGCTCAGATGTCAAGCTGCTGCACGTTTGCACACTCACGGAATATTGAAATTGTTTCTCTTACCATTCCGTACTGCAATAATCCTGCACTATACTTTTTGCCATCGAAGTGCTGATGTTCGTAAAAGTAGCTGTTATTCGAATTTCGACGCTGGAATGTTTTCGCGCCGGGGCGTATAATTTTGTTTGTCCTTGAATTACAGTCCAATTTGCCGAATAGCTGGATTCCATTTTTTGGAGTTCCTTGGTCAATCGAAAAAACCTCTACGCTACAAGTTCTAAGTACCTCAGTTACCTTCAAAAAGTCATACCAAGTAGATACAACAAAATCATTTTTGAAATGTAAAACAACTTACAAAAGTGCATGCTATTTCTTTATTCAAAGAAACTATCACATCTGAAGGCTCCAAGTTTGTAGAAAGAATGAAGTGGTCTTCATTGATATTAATGAAAAAGTCAAAGGAAACATATTGACGGCAGAACCCTCGTCAACCTCACACTTGTCCGATATTTTGATAACTCTCTGTATATTGAAAAAGGCGACCCTGATTATCGGTTCATTGAAAGGAAACCCCGACTTTTTCAACTTTTTATTTTCCATCTGTAAATTTAAATGGCTTCCACAAAGTGTGTGCTACTTACCGTTTAAACGGCGAAAGCGAAAAACGGTTTTATCATCAAAGTAAAAATTTATTTATTTCGACTGAAGTGTATATTTTATCATCTTATTAACTAGGCAGTTCTCGTAATGCTCACTAATAAGACTTAAATATGATTTTATTAATATTCGTCACTAACATAACTTTAGGAAGACAAAGTCACGTATATCTCTAAGTAAACTCCCAGGAAGTCAATTTCCATTAAAACTTTTGAATCGCTAAGACTTCAGATCGACTTGTAAAATGCAAACTTTGTGTTTTAGTTGGAAACAATTTCCACACAAACTGATATCGATATGGTTGAGTTTGCTCACACGCCACAGATTTATCGTTTTATTTTACGGTCAAATGATCTCCAGGGATTGGGCGTTCAACAAAGTTATATATTGCAGGAAAACCTAACATACATCAAGTCAAAGGCGAAACCAACTCATTCGTCTATGAAACGATTACGGAATATTACCAATTTTATATTCAGCCGAAGCAAAGGCAACGGTCGGCGACCGGCGACGGAACCGTCTCAAATCGCACTTTTATGAAAGTCCCTAATGACACGTGAAATCCGAAATTGCTAAGATGGAATGGAGTTCCCAAACAAACCCTAATCCAGCACACATCCTATGTATAAGTAAGGATGAAATAACCTCAATTTCACCAACAAGATCCTCGGTAATGTGTTGCGAATGGTACGGGTTGATAAGGAAAAACGGGTAAATAAGGAATCGTGAGAGGCCACCAGGACCGGAAAGGGTCAGGCGGGGGGAGGCTCATCCGCCGGATACACCGCAACCGGCCGCCGTCCACCGGACAGCCAATGTATTTCATAGCCAGAGGGTCACCGCCGAGCGCTTTTAAAAAACATTGAAGTTGTATAACTGTAGCCAATAACTAGTTTCTAGAACACTCACATGAACGTAATTTTTTTACCGTACATAGTTCAGGAAGAAGTTTTTACGCGTTTCGAGAATTGTGGCGATTTCTACAGAATCTATACAGTTTCAGCAAAACTACGAAATTTCTTGCAGACTCAATTCTTTTCAAACTCGTTTAAAAGGAATTAAATTTAGAACAAACTGGCTATTTGTACCTATTCAATTTTCTGTAGAAGCATTTTTGTAAATAAAATATGAGAGCAAAGCTTATTTAAATCAAACCTCTAAAGCACTTAAGCTTTTCAGACAAAGAGATCCTCCTTCATGACTGCAATTATAATAAAATTTTCTTTTTGTTCCACAGAGAGACGTAGGGAATAATGAAATTTTGATATCAATTCGCAACCAACGAAATCCCACGAGATAGTGCTTTCAAAACAACTTTGATTTCCTCCCGGCATAGTCAAAGGAGCTTACCGAGAAAAAACGACGAAAGAAAGAAAGAAATAAAAAATGCACAGAAACACGGAGGTCGGAGTTTTTCCTGTCACCGGGCACAAACAATGCCTCCATTGTAGGGCAGCGTCCCGCGCGCCCCGCACCCCGCCGCGGTACCGCCGAGGAAACGAGCATCTTTTGTTCCAAGCCCGCGTCCTGCACGGAAACGAGAGCTTTGAACCCGCGGTCATCTGTTTACATCACGCCAACTAGAAAAAAAGACATCCGATTATTTGTTCTGCAGACTGTACTCAAATAAAGGCCCATAGGTGCGTACTGCAACGGATATATAGTCGATTGCTCTCCGCATAGTGCTCTCAGAAATAATATTGCACTTGAGTTTTCTTCGTAAAATATTATGTAGGTATAAATATGTGAAGCGAAACTGCAAATACAGATGAAAGCTTTCGAAGTAATACTTTTTGTCTGTTTCTCATTAGCTAATAATATTTCATTTTTGTCCACTCTATTTTCCAAAATCTCCAATATGTTTCAAAGGGTTAAGAGAAATTCATATATAAAATGTCAAATACCTGCATCACTCTAGTGTCAAAGCGGCTCACAAAAGTTGACACAATTTTAAATTCGCCCAATTCAATTAATAAATAATGGCACTGCGCTGCCTCGCTATGTAACAATTTGAAATGAATAAGGTTGGTTTCCGGCAGGTGATGTACTTACAACTCGCTGTGGGAGGACGAATAATAAATCATATTCTTTCCTCGGTCCACTCATTTAGATATGAAAAAATAACGCGTTGAAACTTGCGGACCGCTTCTGGAAGCTTATTTATTTATATAGCTCGCTGTTCTACTGACTTCAGAATCAATTTAGTTTTGCCTTTAAAGATGATACAGAAATGTCGGATATTAAATATGACTTATGAAAAATGCAATTTGTTTTGTTTTACTAAGTAGGTATTCGAGCTAACTTATCAGTAACACGTGTTTCTGTGACAATAAGCTTATTCCTTTATTCTTTCTTTTTGTCTATTTTTTCCTGCCGAGGACCGTATGCTGGCTTCACTTTAAAAATAGCACCTGCTGTAGGTAAAAAATATATAGCTACTCGTCGTAATCTAGCTTATAAGTATAGTAAGTCATATATGTATATTGACCCTTTTTTTTTTCTTTTGACGGTGGGAAATCATCAAATGACTTCTCCCGCTCGGGGCGGAGCGGAAGGGCGTGTCAGACTTTTACTGACTAAAACCCACCCGTATTCCTTCAGTTGCCGGTTGCCAAGGTCCCGGTATCCCTTTCGGATTTTCCCGCAACCCTTCTTTCCTATATATAAAACCCTAACCCTATATATAAATTGACCCTAAGGTATAAGAGATCTTTCGTTGAGACAACTTCATTTCATTCCTAGATCAAGTACGAAACCAATATCTTTAGAAATTCGCGCCTAAATTAACATGTCACAAGCTACCAACGTCGCAGCACACCTAGCAGCGCTGCACTGTGGTAGATCAAATTGTTTCGGCGGGAAATGATGTGGTGTACCCTCACCCAGTATAAACGACGCGAATTTCCCTTGCAGCCCGTTCTTTTATTGCACACCTAAATTGGATTTTCGCTGCGCCATACATATTCCGGCCACCACGTGAATTTCATATTTCACTCAATTTTGTTGAATTTAACAGGGTAATTTTTTAAGGCTTAAATTCATGTCATTAGCTGTTTTGGTGTTGATATAATTCTATTACCGTCGGGGTTGATGAAGATCTAAGTATTTCGAAGCGACATTTTAGCGGGATGTTTTGCTCTCGAAATGGGAATCAATTATAATTTGAAACCGCCGTTTTGGCCCCTGGAGAGGTCCGAACATAATAAGCCATATGAGAATAATAGGCACAAATATTGTAACAATAATTAAATAAATAAATGTGCCTGTGTTTTCTCACTTCAGGGCAAAGGCTTTTCCATTTTCCACTGAACACGATCCTGCGCCAATCTAGCCCAATCCCGTCTATAGGCGTCCAGCTCGTCCCGCCATCTACGCCTGAGTTTACTGCGATGCCATTGGACGTTTTCAGGAACTCATGTTGTTGTCGACTCATGTAAATTGTGGGCTACTTCAAGCCTTAGCCGACAATGCATCCATAACAAATAGCTGATGTATACAAATAAAAAAATTGAAGTGTGTTTCTAATGTCAAAGTATGCAAAAACAATTTCTAAAATGTTTGTCTCTCTGTCTGTTTGCTCCGGCTAATCTCCGAAACGGCCGGACCGAGTTTGACGGGACTTTCACTGGCAGATATCTGTTATAAGGAGTAACTTAAGCTACTTTTTTTTAGAAAAGTAATTAGAGTCCACGCGGGCAGCAGCTAGTTATTAAATAAGATTAGCAAAAGATTGATGGACTTTACATTATGTCGCCAGAAGTCTGACCGAAACATTCAATTACTCCTTTAACACGCTTTTAATAAAACGAATTGTGACTTATACAGCCATTTACAATAATATACTAAACAAAATAAATACACGTAACAAACTACGAAAGAGCTAAACAGTGTTCTCGAGAAAGTAACTCGTGATGTATCGTTTAGTTTCCCGCGAAACTGTTTCAGAGTTATTCTAGTGTTGTATTTAATGAAGTATGATACAGGACTTAGAGATGGGTTGTAACAGGTGAAACACGATATCTGTTATCACTGTGACTGTGACAAAAAAATAACAGATCCAAATATCTGTTATTAAATCACAGCCTGTTATTTTTGTACGGACGATAAATACGTATCTTAATCGAATATCTTCTTTATTTATTTTGGTGTAAAGTCGAAAATCGTATCTATCTGTTATAAAGTAACATCCTGTTACTTTTGTAGAGATGATAAATACGTATTTAAATCTCAATTGAATATCTTCTTTATTTATTTTTGGTAAAGTCTAAAATCGTATCCGAAGTTTTAACAGTAACAGCCGCGGTCTTGAGGATCTGTGATTTTAAGTATCAGATATTTTTAATCGTTAGGAGCAATTGCTATCTGCTATTTTTTTAATATCTGTTATTTCTATCTGTGACGATAAATACGCCTCACTCCTAACAGGACTGACTGCTTCGTTGGAGGCAAGCCCAACTGCTGGGGTCCTGGGTTCCATCCTTAGATCAGCAGAGTATATTTAAGTGTTTCCGTGAGGAATTTCACAGTCGCAATCTGGATTTATTTCCAATTTTGACAATAGGCTCGTCCGTTACATACGTACATAAACTCACGCTTTCTTCCCAAGGGGTAGGCAGAAACTATAGAACGCCACCTGCTACGATCCTTACATACTCCTTTTGCCACGTTCATACATTGTCATACACGCACGCCTGCCCACGCGCGACTGCCTTAAATATTTTTTAGAGCTATGGGGAACAGGGTGTAAAGTTCACTTATCCTCTATAGAAAAGGGAGGATCTTCCGACCAGACTGGTGTTGTGTCTGGCAGGCAACTACCCAACGATTGATGTCGGAATCTTTTATATACGTCCATCGCGCGGTAATCTCTAATTGCGCGATGCAGGATTTATGACATCAGAACTTTCGTGTGACGTCAGGTCTTTGATGCGTAGTTTGCATGTGGCGATGTAGATGCCGCCGCAATTATTATATTTATGATTACATGGGGACTTTACATAACTGACAAAATGTGGATATAATTATCACCACTACTTTACTTTCCTCTTCTAGGAATACAGGCGTGATGTTATAATGTTGTAACACTGGGCTGTCAGTGAACAGTTATTATCTTTCCATTAGGGAGCGCCGGAGCTGGCCATCTACTTAAATGGGATAGATGAGCGCACAACTGACACGGATGTCCGTTTACTGGAAGCGGTTGCAAACGGAAACTTTGTTAAATTGTATTTTCCTATAGAAAAAAGGACGTTCAGTTTTCCCGAATTTGAATATTTTCAATCATTAATATCAATATCATATTTTCCGGAAAACTTTTAATTTTCTTTCCGAAATACTGGTATTCAGCTGCATCCGGTTAGACTGGAAGCCGACCCCAATATAGTAGGGAAAGACTAGGCAGATTGATTGATTTTCCCCGAATTTTTCTTTCCGTAAAAATCACATTCGAAATATTAAGAGCATTAAAAAAAAAACCTAATCGGTCCATCCATTCTCATGTGATGCGCATTTCATTTTTATTAAACAGATTCACTTGTACCGGGAGACCCCTCTGCCCTCTGCTAGATCGCTTAGTGAGGGTCTCACCGGACAACGTTGAATAATGAGGTACACAGTAGACGATAGGAGGAACGGTTTATTAACACGACACACACGATTATGTAAGTATAGTAATAATTATTATCACAGTATTTAGAATATTGGTTATATAAAAATTGCAGACAGTAACACGCTCGGTCAAGTCCAAAGATGAAGTGTCGAAGACTGGAAAAATACTGCACGGGAGTTTGTGGCGTTCTGAATTCAAATTGAAAATGGAATGATGATTTGGCCAGCCATAAAGGATTGCCAGTAATAAATGATAGGATGAGTATGGATGAGAAGGAGTTCGTCACAATACACCGCTCCCCAGGCGCAAAAAAAAAAAATCATACAACAATTTGTTTTTTTTTATTGTTGTGATCTAAGTAATACATAATATTTTCCTGTAAGAAAAATGTTTAAAAAAACTAATATTACGATATGGTAAAGGTAATATTAAATTAGACAATAATATTATTATGTGACAAGTTATAGCCGAAATGTTTTTCCGAAAATTATGGTACGTCGGCTATGGATGCCTTTTTGAATTTTGATAAGTTTTCCCTGTCAATTCTGTTGCTGTTCTTCTAGTGTTCCCTCTTGATTTTCCTTCTTCTGTGTATGATGATTATAAAATATACTTGTTTCTTGTACTTGGCTGTCTTGTTGTCTTGTTGATGACTGTTGGATGGTGGTTTATGTGGTAAATTTCTTCTTAGGTTCCTTTTTATTGGGCGCCAGTGTACCGGGAGACCCCTCTGCCCTCTGCTAGCTCGCTTAGTGAGGGTCTCACCGGACAACGTTGAATAATGAGGTACACAGTAGACGATAGGAGGAACGGTTTATTAACACGACACACACGATTATGTAAGTATAGTAATAATTATTATCACAGTATTTAGAATATTGGTTATATAAAAATTGCAGACAGTAACACGCTCGGTCAAGTCCAAAGATGAAGTGTCGAAGACTGGAAAAATACTGCACGGGAGTTTGTGGCGTTCTGAATTCAAATTGAAAATGGAATGATGATTTGGCCAGCCATAAAGGATTGCCAGTAATAAATGATAGGATGAGTATGGATGAGAAGGAGTTCGTCACACACTGCGTGATATCTTTATAAAATTATAGTCTATGTTACTCAGAGATATACCATTAGACTGGTGAAATTTTTCTTTAAATCGGTGCTGTGTGTTTGAGTTTATACATTTTAATAGCGTAAGTGAATTGATAGCAAACTTAAATTGTGATATATTCAAATCGCAATGACAGTTGTGTGAAATGGCTACAACAAGGAGGGCCAAATTCTTTTATGTATACGTAGTTGACAAATGAAATTAAGCCAGCTAGAGGAACCAAACCAAGGACTTGAAGAGGCTAAGGATTGTTTTAATTAGACAAAAGCATCGTTCAATGGTCTTGGTGATCAACTGAATTTGACTGATGTGTCAGGTCTCAGAATTTAAGTAACCATATTTATACCCCAACTTTCTAAAAACCTAATTATTATATAAGAAACAAAGGAATTTCCAGCACGACGGATGTCCAGCTCACTAGAAACTATCTGTGCGCGCGTATCTCGATGGTCAATTCGGTGATAAGTGGATAGGTCGCGGTGGACCTGTGAACTGGCGGCCGAGGTCACCAGACCTACATAACACCCCTAGACTTTTATTTGTGGGCCGAACTAAAACGTTTAGTCTTACGTTTAGTGTATACCGAAGAAGCTCAAAGCGTTAGTGATTTAAAACTTTTAATGTTTTGAAAAGTGAGAGAGACACGCCTCGAATTTTATCAAACAATATGCAAAGACGTGCTAGTTTATGTTTAGAACGAAACATTTAAAACAATAATTACCTACTGCGATATCGCTAAAAAGGTAGGTACAGACCTAAGTTCATTTTTTGTAAAATGCGCGCAATGCGCGTGCGCGTCGTTCGGTCGTGTCGTCCGCGCGCGCGGCGCGAGTACCGCTCAGCTGCTCGGCTCTCGTACGTGAACCCCGGTAAGTGAACTCTCACGCATACATCAAGTTTCTATATACGTGTGTGTGCGCAGAGCGCTATAATAGGCGCACCGACGTTACTTAGCAACGGGTCGACCGAACGACCTTCTGTCAATGTTCTCGCTCCCGCATGTATGCACGTCCTTTTCATTTTGAATGAAGTACAGTCGAGTATTCTTGCTTATTCAAGTATTTATTATGTTTCGAATTATTTAAAAAAGATTACTTAGATTGTTTTAAAAGTTCGTTCCGAGTCTTTGTTACTGTTTTCATTTTATTTGTAAGGATAGGTTTTCTTATTATTTTATCTTTTTAATTGGTAAATTGGTGGGGATTTTATTTGTACTTACGCAAGTGTTTGTTGTGTTTTATTATTTTAGGTAGGTTAAGTTTTCTTACTTGTGTTAAGTTATTACCTATTTACTACTTATTCTTTTGGTTTGAGGCTTATTTAATCAATTGGGTATTTCTATTGTATGTTTGAGAATGTTTGGGTATTGTGTTCATTTTATTTGTAGATCAGGTTTGTCTTAGGTTATTAGTAAGTGGAGTATAAATGTTATTGCGTTGATTGATATAAATGTTATTGTCTTAGTTTATTAGTAAGTGGAGTATAAATGTTATTGCGTCGATTTTTAATTTGATTTTAGAAACGTTTTAAACACGACTGTACCATGCGAGGGGCGGCCGCTTACTAGCTTTCTACGTAAAAGAAATGTGCGTGCGTTTCGCTCGCACACACGTACAACTTTCATTCATGCGCGATCGCAGCCTACGCCGTTTACTATCTCCTATTTTGGCTATTATTAGTTTTACGCACGGGCCGTAGGATGGATAGTTTTCATGATTTTTTAAGGAAATTCCGAACCTGTACGATCTCAATGGTACTAAGCAAATATTCTCGGGTATGGCTTCTGTTCCACTTACACAACACACCTTATTATGCTCGAGACGGTAAAAAATGTCATCCGGTATAAAGTAATAACAACTGATTACTTTTATTCTGTGAACCGGAAACATAATATCAGACCTTCTCAGCCCCATTCAATTATTTAAGTCGGGGCAAACGTCAAATATTAATATTTCTGTCCCATATCAAATGAACAGGGTACTTGAATTACTGAAACTATACAGTTTTAACGAGTTTTGTTATTGAGAACAACGTTGTAAAATAAAGGAGAATGCCATATTTTCGTACCAGCAAAGGAGCTAGAGTGTCACAACCAAATGTAGTTCATAAAATTACTCCTATTTTTTAAATCAGATATACGATTTTGTTATGAAAACGATTCTCGGATTTCGGACACCAAAAATATTTTTTTTTTTTTCTTTTGTAGTACGTATTTTCCGCTTATGTCACTGACATTGCACTCTATTTCCTAATGTTGCTACTACGTTAAAAATATAGGTACCTACCTGTCAACGAACATTAAAATGAAGAAGATAATTGTAGCAATTTGCCATATAATATTAGGATACAATATATTTTTATGTTTGTCAAAAAACATCTTTAGGTCACGCGTTACATCGCAATAATTTATTATTATTTATTTGGAATAAATTTGCATTTAATGAAAAGAGGACCTATTCAAAAAAGTAAAATGTAAAGTAATTGTTCTGTGGCGCCGTCATGGATGACGTCACTTTCAATATTGGTTTCATCTGTACTTTTTGAATAATAATTTATAATACTTATTAACAAAAACGGGGGTTCTGGTGCCTTTTCATAACGTAGTCTTTGTGTGATAATCCTTAACGATGCCCCCAACTAGAGTAAGACATCGGCCAGCAAGTCAGCGTAGCCGACGTATCCTAAACTGTTCACTAGTATTGTTAGAACAATTTAGAATATATTACATAGAAAATATATCCGTGGATATGATCGTGTTTTAACATCATAGATTGTACCTACGCGACGCCTGTAAGTATTACCTCTCCTAGTAGAAGCATGTATATTATAGTTAGCTTGTAAAGTACCTACCTACTTCCGGGACTATTCATTCAATTTAAGGATTAAAAAACAGTTTTTATGCTTTCAGATCAAACCTGAGTTCCTATTCATAATGTTACAAATGTTTCGCATTGATACAAGAACAGCTCCCTGAGATTCCGAACTGATACCTGAACTAACACTTGGTCACAATGTGGAGTGATATGTGCTTTGGATGTGGACAGTCCATGCTACGTGTTGCAACAGTTGCAAGGCGTTCCCGAGTGCCACCCAGTTGTCCTACCTATTGTTTTATTTGTATATTTTTTTCTATATTTCTTTTCTCTGTCCTGGTAGCGGTCGAGGTCATTACGTTATGTAAATATGAATATATCTTAACTGCGTTTTTCATTTTTGATATAAGTGCCCTATTAGGTACTAACAACATTATCACCTTATTATTATTTACTTACATGTGAAGTTCGAGAAGTGGGTGTACTATGTAGTAAATACAACTTTGCCTAACTCTTCTGGGAAAACAGGCCTGCTGTTATGTTAAGATTTCAAGATATTAGGAATCAGTAAACACAGTACTAAATTGATTACTTATTCAGACTACCAGCTGCACATACTATGAGTACCTACCTATATGATTATTGATAACCATTATCATTATATATAAAAACTGACACCAAGAATTATTATTGACTATCAGTGATGTATTGTATAATCATCCATCAGGAAACAAGCGCCAAATCAAGAATAAAAAGCAACCGATATTAGGTAGCGGAAATCCATGTAAAAAATAGTTAACAATGTAAGAAGAGCATTGAATTCTCCTCCAAATACACTAGGTTTGGTTGTGACAGGCGGACTTTTCGCTTGGTACAGGGTGCCCTATAATCCAGGTCATTCTCCTTTATAGCATGTATTTAGACACTGCCTCGCTGCCCGAAGTCAAAGTCAAATAATCTATTTCAATTAAAAAGGCACTTTTGAACGTCAAAAACCTGATTCTAGTTGCCCCTTCCAAAAGGTAGTTACTCTTTTAAAAACGTTTTACAATATTATGTATACATCAATTATATAAATATGTGTGAAGACGATGCACCTAGAATAACTGCCTCGTTGGTCTAGTGGTCTCAAGCGCTACTGCCGAGCATGAGATCCTGGGTTCGATTCCCAGGTCAGGCAAAGTGTTATTCCGTTTTTCTATCGGGAATTTCTCAGAAGCAGCCCGGATTCTGAATTTGTGCCCGCTTGATGGCAAGAGGCTCGCCCCCTATTATATGGGACTTAAACATAACTGGCGAAAGTGGGTGTAGTAGAGGTGGGTGTTTACTAGAGGTACACCTCAGCGTAACCCTTCGGGGATTACAGGTGAATCCTAACTAATATTATAAATGCGAAAGTGAGTTTGTTTGTTGCGATTTCACGCTAAAACGGCTGAACGTATTTGGAGGAAATTTGGCACAGGGGTAGACCATGACCTGGAATAGGACATAAAGTTTTTACCCGATATTCCCACAGGATCGAAACTTACGCGGGTGAAACCGCGGGGCACAGCTGCTAGTATAAGATATATATTGAATCTTGCCCTTTTCTTCCAGAGAATGATTTCGTTTATATTCATTACAAAGTGCTTGAGCAAAATATATGCCATTATAATAATAGCTCCGTCGGTTTCAAACGAAGCTGTCTTATTCATCTTCTCTTAAAGAATATCACTTGAACATTCATATTGTAGGACAGACAGGGATTATCATAAACAATGTCTTGTTAATGGTAATCATACTAATATTACAGCGAATTTTGAACGTTTGTTTACTTTGTTAAGGCTTCATTTCGTAAGTTCTTATCTTCATCTATAGAGGTATGAGAAACAGGGTGTAAAGTTCACTCATCCTCTATAGAAAAGGGAGCAACCTAAGACCAGACGGGTGTCGGGTCTGGTGGGCTACTACCCAACAGTTGATGTCGGAACATTGTATATATTATGCTAGTCGCACGGTAAACACTGCTTGCGCGATGCAGGATTTTGTGTAACGTCAGTGTGATGCGTAGTTCGCATATGGCGATATAGATGCCGCCACAAATCCAACTGAAATGATTGCCATATAAAAATGGACGATTTTCTTTAAATGATTTTTATCATTATTGACATTTTATAATAGTAAAATGTAGGTACTTCCATAAAAATAAAGCTTTTTTGTTGAATAAAATGATTAAATTAAAATAATAATTTAAATTTAAACAACAAACTCACTGACAGGGCCATTGTTTTCAGTTGTTTGAAGTGTGCACTGAAAATGCGGGTGACCTGCGGGTGATAGATACTACAGGCTGTAAGGGTAAACACTCTTGTCATTCAAACCATGGGTAGTTGACTTAAATATAAAAATAAAAAAATAAATGACCGAGCACAAAGATTTTAGAAAGTTTCTATCCAACACCGTGCTCTCTAGCGAAACAGCTGACTGACTGAGGGAGGGGTCGCGCTTGCGGCAGGTCAGGTCACATCCCGCACCCCCCGCCCGTGTTGAGACGCAAGTTCGTTGCCCTAGCGCATAGGGCAACGAACTTGCGTCTCTTGTGGTAAAATGTCGATTAAAAAAAAAGGAAAAAAAATTGTAATTTTCCATTGATTTTAAGTTCTTTAAATGAAACCAAACCACTGGTTGCAAGGATAACGGTGTTTACCCTAACACCCTGTATGTTTATTTATAAAAATATCACCCGTCTTATAAAGATTTAACCAGTTTTCTTACAATTCCCATCACATAAAACCGAATATAACCAAGTACAACAACACATAAAAGGAGGAGGCACTCCCCAAAGACTGGTGTACAGCACAGTACATCTAGTCAGGTATAAAAACATAATACAATATATTACTATAATTAAATTAAAACAAAAATTATATAATACACATCACTATAATTAAATTACTTATATAAATATGAATTGAGAAACAAGAAAATTCTACACTTTACGTCATATCATCAACCGTTTCAATAACAAAATGGCGCGACACAGTTAAGCACCCCAATTAAATTTAATTAGCCCTCACGCCGTTCATTCGAAAAGGTGCCAAGATACGGGACAAACTGAAGCGTGTAACATAATCTTAGCTATTAAGTACAGTCAACAAAAGAGAGAGATAAGTATGCTGGCAATATTTCACTCAAATGGGACTTGTCTTGAGTAAGAACCTGTTTTTGTTGAACAATGCTTCTTCGTCGTGTCGATAATTCTATTAATACCTATATTTTAAATATGTCTCGAACGGGATTCAGCTACTCCGGCACCGTTAGCGTTGGCCTCACAAAGGTCTTCCATACTGCAGATGTTATGCACACGACAAGAGGTAAGGCATTGTCTGTGATGTTGGTCTGCAGTCGCACTGTGGCTTATCGGAGTACCACATGATTAAGTTGTACCTGCAGTGCCTTACTTTTGCTTGCTAGGTTAGTGTTAACTGAAACTTATCTTTTTTGTGACCCAGGTCATAATTGTTCGCTATTGAAACTTATATTAGATCACGAAGATTTGGCACTATGTTACAAAGACAGGCAGAGCTTTTCTGATTCTAAGAATCCTATAATTGGGTTGAGTAGTCTAGTCTTTGACATCGCTCGTCCCAGTCAGGCAATAAGTTACAAAAGCAATTTACGCAACACGATGAATTTTACCCGCATAGTCATCGTTACTACCATTAGCAGCCTTGTTCATCCTCCCTTTTGTGCCATGGTTCCCTGGTCTGTGGGAGTCTTATGCAGGTCTTCCCCGCGATCTTCTTTAGGTAGTCCACCCAAAAAAAAAAACTCAAAGCATTTATTTCAATTAAACGATTTCAGGCACTTTTGAATTGTCAAGGAGTCGGTCAGTCAGAAATATGAAGCCAGTTGCCCATTGCTAAGAGTAGTAGGTACCTATGAAGAAGAACGGGCATGAAAAACCACGGACACTCTTTTAAAATCAAAAAATTGATAAGTACAAAAAAATTGGTTGGTGCATAGTACATAACCCTTACTTATTACCTATACACCAAACTATTTCACCGAGTGTACTTGCTCAGAAACTCGTTATAATCTACTGAAGCCAGCCGTCTCGCCGGAACAACAAATGATCAAGTAATGTCTGAGCATTTTTGTGGAATGTGCCTGAGCGGCGACCGGGGCTAATTTGTCATCGGCCAAGACCAGCCAAGATAGATCGTTACTTGATAGGTGACTTATTGTTGGTAGTACGCACAGATAGGAAACTTGTTGTTTTTGTTTGAAGCTCGACGATTGTTCTAGTTAGGTATTTCTTGTTATTATTATTGTTTCATTTTGAATTAGCTTAAATTAAGGAATGTTATGTTAGCAACTTCATTGCTTACAGTCTTGTTTCCTAATAGATCAATAGAATTATTTGATAATGATCATTGCTACCCTGAAAGGTGTCGTTATAACACAGAGTGAAGCCTGAACCGGCTCTTTTAATTTCATTATACTACACTAATTATTAGTTTTGTTTGTAATGAATAAACTCAAAAACTACTAGACAGATTTTAAAAATTCATTCACCTGTAGTATGCTATAATAACAATTTCTCAGTGGCTAACATTTATAAAGACAAAACGCGGGCGAAGCCGCTGGCGGAAGCTAGTGTTAATAAAAACTCTAGCATGTTGGAGGAACTTATGCAATAATGCAATACGTGTACCTAAGTTCTGACCTGCCACAATTTCGACGGTACAGATTGATCCTGCTATCTTTAGAAGCAATGCTCCTTCTTTTTAAGAAGCTATGTTGGGATCATCCACATTATTCCTCAGTGTAAGTTGTACCTAAGGATACAGAAAAATTCTGACATTAATGTTCCCTCAAAATGTTAGCAAAATGTTACATGATGTCTCCTCAAAAGAGTTGGTGTTCTCTAGCAAAAACAAAGTCCTCAGAGTGCTAAATGATAAAAACTTTTGATGTAGACGACTTGTAAATATGTTCTCTCTACTATATTTTATGTTCTTTGGGACATAATATATTGCCTGAGGTTAGAGTATCTAACCTTCCTGACCTCACCTGACCTATTGTGTAACCACTAAGCTTTAGAGAGAGGAAGAGAGATTTTATGAAGTGAACAAGATACGGAAAGAACGAAGAGTTTTACTAGACTATTTTCATTTTTACAGCGGCCTCGTAGATTTATGGAACACCGAAACAGGTCCGAAATAAAAGTCGTAAGTAATAAATACACAAATTCTTTTATTGAAGTCGGTTACAAAAAAAAAATCTTTACAGACATAATCGTAACTATGAATGATAGCCTACGGATTGATGTGATAAGGGAACGGTGCGGTTTAAGAGAGATGTTGTGACAAAAATTTAAAAGAGTACATTATGCTTACATTTGTTTTTGTCGAGAAGAATAATGAAAGGCGACTAACAATAAAAAATACAGATAAATACAATATTAACAAGGCAGATGTGAGTAGAAACGCCGAGAGAGGGCGCCCTAGGAAGACATTATAGTGACGTTACTAGTGATGTTACTCAGAAAGCTCAGGTATGTAGCACTTGCAACCTGCGTGCGTGAATGACCATGTATGAACGTAACGAAGCAAAAGGAGTATGCAAAGATCGTAGCAGGTGGCTTTCTGTAGTGTCCGCCTTAGTACTCCCTTTCTTCTCCTAAAATTGTTTGTCCGAAAATCATTATCCATAAACACGTTTGGTATAAACTTCAGTAACCATAATGTTAAAAAATTCGAAATTTCGTTTTACATAATTATCTTTACTTCTAAAACTATTCTGACATAATATCGAGTACTATAATAATTGAATCTCCTAATTTTGCATGAACTAAAGTCATATGTCCTTAGTATTTTTAGTGACAGAAACGAATCGCTGTAAATCCGACGTCACGCAGTCTTGTATGCCCTACCCCTAGAGTGTAATTTAAAATCGCGTAGGCGCGGAGGGGCCAGGCGGCCCGCGAGTTGAGGAGCAGGTGGTTTTAACGCTCGCCGCAGCTGAGGCTGGAGCCGAAGCAAGGTGAGCGTTAAACCATCTGCGACGATAAGCTCGGATGGGACCGGTGGATCCCCGCAGCGCCGGAGCCGTGACAGAACCCATGCCTGCTGCATGTTGAATGCTCGCTTGTATGCTGCATGCTTGCTTGCACGCTCGCTTGAATGCTGCATGTTTGCTTGCATGCTCGCTTGTATGCTGCATGCTTGCTTGCATGCTCGCTTGAATGCTGCATGCTTGCTTGCATGGTGCATGCTTGCTTGCATGCATGGTGTATGCTTGTTTGCATGCTTCTTACAGGGAAATAAATACCACATGTTCACAATTAATTGTTTTATTGAGCTGCAAACAACATTTGTTTTAAAAATAATATTAGGATAGATAAACATTAATTAATTTGAATTTAGGACACATAAGTTTTATTGAAAACGGTTATAAGTCTTTTGTCTATTATTGATTGTAATATTTATGGCAAACAAATTTAGGGCATACTGTATTTAGGGATTTCAATTTTATGGCATGTGATATTATGTGTCAGTAAGTTCGGGGAAGTTATCATTCGGACAAATGATGATTATGACAAAAAAAATTATGGCCCTTTAGATTATGGATAAAAAAGTTAGGGAACACAATAGAGAATAAATGAATCTGAATCTGAATCTGAACCGTCTGCCTTCACAGAACGCCGCGCGTCGTGAGTTTATGTATGTAAGTGTGTATAATTACAGAAGACACTCGTTTCTCATAAAATGGAACAGATATTACCACTAGAAGCAAAATAATATACTGGGTACCTACAGCAAAGCGAGAACTAGCAAAAACAGAGTTTATGAGGCTGTTAAACCATAAATAGAGTTATCGAGACAGTTATGCCTATAACTGATAATTGTAGTAGGTACGTGACGCAACTAAGGTATTATTTGGCTGAAAATTAATTCCCGAAGTCACTTCCTTATTATTCAGTATCGATACTGCTGATCAAAGAGCTGAGAACAATTATCCTAACTTATAATAAAAATGCGAAAGTGAGTTTGTTTGACCTGGAATAGGACATAGGATAGGAGGTTATAGTCTACCCATGTGCCAAATATCAACCAAATTCGTTCAGCAATTTTAGTGTGAAAGCATTTATAATATTAATTTATTAGCGGTGACTTACTACTTCAAAAGCAATGTATCAAATGAAAATAGGGATTACTAAATTCCCGAGACAAACCGAAGCAAGAATGTACAGTTAAAGTAGCTTTATTATGTTAAAGGGTTAAAATAGGACCAAATCCCTACGGGAGGGCTCGCCTTAGGACAACAATAATATTTGGTAACAACGTTTCCTGGAGCTGACTTCTTTGTTTTACATGATTTTTATTACGTATATAAATAACAAAAGATGGATGGTTTGTGTGAGGATTGATATGAAACAGAAGGGAGTGATAGCGTGACGATGAGATGAGATAGGGGAGAATGGAAAAGAAAACGTGTCGCACTGATCCCAAGTAACATGGAACGAGGGCAGGAAGAGGATCATGAAAGGTATAAATAATATCCTTTTAGTTACAACGCGTCACTTGAAACTTTTTTATACACCAATTTATTTTCGAGACCTCCACTGTGAGCACAGATTAATCAGTGCGTGAGACAGATATATGCATTTATGGATACCTCCCTCAAAAAACCTTACAAAAGTGGGTTACTAATCAACGCAGTCGTCTTTATAAAGTGGGTCACTAATCAACGCAGTCGTCTTTATAAAGTGGGTCACTAAACAACGCAGTCGTCTTTATAAAGTGGGTTACTAATCAACGCATTCGTCTTTATAAAGTGGGTTACTAATCAACGCAGTCGTCTTTATAAAGTTGGTTACTAATCGACGCAGTCGTCTTTATAAAGTGGGTTACTAATCAACGCAGTCGTCTTTATGAAGTGGGTCACTAATCAACGCAGTCGTCTTTATAAAGTGGGTCACTAATCAACGCAGTCGCCTTTATGAAGTGGGTTACTAATCAACGCAGTCGTCTTTATGAAGTGGGTCACTAATCAACGCAGTCGTCTTCATAAAGTGGGTCACTAATCAACGCAGTCGCCTTTATGAAGTGGGTCACTAATCAACGCAGTCGTCTTTATAAAGTGGGTCACTAATCAACGCAGTCGTCTTTATACGTGCTTTCTGTAGATTCCAACAAAGAACATACTGCACCCTAATTGCGTAATATACGAGACGAGATTTTTTTCTAACTTATGAAGCAATGGATTAGACATTTGTTTCAAACCGATTCCAATTCTGACCGATCGTGACGCAATTAGGGTGCAGGTCTATTTCTGTATGTCTTTTGACCTTTGTAGTCATCACGAAGATCGTGCATAGCAGTGGACTTGATTTGGGCTAAAATTATAAATGCTATGAGTTATTTTCAAGGCATTTACAGAGTGGAAATAACGGGAGTGGACGCCCTTGAAGGACATCATTATCATCTTTTCAGCCGAAAAACGTCCACTGCCGGATATAGGCGTCACTCCAAGCACCGCCACTTCGACCGGTTCTGTTCTTCTTGAAGGACATTATAGTAACCTTATTGGTGCTGTTCTTCAGAAAGATCATGTCTGTAGTACCAGATGTATGAAATCGAAGCAGGTGTCCCTGCATTTTCCCCCATGAGGAAAAAGCGTGAATTTATATAAAATATGTTACTTCACTATCAATTAATTAGCACAATTTCGTTATACATTTTCCCACTCAAAGTACGAAGCTAGTACACATAGATACATAACAAAGAAAAAAAGAAACCTTGTATGAAAAGGGTGGCACTAACTGGACAGTAATTACGAAATGCCTCGTGCTACCTATGTCACTCCTCCTTTTTACTCTCTTTCCGTCATACACGAGCGTTTTTTGCAAGGTAATAAAAAATCTGTTTTTTGAGTTTGCATGTTGTATCATTTCATACTATTCCATATTCACATCCTTGTTTCCAATTGATGTTAAACAAATATCAACTTTATAGAAGTGCAACTTAAAATGATTTCAGGATGACTAGTACCTATCTATACTATTGACAAAGTCATAAAAATGATTGCAGTTGTAGTGCAAACTGAACTTTATGTGTGGGCTTTAAAGATGAAACACAATATTTATTTACATTTTTGGAAATTCATCATTCAGTCATCGCGTCATCAAATTCCATTGAAAAATTGATGACGCGAATTGTTGATCGAAGACGCGATGGGCTTCTGCGAAACAGATTTCATTCCCGCGCGATTTTTCAAAATCAAATAACCAAATTGAAACAAAGTGTTTGCTGTTAGGTAATACCTATATATCTGTACTTTACGTCAAAAAAGTGAAAACTCTAGTTATATTTCTTTAAAAGATCAAAATATAAAATAAGCACTTCAAAAGTCTATTAAAACAATACATATACCAAACTCACGGCTCGCCCCCTATTACATGGGACAGAAGGCTCCCACAAACAGGCGCGATATCGCGGGTCCTTGTCGTGCCCGCGATGTCGCGCCCGCGATATCGCGCCTGTTTGTTTGTTGCCTTCTGTTTTTGTTTGCATGAGGTGTTAAACATAACTGGCGAAATGTGGGTACACTATAGGTACACCTCTGCCTCACCCTTCGGGGAAACAAGGCGTGATGTTATGTGATGTGATATAACAAACTAAACTTGTTTTCACCAAAAGCTAAGGTCAAACCCCGACTGCTTTGTGCTTGTCAATTTCCATTATTATTCCGCTCATCCTCGGGCGAAATATAAAAAAATCGACACGAAAACGTTCTCGCTGCTAAATTGTTTCCTTGTTCAGAAATATGAAACGCCGCTCTGTAGAGAGGCAATTTGTCGCCAGTGATCGTTGGTACTTACCCTGCTTCACCAGACTACCAGTAGAAGGGCCTAGCGTTTTAATTAATCGTTTAATTGCATCAAAACGGGATAAAACTGTTATATGTGTTAGGATTTTGGCGAAAAAAATCGGGAAATTTTGTATTGGATGCACGCACTTTCGGTGAGTGGTTCCCGTGTAGGAAAAGGGTCCATCGCTCCCCAAGGGTGCCTTAGAAAGTGAGTAAGTATGTCAAGAGGTAGGAAGTAGGTAGTATCTTCTCCAAGCCTCTATCACAACACTACGGTAACCAATTCGTCTGCCAAATAGATACACTATTTATTTCAGTCCCCCCAAGGAGTGTTTGTTATTTCAGCCCCCGTATTACCATGGAAGCTCACCGAATGATACATATCGTACATACGTACGTATCCCGCATTTTACTGAAACAAATAAATCGAGCCCCATTCTAAAACAACTTTCCGTGTTGCGTCAAAAAAACTTTTATTATTAAGAACAAAATTCACTGTTGAAAAATAAATTGTGCATATCGCTGCGAAATAGACTGAAATCTTTTATAGTAGGTACAGCTACTGAATGACAGAAAATTTCAAAACTCGTGGCCAGTAGGTATCCTCATTTTCAACAAACACTTTACTGTAAATTTTGGGTCTACCATTTCATTACCTACACCTCCAACTCACGGGATACAGTTGTAAAATTATACTAAAACAGCAGAAAATTAATTCTAGTCCTCTTTAAATGTAACATGAACGTTTTCTAATTTAAATTTCATCATTCAAACTCAATTTCCACCTGGAGAGAGAAAACAGGGTTTTTCTTTTTTTGTGTAATTCCATTAGCACGCTAGAGGTTGCTCGCGTGTCCACGAGATTTAAAAAAAACGCCAGACTTGGTCCCTGAGTCTTTGATTGAATCGTACAAAGCGTTGAACCTCTGCTGTTGGTGTTTACCCAGTCTCGTTAAACTAACTAAAGAACCTCTACGGAAAAGGTTTTTATATTAAGGTTGTTTGCCGCCAGTCTCGGTTGGAAGGTTAAGAAGTGTCATAGCTAGGTAAGGTACCTCCATTCATATTTTTTGCTTGATCTTTTCATAAGTTTGCACTGAAGAGTCTGAATTTTTTAACCGACTTCAGAATAGGAGGTGGTAATATATATGTCCGTCTATGGTAGGTATGTCATTTCTTATGTATGTTCATCGATATTGTTAGGACCGATTTTGAAAATTTATTTTCATTTGGTAGCGGAATTTCGCGCAGTGCGTGGTCTAATATGAATTTTATTAAGTTTACTTCGGTCGTTTTTTTTTCGAATTATTTATTTATTTATAGTTTTCGCACTCCAAAAAAAGATACAAATGCGGACTTAATGCCTTAGGCATTCTCTACCAGTCAACTAAGGGTGGTGAAGAGATTAAAAGATGAGTTAGTCGGGTTAGCTTCAATAATACGAGTACGTATTTAATCCACTTTGTGTATGTTGATGATGTTATAAATCTTTCTGTCACTGTTGTTTACATAGCAAGTTGTGCAGAACGAATTTTTGTGGTCTAGGAACGGCAATTAAAAAGTTTTTGGAAAGTCGTTGAATACCGTACCGTGTAACTTAGTTTTTGTATGATATTTTCACATATTTTGTAAACCTAACTACAGTAGGTACCTAGGTATCAGTTGCATATTAGGCACCTATATTTCGTGAAAGCTAACGTAAAGTAATAGTGGACGTGCTTGCGCATCGGTTGCTGATAATTCGGTTCGTGCATTGTTTCCATATTATGCCTTACATGCTTTATCGTGGACCGCATCGTGTATTTTAAAAACAACAATTTCTGTTATGGCGATGACTGGCCGAAACGATATTTGAACATAAACCTACCTATGCATAAACGTAAAAATTGTATCACAGCTTGCTTTTTAAGTTCACGGTCGCAACTAAAAACTAAAAAATTAAGCAAAGATATGTAGGTATAGCACCTACATATTTTTGCTTAATTTTTAAATAACATCCAAGTTTAAATGGTGAAAATAATAAAATTAAGATATGGCATCACAACTTTGTCTAAAAATGTCTAGGTTTATGAATATCACCCACGGATGCAATTGCCCCCGCTGCACCCGCACGTCGCCCCTTTCATTTAGCATAGTATACGCGGCAAGTATTCAACGAATACTTTCTAGAAAAATATTTAACTTTTTTTATAATTATTCACGTATAGTACTTACTGCATTAAAAAATTGGATAGTGAAAGGCATAATAGAAATCTAATATCACACGGTTCAACCAAATTGATTCACTTTGATTGAGAGACGCAGAAATAAAAAAAGTAAATACCTACATGAATTATTAAGTTTACACGATACATTTAGGTTGCCTCGTCCATATTGAAAGGCATAGAGTTAACCACCATGCACCATAAGGTAGTAACAATTTAGCCACCTTGCTGTTGATCATGATTATAATCTAATACAGGGTGTTAGGGTAAACACCGTTATCCTTGCAACCAGTGGTTTGATTTCATTTATAGAACGTAGAATCAATGGAAAATTACAACTTTTTTTTTCTATTTTTTTAATTCTACATTTTACCACAAGAGACGAAGTTCGTTGTGCTATGCGCTAGGGCAACGAACTTGCGTCTCAACACGGGCGGGGGGTACGGGATGTGAACTGACCGGCCGCGAGCGCGACCCCTCCCTCAGTCAGTCAGCTGTTTCACTAGAGAGCACGGTGTAGGATAGAAACTTTTTAAAATCTTTTAATGAAAATGACGTTTTTTTTTGTTGTGTTCGGTCATTTATTTTTATATTTAAGTTAACTACCCATGGTTTGAATGACAAGACTGTTTACCCTTACAGCCTGTATATAAAATTCTCGTGTCACAGTGTTAGTTGCCATACTCCTCCGAAACGGCTTGACCGATTTTTATGAAATTTTATATGTAGGTATATTCGGTAGGTCTGAGAATCAGTCGTAATCTATTTTTCATACCCTTAAGTGATAGGTAGGGTAAGTACTTAGTGCTACCCGTGCGAAGCCGGCACGGGCAGCTAGTATGACTATAATAATACCAGTCAGGTAACCAGGCAACTACAGTTTTCAGCCGTTTGGGGTCGAAACGCTCGGGTCATGGGGCCCGAGTGCGCGTCTCCATTTTAAGGAAATTTCTCCCCGACTGGTAGACACTTCACGTGAATAGAGAGCTGGCTTGTTCTTTGGCCAAAGAAGCATTGCCATTCCACATGGCAATGCTGCCAGTCTTCTGGGCACGTTCCTAGGTGACAGCGATGCGGACGAGTACTTCAACGCCTAAGGGTCCTTTTGTTTTTATATTTATTGGTATAATTAATTAGTCCTTTTAGTTTTTTAGTTAATTTAGTATAATCAGTTACCAAATGTATATATTTTACCTAATTAATTATACCAGCCTATTAATATCCCACTACATGCCAAAGGCCTCTACTCATATAAACATAATCAGCCTATAATGTTCCCCCTGCTGGGGACACAGGCCTCCTCTCTGAGAGAGGGAGTGGGCCATAGTCAACCACGCGGGCCCAGTGCGGGTTGGTAGATGTCACATGTCTTCGAATTTTTGGTTCTAGGACATTACGGTTTCCTCACGATATTATCCGTCACCGTTTTTGAAGCAAGTGATAAGTATACAATACACACATGAATCTGAAAAGTCAGAGATGCGTGCCTTGGGTTTGAACTCGAGACCTATGACTTGGCAGTCTAAGGGTCACACCACTAGGCTACCACTGCTCTTCTCATACAGAGAAGGCATGATAAGCTTGCTCAAGACAGGTTGGCGATTTCAGACTTATTTACAAGTCCAAGTTTCCTCACGATGTCTTCGTTCACTGATGTCAAGTATTTCCAAGATAAACTCAGATAGTACACACGGCTACACATCAAGCTATACATTTCCAGTTTATGCTGATCTCGCATTTTAAAGTATTTCCGTACAATACGAGGTCAGCTTATACTGGAAATGTATAGCTTGATGTGTAGCCGTGTGTACGTATAAATTGAAAAGTCACAATGTTACTTGCCCATATTTGAACCTCGTGTATGAGAGGCGATGCCTTAACCATTGGGCCATCACCACCCTGCACCCAGTTGATCATGATTACTTACTAGTTAAATACAAGTAAATATAAACTAAAACCATGTTCAATTAAGGATGATTGATAAACAGATAATTATGTTTGTATACACATAGGTACTGTTAATATTAATTTTATTCTAATAAAGGTGGTGAAATATAGTAAACAATTAAGCGAGCTCGTCGGCAAAAGGGACTCTTTCAACATTACCCTCGGTCAACTGATGAAGGGCCATGTTTATTCCCTTTCTTACAACTTTTCGGAAAAGTTGGGAATAGTAAATATCGTAATCTATTTAAGATGCTGTACCTTGGTAAGCGCATCACTTGGGACCGGCTAGACCGAATTTTGTTTTTTTTTTTTTAATGTTCCTTATAATCCGAATAAGGTATGAATAATTGGAAAAGTAGCCCGGAAAAATTGAAAATTCGGGATGTACTGAAAGTTCTTTTTTCTGTGGGACTTGGACATGACAACGTCTGTCGGTTCTAAAAACAACAGGCATTTCTTCGTTACAGGTTTTGTTAAAACGTATTCAATGACGTCATTATTAAAGGTGCTTCACCGCATTTACACTTTTAAGGTAACATTTCATTTGTTTTGCAAATTGTTGTCTACACCGAATGTTTATTTCGATATAGGTACATATTTCTGCACGATGCACGTATGTATTTATGTCGATTGAAAAACTAACGTAGTGAATATAATTTATAAAGAATGGGTTGCGATTTTAGTGATTAAAATAACTCTAGTTATGTTAATCACTAAAATCATCGTTTGTACGTACTTATCTGTTCTTTTCTTCTTGTCTGTTACATTTAAATTCAATACGAACAGGCTACGGTACCTATTAACATCTGCACTACTGGAACATATGTAAAGCAATATACTTAAATGACTGAATAAAAAACAGGTGCTCTGGAAAAAACTATAAGTTATGGCAAACAAACATTGTAAGTTTTAAATTTATAAATTATTAGTTTAAAGTTCACTGAATTACTAAAAAATCGTTTGTCTAACAATAACAAACTTAATGATATTTTATGGGCTATTAAATTATAAGATATACGGCCTTCTCATACTTACATTAGACTCCAAACAAAATTCATAAATCTTAATATTTGCTCCGCTAAAGTTTCAGTGACTAATAAAGAAACTGAAACAGTAAGTAAGTACCTATAAAAAAAACATCTTTCTGTCTGTATACCTATGAATGTATGTCATTATGCTGAAAAAATATAGAAACATTTTACTTAGTAAATCCTGTTCTTTATTGCATGTGAGTTTAAATTAGACAAGATATAAATGGCAAAGATTGGCGTTCGGAAAGGATTTGGGTTCAATCTAAACCTTGTATAACTTCTAAGCATTTTGTTTCTGGGAGGCAAAATTAATGAATTCTCATGTTGATTGAATATTTTTTGGGCACTATCACAATAGGACGTTTTACGTCCGATTTTTGAAAGGCTCATCAACACAACGATACGTAACGTTACGTACGTTTCATACGTTACGTATATGTAATTGTGAAATCTCCTGTCAAATTAGATGTTTGATGAAATAACAAACACTTGACAGATTATTTTAATAGGCCTTCAGAAATCACGTCATAGTTAAGCTTTCACAGAATTGAAGTGGATTTTTTTTGTGATTATTTTTTGTGCGGTAATGATAAAGAAATATTCAAACTCCTTCAGCAGGAAAATTTATTTTTCCCCAGTCTGCCGTGCCGGAACATAAGCGGTTTCCATAAGCACCGCTAACCTCATTGCCCGTAAATTATTGCATTGTTTTGTACCTATAAAGAAAAGCTGTACAACACAAAATGTGTAGGTTTCGATAAAGTTCACTTACCGAGTGTCACTATTAGCAGTAGATGCATCTTTGATAATGAATCTGAAAACAAACACAACGCATTAAAAATATATTATATTTACAAACATCAATAGCATTATTAAGATATGTGTTTTCTATGCAGGCAGAAAAAAAACATAGTAACATAGTATGTTAATACATCGAGGTGAGGCAAAACACATGTTTAACGTTCCGAACCCAATTAAAGGGTGATCAGCGGAAAATTGTCAAGATGAATAGTTTATTTTTTATGTTATATTTTAACTTTTTATTTATACGAAATAGAGTTTGTTAGTGCGAATTTTAATGATCTAAAAAGAATAGCGTATGAATACTGTCAGTTTCTCTCAAAACACTCTTGCAATCGAACTCTCCAATTTTGCGAAGATACAAATTGTTAGTCTCTCTAATGTTGTCCCAAGATAAGGATAAAATATACATGTTATATTATTATGTAAATCACTGAAGATCGTCCTCGTCCAGACAGGGTTTCTCGATATCCAATAAGTAGGTATCCACAGACCCTGGATCTGCTATATACTTTGGTCCTAAGTACCCACTTCTTTAGGATCGGGCATTGTTTAGAGAAAACTAGCTTTGTTTGTTTAAAACTCGTTTTTTATTAGTGCAAACTAATATACATAATCTACATAATAATAATAATATAGAAAATATTCATAAGTTCTTATTTAGTGATTGAGCGACTCCAGGTATTCGTAAATGCAAGGAAAATCTATTTGAACTTTATGGCCATATAAAGCAACATATATGATTATTACAAGCGTTTTATATAGTCTATTGCAAAATATTCAAAAACTTTTAAAAGTGAGTGCAAAATAGCAAATCTCTATACTTCATAATCGCAATAAAATAAAATCAGCGGATGATAAAATATAAAAACTACCCGGCAAATAATAAATAAATAAGAAAAAACAGCGTAATACTGAATTTAATTTAGAGACTGCACATGGCCCAATCAACTCAGATGTAGAAATATCTCAGAAAGGAGGACCGGACAAAATGGTCCTCACGACCAATAACAACCAGACCTATGCGATTAGATAGGCATTTGAATATAGAGCAACAACTACTATGGCGGCTCTTTTGAAATTGCTGTGTGAAAAAAGTTGTGGCGATGTTTCGCAGGACGGACCTAGACACTATGTATCGGAACACTTATTAATAATTTCTAGTGGTCTACTTTGACTATTTTCTGTGTAATGTGTGCGATGATAATACAATAATTTCAATATTAAGGTACCATTGAGCTGATCTGATGATGGACCTGGACGCTAGATGATGGAACTCTTGAACAGCTACTAGTATACCCATCGAGTGTGGGCTCATTAGATGTGTCTCAACGAGTCCTGTCCATTTTATCTGATGACGAGGACCTGATGGCTGACCTGGACCTTAGATAGCAGAACTCTTGATTAGCTCCTAGTATACCCATCGAGTGTGGGCTCATTATATGTATCTCAACGAGTCCTGTTCATTTTACCTGATGACTGACCCAGACACTTACATGGTCCCATTGAGTTGGTCTGATTATGGACGCTAGATAACGGAACTCTTGAATAGCTACCAGTAAACCCATCGAGTGTCATTAGATGTGTCTCAACGAGTCCTGTTCATTTTTCCTGATGACTGACCTGGAACCTTTAAATGGCTACTAGTAAAGCCACCAGTCGTCATTAGACGTGTCATAAGGAATCCTGTTCATTGTATCTGATGGTTGGCCTGGAAGCTGGATAATGAAGTTCTCACAAGTACGTTTTTGCGATTATTATGGATGACGGTATGTAATAATAAAACTGTTTACTATTCCATTTGTTTTTTTTATTATAAAGACTATGTTTGACCAACAGCACGAAACGCAAAGTAGGTAGACATAGGGGTGTGAAGGTTGAACTGGTCCATGAGTATAAATTATGCCTCGGCCAAATAGTCTCTCAGTCGACACGAGATAAGTCAACGAAACACCATATGAAAGGACGAAACTCATGGACATGAGCATGCTTTCCACCCTCACCTATAATATGGAGCTCAAACGTGGTCGTTAACAAAGCGTCAAAAGTCCGCACTCACGGGGTCAGCCAGCGAGCAATGGGAAGAAGTATATGTATTCTGGGAGTCGAAACTTACTGTCCGTATAAGAAGCAGGTCATCGTCATCAGGTAAAATGAACAGGACTCGTTGATACACATCTAACGAGCCCAAACTCGATGGGTTTACTAGTAGCTATTCAAGAGTTCCGTTATCTAGCGTCCAGGTCAGTCATCAGGTCCTCATCATCATGTAAAATGGATAAATTTGCTGAGACACGTCTAATAAGCCCAAACTCGATGGGTTTACTAGTGGCTATTCAAGAGTTCCATTATCGAAGCGTCCAGATCCATAATCAGACCAGCTCAGTGGTTCCATATTATCATCAGAATGCATAATTATACATTGGCAAACATTCAAACTATGATCACCAGAAGTGATTAACTATTCAAAGGTTTCAATTATCTAGCGTCCAGATCAGTCCTGCGAAACATCGCCACAACTTTTTCACACAGCGATTTGGAATGAGCCGTCATATTAGTTATTGTATTATATTAAAATACCTATCTAATGGCATATGTGTGGTTGTTATTGGTGCTGAGACCAGCTTCCATATATTCTTGCCGATCCTCCTTTGAAAACTTTTTTGCTATTATTCCCCTTAAAACTACTGAAGATTTTATGTCCTCACCAGCGCTTTCAGCTGCCTTACTTAGAAAAAATGTAAAAGCATGCCCGTTGGAGTTTAGGTTTCAGCAAACCCCCAGGCAGTTACAAAAGCTTTTAAAGATCTTCAAATTAAATCAACAGAAGATCTCTGGGGTATGTCTGTAGATCTTTGTGTTATTGAAACCAATGAGCCATATTGAACACCAGGGTGGACCAAGAGTCGGTACGGTACGGTAACTCATGTAACACGATAAGTAGTTCCATTGTTCAAATTCGGTGATAGTAAAAAACGTAACAATTGCCTGTGTCAATTCTGCTTGTTCTCAGTAAGGTGTTTGAAAAGTTGACGCTCAATCAAATGTTACATAACTTTAATAAAAATTCCATCTTTCATTAATAACAGTACTGTTTTTTTTACCGAAGGGCGTTGTACAACTGACGCCAATGTCACCTTAATAAAGAACTAGGTACTAGAATTATAACCAAGATAAGAATGCTTGGAAACATGCTGGTCCTGCTCCAAGGAACAATGTAGTCTACACAAGCTCAAACTGGTTGCCAATTTAATTGTTTATTACTATTTTTTTGACATTCATTTTATATTCTGTGATAGCTGTGACCCCAACATAATTGAGAAGAAGTTATTGCAGATTGATTGATAAAAATGTTTTTTTTTATTTTTATTAAACAATTTAAAAAAAAAACGAGTATCAGTGGTTTATGTAATACTTAGTTATCGATACCTAATTAATAAAATCAAAATTAAATATTTATTATCTATCAAGTTTGTCAGTCGCGCTATCTTTAAAAGGAAAAGCCAGGAACATTTACATTTTTCTATAAGATTAAGACCAGCTCGGTGAAACAAAGAAATCATGCTCGGAATACCTTCCACGAAACGCTTTACATTTGATTGAATTAAATCCGATATCTGAGATAAAAACGTTTGCATGTTTCGAATCAATCTGACTCGAATCGCACCCTAATTTGATCATATTTATTTTACAAATCAAGTTAACTCGATCATCTTAGCGTAAAACAATGTTTTGCTTATTTTAAAACTAATTATATCTTTTTCGCAAATTCGTTAGTTATAGCAGGTATTTTTAATCGAAACTCTAATATGTCAAAGTCCCATTTTGAGCTCCTAAAAATATTATTGAACACTGTAATATAATGATTGCGCCTCTTTTTGTAAACCTCAAATAATTCCTATTGTGGCGTCCTAAAATAACGAAATAGGCAAGTTACTGCGACTATCTTGGATGAAGCGCTCGCAGGCCGCTGCTGCGGCTGCGCTCACTCCGCTCGCTCGGCTCGGACGCGGTTGGTCACAGTTCCAACCTAACCTAACCCGCTTGGTCCGGGTACCCTAGCTTAGTTACTACAATCAACTGTTAGAAAAGGCTATTTAAAAAAGTGTGCAACATTACAAGCGCAATAAATTTTAAAAGGAACAGTTAAACATTTCTCGTTAGTTATTATTGTAACAACCCTAAACATTAAAAGCCCGAGCTTCGATTGGCCGAAATATTTCGGTGAGCATAAACTGCCATTTGTAAGCGGCCGACGCGTCTCAGTTGATTCCATCGTGTACATTTCTAATGGTAGTCGTACATTTTTAAGTACATAGTTGAATTAAACTGTAGTTCAGGCGAAAAGGATGCTTCGTCCGTGCCTTAAATTGTAGCCTACAAATAAATAATTTACGATTCGACTTCAAGATTATAAAAAGTCTGCAAAAGTAGGTCATTTAAAAACATCGTTAATCCTTTTAGGTAGACGATTAATTCAACGAAACTGTTTTCTCTTTATGAAATGTTAAAACTCGTCACAGATTTGAGCACACAATTTTAAATACAATCCAATTATAAAACGTTAATGCGTTGGTAATTAAATTATTCAATTCGAACACGTAATTACATGAATGATGACTTTTATAACAATTATCTCTGTAATTCCTGTAACGACGTTATTATACAAATAGCTATCACCAATTTCAATATCATTGATTCGCGAAAATTGAATATCCAATACTGAATATTTTATCGTAATTCAAACGAAATTGAATATTGTTGATAAGAAATCTTTTGGGAATGCGTACTCAGTACCTTTCTATTTTCAATACCTAGGTATAATTATATCGAACATACTTAGCTAGAATATTGAACTTTTATTCACTGAATGTTGGCTGGGGTGAGATTTAAGAATCTCTGGAATTATACAGTGAAAATGGAATTCATTTCCATTCATCAGCAACGAAGGAAATGGGACGAACGAAGGGGAAGAGTTTTCAGTAGGCAGTATCTTAGAGTACGGCAATAATGGCTTTTTGTCATGATTTGTCATTTAGCTATATTTTTAAATAATTAATTAGGTAGTATTATGAATACCCTAATAAGAGCAGTGAATTAGTGTATCAGCGTCATGATCACGTTTAGTGCTTCTAGGATTGGTACAAATTATAAAACGGGCTCATCACATACAGCCACCAACCACAGCCATCGGTAGCCCAGCGACAAGCAGTTCACATGCTTTTTCAGAAGTTTTGTATGGATTCGTCGCACACGTGTGGCCGATGGCGGCCATCCGCTACAGCAGTACTCAACACCGCAGCAAGAGGCGATAGCCACCGGCTCAGGTCGGTTGCTCGTTTGCATCGAGCCTTAAATTCACAAACAGACAACAGCATAAATAAACTGCTGGTTCCTGAAGCTTTCGTACAAGAGTTCATTAAAAACGAATGTCAGGTGACTAATGAAAGATTTTTGAAAATATATGTTGAATAGGAAATGTAAGTTGGTATTTTTGCCGATGGGAAATCCCACCAGGCTTGTAAACATATGAAAATGTACCTATATACCTAAAGCTGACAGAAAGAAATCGTTATATATAATCAGACCGTATACATTTATCGAAATAAAAAACACCGACTCCTCGGGGACTTACCTACCTTAGGCAAAAAGACAACTCGACACTCAACACATTAGTCTGAAAACAATTTAAATACATCTCAGTGCATATACCCTAAAAATTAAACTGAGATTAACAGTTTTTAGAAAAACCGTCTTAGTTTAATGAAAATCCTTTTATCTATTTTGGCCATAGAATATAAAGTTCTTACGTCAACGGTTTGGACGCGGTAAAGAACTTTTTCTCAAAGGCATGGCATAAGGATTAGGTGTTTATTTTGTTTATTTATTAATGTTAAAGGTGATGAGAAAAAAATGGTATGGTCAATGCGGTGCACAACATTTGTAAAAGGCGCCAATCATAGGTATGCTTTGCGGTTTCGGTTCGCTTTCTTCTCCCCTGTCAACCGTCACGCTTCCATTCACTCCCTTCTCTTTCATATCATTCCTCACACAATGCATCCACATTTTCATTGACCTTCCTCTCCCTTTCCATCCATCAACATTTTTATTCATGCCCCTAACAAGCGTAACGATTTTTTTCATTCTATTCAGCTTTAGTTACAGCGTGTAAATCTATTTATAGCGAATAATCTAGGATTTTTAAATAATAAGGTCTAACCTCAGGCAACACGCTTTAGACCCTAATTATAATTGATGAAGGAAGACGTCAGGCCAGTCGGGCCGAAGATTATGATGAAAATATTATTACAATAATTGAGGGATACGAAAGTTTCTAAACATATTACTATAATATTTCTATATATAAATGAAATTTGTATAACTAATGATGTTTTCAGCCTGCATAAAAAAAAAACAGTAAAATATATCCAATTATTTAGTCATAGCCAGTCGGTTGATCAAAAAAACCGATAGTCGGTCCGTTTCAGCTATTTATTATTTTTGAAAAAAGTCACTTTTTCTATTTCGATGCTAGGATTTATTTGATAGTTTCAAAATAATCCTACACCCTAAAAATAAAAATAAATGAAAAAACTTTTTATTTATTTTCATACTGCCATCTCCACATTATATAGTAAATGAAAGTTTAAGTAATAACAGTTTTGAAATGTTATTCTATCAAGTTTCTAAACTGCTGAAGATATTTGTAAGTAATTACTCGGTTGTATGACGGCACACGCGTGCAAGTGCATGAAAAGTTTAGTAAGTGCAGTATTACGGTCGTTATTTATGATACTAGCTAGATGCGAAAGATATTCGCCAATAGTATAGTTTTCTAACATATCTAATTTGAATATTAATTTAATTACCTTTTCTTCCTGTCTTCGTTAGCAGCTAGCACTACCATTTTAAGTAACACAAATTATGTTTAAAATAATAAGGATTCCTGTTCTCACAGTTAAACCAAGTTTCGCCAACATCCACGCCGGGATTTTCACACAGCGCGCAATTTCACAAAATTGTACCTACCGCCTTAATTTAAAAAAATGTACCAACAGCTAATATCAGAGAGCGTTCGCAACTTTCTTTTAGTTCTATTATTAAAAATACAAATGAACATTTCAGAAAAAATCCGGCGGAAGTTTCAAACCGGTTTAACTCCGTTCATTATAAAGTTTATTCAATCTGTGTTTAATGATGTAGGAGGAAATTAATATAGTCAATTTTGGAGGCCTCCTGCGTTTAATAAACGTGTGTTTAGGCCTCGCGTCGACATTCATTTTGGGCGGACTAATTTAACCGTCTGTTGTTTGCGTCGACAAAACAAATTGTAACCGTGATTGCTCGCTATTAATATTCGTCACAACTGATTGTTTTGCTAAGTGCGGGAAAATACTTCTTGTTTATTCAATTCCGGTGATGAACGTGTTTTGTTTAATTGGAAAAAATATTTTTAATTGGATAAATGTTTTTATTGTTTTTTTGTGGAATTATACCTACTATGCTTTAAAATTGGGTATCTGTCATTTGTTTTTACGTGAGGAAATTGTATAATTATTCATTACTAGCTGCGCCCCGCGGTTTCACCAGCGTAAGTCTCGATCCCCTGGGAATATCGGAGTAAAAAGTATCCTATGTGTTAATCCAGGTTATAAACTATCTGTTTGCCAAATTTCATCCAAATCCATTCAACCGTTTTTGCGTGATTGAGTAACAAATATCCAAACACACAAACTTTCACATGTATAATATTACTAGCTGTGCCCCGCGGTTTCACCCGCGTAAGTCTCGATCCCGTGGGAATATCGGGATAAAAAGTATCCTATGTGTTAATCCAGGTTACAAACTATCTGTTTGCCAAATTACATCCAAATCCATCCAGCCGTTTTTGCGTGATTGAGTAACAAACATCCAAACTCACAAACTTTCACATTTATAATATTAGTAGGATTCACATTTATAATATTAGTAGGATTAGGATCTTACTTGGGATGCATGTTCCCATCTTGCTCCATTTTCCTCCGATTTCTCTGACTATGCTTTAAGAAGCTCTTGAAAGTAATGATGTCACTATCATACACCATTTAAGTGAAATGACAACGTGAGATTTAAGGCAACTTAAAATTGAGATGTGATCAAGAATCTAGACGTAATGTTTTATTTTTCTAAATGTGTGCTTACTAAAAAATAAAAGATCAATGCCTGTTTTAAAATTGAATTCAAGTTCGAAATAATGTTTAACTTCACAAATTGTTCAAACACTTTAACAATATCATAAGCAAAAAATGTTTTGATACTACTTCGTTCAATAATTTACAATTATTTAAAACCAAAATTGTGCTTAATTGACGCTATAGATTTTTATTATTTTGTCACGGTTTTTTATAGTTTTCGGAAAATTGTTATTTCTAACTCCTATCAAACTTATAAAAATTAGCAGCCAATAAGTATTAAAACAATTAGGAAGCAACTCACTGTAACTTGAAACGTAATTTAAAAGTCCGAGGATGTACAGCACAAGTGCCTTATTATTCATACTAAGCAAGGAAACTTGTGCCAACTTTTATAAACACTTACCGAGTTCGGAAAACTTCGTCGGCCGACCACGTGAAGTTGGAAAACTTAAGTTATAACACAAAAACACTGTCGTTCCCGCAAATTAGTCATGGCAATACTTTGTGCATCATTAAAAGTTTGTTTTGCATTGTTTATGGGTCGGGGGAAACTGGCGCGAAAATGTAGATCGGGATCGGAAGAGAGAGCGACGAGAGAGCGGCGAGATGAGATAGCCGCGCCGTGCGGCTGGGAGGTCCGCGCGCGACTGAGGCGAGCGCAGCGCAACCCGCGCGCTCCCATCTATTTTATATAAACGCCTTTATATACCGATTTATATATTTACCCGCACTCATACATATTTAACTTTTTTCCCATTTCACGTCGTTTATTCCCCGTATGTAAGGCTCGCGGCCAGTGTAGGTGGCGCGCGTGTGTGTGCGCCGCCAAAGCTGAACCAAACGAACGCCCCGCTCTCCTATTTACGTGTTTTTAGAAAGGGTAAAGCTTTTATACCTTTCCTTTCTACCATTTCGTTCTGTAGTTGAGCGCAATGCTCTGAATGCCGACCCACGAAATATTTCGTTTCGATTTATGAGTTTCATTTTCGTGAGTTATATTTTTTGCGCTTCAAATGTTTTATCAATTTCTATCTGTTGCGATTTCGTCTGAGGTACGGCTGGAGGTGAAACACTTTCGTTATTTTCTTTTTCATATTTCAGAAGACTGGTATCGTCATTGTGACATTCAAAAACTTTGGCAACTGTTAGGTATACGAAAAGTTACACGGATCATTTCGTAGTTCCGCACTCTCTTTTCAAACAGACTCGTTGTAAGTTCCCATAAATTACTTGTAATACTAATTGCGAAACCCATATGAACAGCTGATATAGAGGCATCAGATAAAGAAATTTATGTTTAGCGTCCGCAAGCCATGCTGTCGGCGTCGCCGTCATTTCAAATTTACGACAGTTGCGGTGCACTGGTACTGCGTGGCGAGAGCGGGGTTGGTGCGGGGCGAGTGCGGGCGAGCATGGGACGCGGCCAAACGCATCGATCACTCTTTATTACTATCCAGGGTCGCTCTCCAGCATACTGTCGGTAATCGATTGTATGTTGGGCTTTTTTTATTAATTTTACATTTCCTATTTATTGGCCGAAACTTTATTTTGTTCGTTCAGTTTTGGTTCGGTTATCTGGTTCGAACAATCCAGCATATTTTATAGGATATTTTTTATGCATTCGTTCTCAATGCTGTAAACTGCAGCAAATATGTTTTATTTTGGGTTGCTTTATATTTGACATTTCATTTAGTGACTGAAGCATTTCAGGGAAGTAGGTACGTGGTCTCAAAGAATATAGAATAGTCACCTACCAAATTCATTTGTCCGACAAGTTTATGTGTTGACAAGTAGGCCAGTAATCCTTAAATTCCGCATAAACGTTCAGTAAAAAGTCAGCAGTATGCACAACACTTAATTCCCCTGACATCGCGATCAAAGGAAACACCGACACTGCAATTTGTGTACCAGTAACTAACTCCAACCTCCCAATATTTGTGAACTCATAATTACCGCTAGTTTCATCATAAATATAATATTTTGTTGACTTTGCGTGGGAGCGCTCTTTGGCGAACGCAGGTTATTAAACAATCGTTCGAATTACGGTTTACCAGAAAACCGCTTTTGATATAACGTTAGTTCTCATTAGAGACCCAATTTGCACAAATTAATTTGGAATCAATTAACGATCCTTTTAAGGTGTTCCCAAAAGGCAGAGTTAACCACAGTTAGAGCAAGGAAAATACGGAAAACAGAGGCCCTAGACAAAGTGACATTCTATCAGCGATAACGATGATGGAAAAGGCAAAAATGTATAGGACTGACATATGCTATCGAATAGTTTATGTCAATCCTGTGTCAAAGTCGTTTTAGAAATACGAAATGCTTTTGATGCGATTGTCACTTGTCTAGGCCCTATGTACTAAGTACCTAAATATGTGGCTGGTTTATTTTTTTTTGCTAATCACCCTTTAATTTTCCAACTGCTGGGATTCAGTGTCCTTTCTTTAAGAACGAGCTTATTACCAAGGTATTTTTTTTATTAAAGAGCTAGACAGAAAGCAGAGAGAGTTTTGGCGAAAGTTTCTGAACCAAAAGTTCTAAAATCCATCGCAAGTTCTAGCAAGGTAAGTTTTGCATGTCTACGGTGTCTGTGTAAGCAATTTTACATAACACTTACGTACGGAAACTCAAAATCTCCTGAATCATAACACAATTCACAACTTTCAATTATTTTTTAAATTGGCACTTCAGAGGGTCCTCTCAAATGATAGCCGTTTATTTATATGGTCCGTGAAATGACAGCAGACGACCTCTCATCTTTTAACCTTCTGGAAATAATCTTTGTTTACATAATTAGTTTTTCAAGACATCGCCAAACGGTTAGCGAGCTAGCCTACTTTTTGGCCAAAGAATCTGCATTGCTATACAACGTGGCAATGTTGCCAGCCTTTTGGGCACTTTTCTTGTTGATTGCGATGCAGACGAATTTTTTGATGCCCTTTGCTCATTTCCCCCCTTTTCTACTTGTACTATTATATTTAAAAACTGATTCTTGTACATATTATTATTAATAAAAAGTATTTTAAGTCAGTAAGTAGTTGTTTTACATTTTGTTTAATAAATAAAATTAACTTAACCTGCTTACGATACTTTGATTTTATTTATTAGAAACATGGTCTCATTTTTTTGTTTTAAAGTAAATATCCTTCAACCGTTTGCGTTGCCAACAATTATTGCAAAATCCAGACTCCGAGCTGCCACTGACTGACACTCTAATGGAGAAACGCAAACACAACATCACCATCACCGAACGAGGCATTCACTTATTCTTATTTTCAAAGACCTATGTATAATTACCCACCTATGTATTATTATTTTTGTATATTTGTATTATTATTAGTATAATATCTACGTGTCTGTAATGATTTTATTAACGGAACAACTACTCATATAAGTTTCATTTATACCTACTAGAAGTTTGGTTCAAACTATTTTCAACTACAAGGCAATAAAGTTTGTGCTAAACGTTGCTAGCCTGTTTTGTAAACGTTGCTAGTCGTTATTAGGTGATTTTTAAACTTATAGTTAATTAGTTCTTTTTACTTAGATTTTTTTCATCAAAGTTATGTAGGTAAGTTTCCTGAGACCTCGTTTGCATACACAACCCGAGTTTCAGCTATTTGTTTTGACTACTCGATGTTCCGAAAACACCGCTAAGTTCTCAAGAAAACATTTTCTTAGAATATTATTGTCTTCAAGCAACAAGTGATTTGATTGAAGGAGCTAATCAGTTATTCAAATGACTGTTTGATAATTACTTACTTAGGTTTGTACTTACCAGCTTTTTCTCGCGGCTTAGCTCGGGTATAGGTCGGAAATTATCGGACGTCCTGCCGCGACAAAAAGGATATACACTGGCCGTCAAAATCTTAACTATAATATTATTATTATAAATGCGAAAGTGAGTTTGTTTGTTTATTTATTTGTTTTTTACGCTTTCACGCTAAAACGGCTGAACGGATTTAGATGAAATTTGGCACATGAGAAGACCATGACCTGGAATAGGACATACGATACTTTTTATCCCGACATTCCCACGGGATCGATACTAACGCGGGTGAAACTGCGGGGCGCAGCTAGTGATCTTATAACTGCGTCAGTGAGCGAAGTTCGTGCAGCTGAATTTTGGGTCGAAGATGTTTGAACTTTTTGCCATCTATACGATAGAAGAAGATCCAGGTTATAAACTATCTATGTGCAAAAATTCATTCAAATCAGTTCAGCCGTTTTTGCGTGATGAGTAGCAAACATCCAAAAATCCGAACATAGAAACATCCAAAGATACAAACTTTCAACACTAATTAGTAAGATTCGCAAAAATCTTCGATCGTCTTTTAAGATTCGTCAAGATGAGTCAAGCGAAAGGGCACTATCTACCACTTCTCGAGGCGCTTCGTCGTTTTTTAGAACCCTCATAACTTGGTTTTGGATTTACAGTCCTACCAACTTATTTGTGAACTGAAAGAGGACGGCACCGTCGATTCAGTGTTGCTAATTGATTGATTATACAAATTAATTCTAACATTCTAACATCAGAATGAATGAATTCATCTACATTCTAAAAATGATAATAATTTTATTGTGCACTGAATGTAGTAGACACTGAGAATCGAATGATTTTCAACATGACGGCCGTAGTTCCAATTTTCGCCATTTCACAGATAAGTTGGTAGGAGTGTAATATTAACTAAACACACTCTATTAACATCTACTCTTTGATTCCCATTCCTAGAACGTCAAATGATCGCTTACCCACCGAGTACAACCAAAGAGACAATAGAGAAGCTATCGTCCCAAAATGTTTAATCCCTAGACACAGCGGTGGTGTCGCGGTTTTGGCAACCGCCTCTCTTTGCCACTCGCTAAGATACACATAGGGTTGATTCAGATACAAAAACTAAAGAAAAACTAATTTTTAATAGATGCTTGAAATCCATACTAATATTATAAATTCGAAAGTAACTCTGTCTGTCTGTCTATCATCTGTCTGTATGTTGCCTTTTCAAGCCTAAACCACTGAACGGATTTCGATAAAATTTGGCAAGGAGATAGATGGTATCCCGGGGAAGGACATAGGCTACTTTTATCGACATACCGCGCGGGCGGAAGCTAAAACGGCTGAACGGGTTTGGATGAAATTTGGCACAGGGGTAGACCATGACCTAGAGAAGGACATAGGGATACTTTCTATCCCGATATTCCTATGGGATTGAGACTCTTGCGGGTGAAACCGCGGGGCGCAGCTAGTAATGTACTAAGCCAACTTCAAATCGATCTATAACGGGTTTTGTTTTGCATTCGGCGGGGTTTTATACATAATTTACTCCGTGATCCTTTTTTCATTTAGAAAGAAAAGCTCTCGCCTGGATTTTATTAACTTTACTTGGGTAGTTTTCGAGTTAACTTCAATAATTCGTTTTATATATTATATTGTTATAAAACTTGACTGTTGTTAAATTAACATTTCAAGTAGCCGTATACGAATTTGTGTGAGGGGGAGAACTAAAAAGTGAAAAATAAAAATGTGTTCGTTTTTCTTTTGTTTCCATTAGGCCCGTTTTCAAGAACGACAATTAATCAAGTGTCTTGTTTTAAAACTTGATCGATAAATGTCGCGACTCAAAGGCTTAGCATGAAATCTGTCTATCACATTTACATTGAGATTCAAAATTACGCATCGTTATACTAAATACAAGATAAATATCTACCGTATACTGAAAGTGGTTTTGTTTAACTCATATAAAATGATCAGTATTAGATTTGCAGTATATAAGTAACCTTCGCCCGCGTGATATCTTTATAAACTACTGGTGAAAGGTTTTTATAAATCGGTCGAGTAGTTTTTGAGTTCTTCTCCATAGAGATCTACGATTTGGAATGGGCAACTAGCTTCAACTTTTTGACTAACTGACCGATTCTTTGACAATTCAAAAGTGCCTATAAATGGTTTAATTGAAATAAATGCTTTGACCAGTTTGAGTTTGAGTTTAGGTATTCATTAAAAACAAAATTATAAATATTTTCTCTTCATAATATTAGGGTTAATTCGTGTAGATTGAGTAAGAGAATAATTCAATGAGTATGTTTCAGCTTACTAATTGGAGCCATGTGAGAGAACCCATGCCCAATTTTATCATAAGTAACCACTGCTCAATAAATATGTTTTATCTGCGGATAATGTAGTGGATTGCAGCATTGATTCCTAAGTTTTGTTAATTGTATGTGTTATGTTTATGTTGTAGTTGTTTATTATCCCTTAATAAATAAAATAAAATAAAATAAGTACCTATCAGGTGGGCTTGTGGGACAATGTGTACCCGGTAAAAGACAGTAGACTCGACCAATCAAACAAATACTATGGGGACTTATAAAATAAACTATCGGTTGCTATTATTGTAATACTAGCTGTTGCCCGCGACTTGGTCTGCGATCTAGGATAAAAAGTAGCTTGTGTCCTTCTCCTGGTCATGGTCTACCCATGTGACAAATTTAATCTCAATCCGTTCAGCCGTTTATGCGTGAAAGCGTAACAAACATACAAAAAAATAAGCATACAAACTCACTTTTGCATTTATAATATTATATTATTTAGGATTATGCTGACAGTAAATGAGTATCGTACAGACACAGGTATCAATTACCTTTAGTTATTATAGTTTTGCATTAACCTAACCTAAATTAACCCATTCTGTCGAGGTGTCTAACTTAGTAACTGCGACCAACTTTCAAGAAGGCCAATTTGTTAAAAAGAGGCTCATTTATTTAAAAAGCCGATCATCATTAGAAGATCAATTAGTTATTTATGCAACTGTTATATAATAAGGGTTATTAAAACACGAATGTGGGTTTATCGTATCAAATGAGTGTTTTAATACCTAATTATTAACTGTTGCATACAAGACTTTATCGACACCCATGATATGAATCTTATATAAAACTTTATTTGCAATACTAATATCGAACAAAAATGGCGCGGTACGACGTGAATTCGAATTTTTCAAATTCGAATGTGTTTGGTTGTGCTTTGTTAGTGAAAAGCTCATGAATCACAATGTACTTTTTTTAAATGAGTTGCATTATGAAATTCAGTACAACATTATAACACCCGTTTGGATGATATTATGGTTACTATGACACTGGTTGTTTTAATGTTGGCAATAAGCTAACTGTTTCAGGATTTTTTATAGAGGACTTATAGCATGGGTGTAGATAAAAGTTTTTAGAGGATCGATTAAATATAACTTTCTTTCTTCAACGTCTTGTCACCCCTAGACTAACGCAAGAAAACCTACTTATTGCAACCTCTTACAGCTTAAGTTCGTATCACTTTGTTATTTATTACATAACCTTACATAAGTGTGTGTTTCGGTGAACTTCTACCATATACAGAATGACTTGTTAAACGAGGGACCTATTTTATTCGGCGTCTGTTGCAAATATGTAAAAAATAGGATAAATTATTACCTTAACATTTGATATAGAAACACATTGAGGTTCAATGTAAACTAGAACAGACATCGCGAACAAAACTTTTGTTGTCCGGGGCAATAAACGTCTCAGTCTACTACCTGAATACACCGCGGTTGTCACATTTGACACCTGCGGGGACACGTCTTGTTCTCTCATTGAACCTCAATATAAGCCCAATAGATTTAAGACATTTGTTTTTATTCCTGTACTTAGCCCAGTTTGAAGTAAGAAATGATCTTTAAGGTGTGAACCTCCCTGAGTTATAAAATTTCATTGTCATTTTTTCTATGAAAAGTGTTAAAAGTGCAAATATAGTCTTGATACTGTTTTAATCATATCAGCAAGGGTTGATATTATTAAAACAGTATCAAGACTATATTTGCACTTTTAACACTTTTTTATATTTTTTGTTCTAACAATTATAAGCTTAAATTTATATATGTTTTCATTAGGTGTGTCCATCATTTAACCAGTCGTACTGTGTAAATAGCTGTACAGTGAACTTGGCAGGGGCTCGCTATTCTTTCAAGTTGTGTTGTTGTTAATGTCAATTTTAATGTCTTTTTTTACATACATATTATAGTTATATGTATGATGATATTATGTAGAGAACTGCCTCTGTAGTCTAATGGGTAGACCACCTGTCTCAGACCCAGAGGTCGCGGGTTCGATTCCCAGTGGTTGCAAAACTTTCTGCTCGGGTTTGTTGGTGGCTTGTTTTGAGTCTGCCTGGCTAGCTACCACAATCTTATATAAGTCTGTCGCCATAACAATAATGTTTTCGGCAGTTAGAGGTAAGATAGACAGTTCCTCTGTGGTTGAGGATTCCGGGTGAAGCTCGCTTCCACCTTCGGCCTGATCATCACATCTGGTGAGATGCAGACCAAGAGCTTCCCCAAAGGGGTTAATAAAAAATACAGACCCTTTTCATTTGTGTATTTTTACGAATTCTTAACCGTGTAATACTTGCGTCGGTAAAAAAAAGAAACAGTTTTACAAATAAACACAGGTTTCTGAAAAATCATCACAAAAGGAAAGTAGGTTGGCGTTCATTTATACAGAGCGAGTTCTTCTCAGAGCAGATAAAAATATTTAATAATAAGAAAACTGAAATTGTCAAAGTTCAAGCTAACGATAAACGAAGTTCACACGTAAGCAAACAAACACAATAATCATTCGGAACTTGCTCCAAGTTATTTGTAAAAGCTAAAATATGTTAAAAATATGATAAAAGAAGGAACTCGGGCCTGATTTGTTTTTCAAAAAGTTCAAACATTGCGTGAAAGTTTCTTTGAGTCTGCACGAAATCTTATTTTTCCACGATTTTATTATGTAAATTTCTTTAACTTACGTGCAAATTACTGTTTCTCCTCCTGCAAACTGAGTATTTATTTCAGTATAAATAAAAACTAAAGTTGCATTTTTGACTTATGACTTGTATATTTCGTAGCATGTGCTACAGCCTCTACGCTGCTACGGCGTAGTACCGCTACAATGGCTACGGAGCTACAACATGCTACGACTGAGTGAACTCGAAACTGCTCTGTGCTACAAACGTCTGTCGGCAGATATAAAATATTCCTTATGCTCTGTTTACATTGGTTGATGATAAATATACCGCACATGCTGTATTGAAGCCCGCATTTGAACTTTGTTTACTTTTGTCTTTGTTTGTAAATATGTATTGTTACAAAAACACGATACAATCAATTATTTTGACTTCATATAAGTATTCACTGTAGATAACAAAATAAATGTTGACTACATTCATAACATTTTAAAAAACTCAACTCCGTAGTATACGAGGAAGTTGTTTTAATTCACCTTTCAAGATTTGACTCATTCATATTAACTAACTAACAAGGCAAGTTAAATAAAAGCTTGTAATAATAATAAAAAAGCGACTTTAATTAACTTTTTCCAATAACGATCAAATATGTCATATTTTGGTTGATTTTTTTTTTTTTTTTTTATTCCGTCGCTTTTTTTCACCTTGTTTTTGATTCAGACGAATAACATTGCCTCGACCAAGTCACAGACGAATATAAATGCACCCTTATGTACCTTCCATAAGAGTACCTACATTGAATTTCCGCAAGTTGTTTCTTTTAGAACTTCACGAGAAAATGTTTCCGCCATCGAAAAATACTACTTAAGCTTTTTACAGTGAGTCTATGAGAAGATGCAATAAAATGTTACTGAAGCATAGATAAGTAGCTACTTTCTGACGGAGCGAGAGATAGATTGTTTGTAGTGAAATAAAGAGATTTATGATACTATAACAGGTGTACAAATCTTAACATAGCCGAGAGTTACTTGTTCTTCCTCAAATCTAGTTTTGGAAAAGTCTGATTTCTGTCAGCTACAGGCCGTACCACGGCGGCTGTCAGTGGAAGGGGATCATTACAGACCTTTACATTACATACTGGACCTTTACATTACACCCTGGACCATACCTGCGAACCTTCTGGTTAATAATAGTCCTCCAGACCGTATTTTCGGCCACGGCGGCCAATCTCAACGGAGAGTAGCCATCGGCGCGGGAGATATTATAGTGCACAAGTGTTTGCGCAGACACAAGTGCACTCTCTCTTCCCTCACTCTCATAGTGAGATGGGACGGTAATCCGACACGACCGGAGAGAAATCAGGCGTAGGACCAACGGCTGGTTACGGAGATATTGAAGGTCAAACTTCTAACTTTCACAATTCAAATGTCAAATTAAATGGGGTCATACAATAAACGTATTTTTTTCGGCGTTTTTAGGGATCGTTAAAATGAATAATGCGCTTGCATAAATATTCATCATAACTACGGAACCCTTCACTGTGCGTGGTCCGACACGCACTTGGCCGGTTTTTCACAAATGTGATGTTTTGCTTCTTTCATGTATTTAGCCGTGAATAGTTATTTTTTTAGCGTATCGAAATATGAACCACCTTTCTTGTTCTCAAAGGTGACAAGCACGGTCACTCAATTTCACTGAACTTGGAATTCTCCAAAATGTACTAACATTTTTTTTCTTTTATTTATTTCCTCCTTAACTTCGTCTCGAGCCACAAAACCTTGATAAAATATAAATCTAAACCCGTCGATATCTTAAGGCCAAGTCCATCAGCCGATCAGCGTCCCTCAACTAACACGTTTTCCTGTAATGGTTTCAATTTGACCTAAAGTGCTCTCCGAATAAAATCAGCCACGGAAGGGGGCCGTCCTTCGTAATGATATTTTTAGACTTAAATAAATGGAGACGGGGTTTTTTTTTGTTAGTGGCAAGATAAGTAAGTTTATTTTATGTAGTTCGTGCAGGTTTTGGTTTTTAAGAGCGTTTATTCTGAAAGAGGGCAACGTCGCAAATAGATGTCACATATTTCGCTGTTTTGATTACATAATTTAGCAATATTACTGTATGGAAATATGAAACATGGCTAGACAACTGTCTAAAATATTGATTATGAATTGCAATTACACTGAATTTAAGCTGTAACCGGTTTTAGGTGTAAAAAAGGCATTTGGAAAGTTTCCAAATCCTTTTTTTACAACTAAAACTAAATATTCGGTGTTACGATATTATTTATTGCATTTCATAATCAATATTTTAGACAGTTGTCTAGCCATGTTTCATATTTCCATACAGTAATATTACCAAATTATGTAATCAAAACAGCGAAATATGTGACATCTATTTGCGACGTTGCCCTCTTTCAGAATAAACCTCACATAATTATGAATGTTTTTTAGCACCATACCTTCGTATACACAAACATAACCTTTAAATGATACCAAACACACATTACCGAGTCCTAAATAATTACCTTTAAAAGCCGTTAAAACCTTCATTACGTAAAGTAGCTTATCTCAAATTTCCATATGTTGGTTAGGTTAGAAATAAAATAAGATTTACGCCCGTCCCGGCAGAGCGGCAGATATTTATTAGTGGGGCAAACAAGACCAGAGGAGTAAACTTTATCACTGCTGTAAAAACAGGCAAGTAACCTGGGTTTATAGCCCCTGGAGTGAGCGCCTGTAACTCTCTGGGACCTAAGAATTTTTTATCTCTGGAGGCTTCGCAAGAATAACTAAGTTTAGTAAGAAAATTACGTGTTAATTTATTAATGAGAGGGTTTTTCTTAGGAAAAAAATTGGTACCGTCAACTGCACGTCAGTTTTACTTTAACTACGAAAACCGCCCTTACTGTGACGAAATAAAGGTGCTGTCAATGTCAAATTATCACAATAAACGTGCGATCGACTGATCAAATTACATGACACATAAGAATTCCCTATATAAACTACTAGCTTCCGCCCGCGGCTTCGCCCGCGTGGTATGTCGATAAAAAGTAGTCCATGTCCTTTCTCAGGCTCTAGACTATCTGTGTACTCAATTTCATTTAAATCGGTTCAGTAGTTCTGGCGTGAAAGCGCGACAGAGAGACAGACCGACAGACAGAGTTACTTTTGCATTTATAATATTAGTAAGGATAGACCATAATGGGTCGGGCCCGGGTTTGGTTCCCAGGTTCTGTCAGACCTTCCTCGACGGATGAACAACAAGCAAACTTTACACGATTAATTATATCAATAAAACATATATTTCTATTCTCGAACCATTTACCGAAAGACAACCTCAAATCAATACATAACCTACCACTACCACCGATGTTTTACCACAGCTTCCACCACAGACTAAGAACATATCAAATTGAAAGATGGCCGCTGTGGGTGCAAGTAGTGGGTGTAGTGGAGTGACACCGCTAGCTCATCGCTCACCGTGCGCCAGACAACTTACTTCCCTTCAATTGATTCCTACAACTTGTGGAAGAATGAACAGCTGTACAGACTATATTTTTCCTTTGCTTTGTAGATCATAGACAACCGATACACCACGTTTTTTTTTCTGTCGATGGAAATAGCTTTGATATTGCAACGTGATTTTCTGGTTGCGTTGATAACATTCAAGGGTGAATATTGAGTGTTTGTTATAGGTAACTGCTTTTGCTTATAAAAATAAAAATGGTCTTGTTTCTGTTACTTATAAGCTTGTTGTTTGAATGGGAAGATGTTTATTTTCTCGTTGCCAATCCATACTCCATACTTATATTATAAATTCGAAAGTAACTCTGTCTGTCGGTCTGTCTGTCTGTCTGTCTGTCTGTCTGTATGTTACCTTTTCACGGCATAGGCTACTTTTTATCGACATACCACGCGGGCGAAGCCGCGGGCGTAAGCTAGTACTCCATAATTGTATTATAAATACGAAAGTAAATCTGTCTGTCTGTATGTTGCATTTTCACGCCTAAACCACTGAACGGATTTCGACAAAATTTGGCAAGGAAATAGATGGCACCCTGGGGAAGGCCATAGGCTACTTTTTGTCGACATACCGCGCGGGCGAAGCCGCGGGCGGAAGTTAGTACAATATAAAGTTACATTATACAATATAATTTAACTTATTGTCCCACTCAGTGCTCTTTTGTGCCATGCTTCAATGGTTTGTGTAAGTACGTAGTAAGCGATATAATGTAATAAAATATTACAATACTTACATGCAGTACATTCGAATCGAAAAGTCAACTGCACTCCTGCAACCCAACACAATAAACACAAGAATAAAATCTAATGGAACGCAAAGAGACTACTTCTTTTACTTCATTCTGACTACTTTGGACGAACCGTAAAACTAGAGCTAAATTGAAATTGAGGAGGGGCGGTCGTATCCGTCGTACGTTGGAGAACCGAGGCGTCGCCGCGTCAACAGGGGTCCCAGCACGAAAGCGCGACCTAAACGTAACTTAAATTCGATCGATTTTTTAATCGAAAATACAAATTCAATACCTTTTGGTCTACATTATTGCAACAAGCACAATAAGTATCACCCATAGATACGTATAGTCTTAAAACTAAGTAAATATTATATGTGAAACGAGTATTTTATATAAATCTACGTTAAGTTTACTCCGCACATTCGTTCTAGGCCCACGCCCAAAAAATTGAGCGTTTTGAAAATCTCACCATCATTAGGCCGAGGTACCTAAATAAAATCTTGAATTTCATACTGCCTGTAATGAAAACTCGTCCAGGGCTTTACCTGTCGTACCTTCTTTAGTAGAGCCCCCTAGACAATCATATATTTCTGTCTAGTTTACATAATGGACACATTTCTGAACGGGTGGACCTGTCCGTCCACACCGGCCCACACGTAGGACCCGTAGGATACCGGATGCTGTATCCCTTCGCAAACTATTCAAAAGGTTTTTCTGTAGAATGAAATCATCCCGAGAGACTAATTACTATGAACCAACAAGTTCAAAACAAAGAATTTTTTGCATAGTTATAGATTATAGAATACTCATGACGTGGGGAAATTATAAGGCAATATACATGCTGGTGGCGGGGCTGACTACACAGGCTGCACCAATATACATAATAAGAATCACCTAAAATTGTGATACTAATAATAGCAAACTTCATCCATCCTGTAGTTAATTAAAATACCAAGTACCGAAACACTTGATAAAGCCATCGTGCTTTCGATCAGGCCATCAATTCACTCATACCGACAAGTACCGTACACGTAATTAAAAACAAAATGAGTGTCCCCAATACATATACCTATATACCTATAGGTACATACGTATACGTCCGACCTTTTAAAGGGTCAGGATTAAACAGTAATGAAGTGAATAATCCAGACGAAGCGGCGCGGAAAATTATACGAAATTTCATTTCTAACAAAAATGTTGGAATGGAAACGATTCGATGATCGTCGTCGTAATTAATCTTTGCATTTCGATTTCTGAGTGAAAGTTGGGAACAATGGTTGCTTCAGTTTTGGGGTGAGCAGAACTGAAAAGGTTGAAAGCTGAAAGCTACTTGTAATGTGAGTGAAAAGAAATATTTCAGCCACTATCAGGCAAACTCTCAAGTGTTTCAGATCATCATCTGCCTAGCCCCAACTATGTTGGGGTCGGCTACCAGTCTAACCGGATGCAGCTGAATACCAGTATTTTAGGAGAGGAGCGACTGCCTATCTGACCTCCACAACCCAGTAACTGGGTAATACGATACCCCTTGGTAAGACTCGTTGTCAGACTTTCGGGCTTCTGACGACCCGTAACGACTGTCAAGGATCCACAAATGATAGCCGGGACCAGCCGCTTAACGTGTTTTCCGAGACACGGAGGAGTCTCGATATGTAAAGATGTTCACCCATCCACGGACCAACCCCGGCAAGCGTAGCTTAACCTGATGGATCGACCCGTGCGGCTGTTATTACTTAGCCACGAGCTCTTCAAATGTTACAGATGTATCCGGGAAAAAGACTACTGAGAATTTCCCAGAAAAATTGAAATAGTAAAAAAATCAAGTACTTAATAAAAACTAAAACCCAACTACGACTTAAAAGGTATAAACAAGACACCACAGACAGACAAATTAAAAATCCGGAGTCACACGTAATCTGTTCGATTTATGCCCTAACACGTGTGACTCCGGATTTTTAATTTGTCTGTCTGTGGTGTCTTGTTTATACCTTTTAAGTCGTAGTTGGGTTTTAGTTTTTATTACTTGTTTTTTTTTAATTCTTTTGGGGTTATAATATATATATTTTTGAAATGTGCTCATTAAGCCCTTTCATTTGATACCCAACATGGTACGATTAAACCATTTTTATTTTTAAGTTCCTCACTTTATGTTCTCTAGAGGGCGCCATTTTTATTTAATGTGACTTCACATAGCCTATAACCAGCGGACAATCACGACGCTTCTAACGATACCTCATTTGTCAAATTGTGATAAGTGGTTTGGAAGATATGAGGGAACAGATGAACATACATACATACATACCGGTCAAAATCATAACCCTCCTTTTTTCTTCGCCGTAGCCGGGTAAAAAGAGCATCCTGTGACAGAGTCTTTGTTTGTAAGGGAAGTACTACGACGAAACTATTTCTTGATATGCTCGCGATAGTATAATTAGCTGTCTAAATGCTGTATAAAATACCAAGTCAATATTGTGATAAATACAGCAAACGTCAAACTGTAGTCACATATACAAACTGCAAAATTCCTAAATATTCAATCAATGCAATCAAAATTTAATCGCATTATTCAGCATAATTCGATATTTGGCGATACATGAACTGAATCAAAATGGACACAGAAGGCAACTCGCAAACTTTAAGCAACAGTCAACACATAGAATTTGCCAACTAAAGGCAATAGAGCTCTCACGTGTTTAATGTTGGCAACTTCTACAGAGCTTTTCAAGACAATGCTTCTGATTTTATAGTTGAACTCCTTGATTTTTGTTCGAAAATTTCCAAAAAGTTGGCAAAGTATGTAGGTATAAATCGGTTCTTTGTGATTGTATGGTTAGAACTTCTTCTTCGTAGTTCCATAAATATTTCAAAGGTTGTGTGGTGAAGGTACGTGCTCGCGGAGGAGCACAAACATGTCCATTAGTCGCGAGTTGAGCACATTTTTCGCAATTTCCTGGGGTACGAGACGCTCGCTGGGACTAAATTTTTCAATGCTCCCGCACTAATCTAGTGTAGCTGTGTTTACGTTGCCTGGCGCGCGGCGGTGATCTCTTATGTTTTACCCTTTCATATGGACCTATTTCACTGTTTACTGCCGCCAGGAAATTGTATTGTTCATTGAATGAAGTTGCAGCACATTTTTAATTATCAAATCTTTGTATTTTTTTCATGGTATGCGTTCTGTCGTACGCCATCTCTAGTTTTTAAATGAATGACAAAGACTTATTTGTAATTGACTCAAGAGAGATTCTTAGCAGCTTTTCTAGCTATTAAACACTCTGAAACCAAAACACCTCGTAGGTACCTACATTTGCCAAGATACGATATAATTACAACTTACTTTACGTTCTAATGTCTAAGTTCAAAGACATATTAAACCCAAAAGATCTCAAATACGCTAACAAACTTGCTAACAAAAACGAACAACGTGTCAAATAACTTATAATCCCGACTCTCAACATGGATACCCTCTCAAAAGCGACCTGTTCGCAAACGAACGAGCATTAGCAGTAAGAGCTAGACAAATTAACTGAAGGTGATAAGTTGCCAACTGCGGGCAAGAAACACGAGGCGATAAAAACGTTGCCCAGCTTCTTATGTATTGGCGATAAAAGTTAGGAGCACGGAACGAAGTAGTGGGGAGGTACTGTGAAAGTTGGCAGAAAAATTATTCAGGTTCGGTTCGATCACTCAAACGAATTGAGAAATTGTAGAAGAAACGATTTTTATTTTATAGCGGAATGTGCTGGCGCTGCGGCTAACTGGCGACTGCGAAAAACCTCAAGCGGTGAAAGTATAATAGCCTTATAGGTAACTATATTTTCGAGCCGTTTGGGGTAGAAACCGCAACCGTTACCGTTAGGGCCGTGGGGTCCGAGTGCTCATAGTTTGTTCAAAGAAACCTCCAAACGGCTGGTTGACACTTGACCCAAGGGCTGGCTTATATCTTGGTCAGAGGCCAAGCATTGCCATACAACGTGGCAATGCTGCCAGTCTCTTGGGTAGGTACATTACCAGCCGACAGCGATACGGAGGAATTTTTCGACGCCATATTTTAGTTAATTTTGTATAGTTAGTTTTAATCAGTCATTTAATTTAGTACCTAATGTAAATAGTTAGTTGTGTTATGATTATATTGTCTATAGTAATTTTCATGTTTAATGTATATTTTCGTTCATTTGTATAAATGCTGAAATTATGTAAATTGTCCATCTAACATAAATCTGGCAATAGGGCAGAAATGTTTTAGTTGCAAAAGTGACCACGTGTTGTCGAAAACAAATTGACATCATTCAGCATTGCCTTTCATTGGCAGCTCGGTCTCATTCATTCCTGTACCAGGGCTGCAGAACCCTTACAGTATCTTAGTGCTGCTGGAATGGCAGCAACTGTTAGGAACATAATGGGCAAAATTATGTTCTGAAGTTTTAGATCAATACTGATGTAAGTTTTCAGAGTATTGAGTCTTCGAAGGTGGAAATTCAGAACGAGGATTTGGTTTCTCCATAAGTTTTTCCTTTCAGTAACTGCGAAATGAATTTCTAAGTGTCGTAATGTATACCGTATATTTAGTCATACCGTATTTTTACCCGACTACGGCGAAGAAAAAAGGAGGGCTATGATTTTGACCGGTATGTACGTATGTATGTATGTATATATGTATGTATGTATGTATGTATGTATGTATGTTCATCTGTTCCCTCCTATCTTCCAAACCACTTATCACAATTTGACAAATGAGGTATCGTTAGAAGCGTCGTGATTGTCCGCTGGTTATAGGCTATGTGAAGTCACATTAAATTAAAAATGGCGGCCTCTTGAGGACATAAAGTGAGGAACTTAAAAATAAAAATGGTTTAATCGTACCATGTTGGGTATCAAATGAAAGGGCTTAATGAGTACATTTCAAAAAATATATATATATTATAACCCCAAAAGAATTTTTTTTTTAAATCAAGTAATAAAAACTAAAACCCAACTACGACTTAAAAGGTATAAACAAGACACCACAGACAGACAAATTAAAAATCCGGAGTCACACGTAATCTGTTCGATTTATGCCCTAACACGTGTGACTCCGGATTTTTAATTTGTCTGTCTTTTGGTCAGGGATATTTTCGCTAAATAGTGAACAGTGATGTTTTTTCCTACATCTTAATTTGCATCTTAATTTGACGTTCAAGTTTATTATCTCATTAAGTGCCTTTTATGTGCCTATTTGAAATAATGTTTTGACTTTGACTTTGGAGTCTATGGCAATGGTGTGCTCCATATGACCGTTTTCGCTAATGCTAAGCGATACCTAATGTAATGTCCAATTAAAGTGCGTAAATTCAACGTTTTACTTGGCGCTGAGAGTTGAAAATTCAACACTTCAAATATTTAGGCATTACATTAAGTATCGTCTTCGTTTTTCCCAATACGGTCACTTCGTAATAAGGATTGGACATTGAAATAGGTACGCATTCCAAAAAAATGCATTCCCATAACCTCAGTAACTCTCTAAACACAGAGTACCATTTCCTAGCACAACCTTACTTACATACCTACTATATATACCTACGTATACCGATCAAAAATGAATTCACTAAAAGCTCGTTCATTCCGACCGGAACTCAAAAAACCAGTGATCCATAGCCTACATGTAATTGAAAACGCTGTTACAGAAAACCCAGCGCAGTTTAAACCAGTCTAGTATTTTCTAAACATAGCTAGAAAAGCAGGCGCAGTCATTAGCGTTACTGCCTACTACCTAACACTCGGTGTAAACGAGGCAGGCCTTGCATAGCATGTGCGGAATCTTGGCTCAACTGTTTGTGAATGTTTTCGTGAATCGAATGTTTAACGCGATGTTTTTTTTCGTTTTGTAAGTATTTAAAGTCAAATTATATTAGATTGCGAAACTTCGCAGGTGTGATGGGTATCGATTAATAGGTATCTACCTAAACATGATAAAGCAAAAAAACAATATATTTCATGATTTTTTTTAAAGGTCTTTAACCGCATTGTAGTTGAACAATCAGTTAAAAAATACGTTTGCTTTATGTAAACTTAAGCAGGATAATACAAATAAACAGATGTCTCAAGTCATACTTCAAGTAACAACACTTCCAGCGGTTGTTGACCCCAAAAACATAATCATCCTTTTTATTTTTTATATCATCAGATCTTTTTTTTTTTATATCGATATCCATGACGTCATTAATTTTTGACCCTGAATAGCGTTTAGCGTTAAGCGCGAGTGATTTTTAGTGCAACCTAAATGTAGGTACGACAGTTTTGTACGTACCATATAAAAGAAATAAGCATAATAATCAGATAATTAATCTATAGGTAAATACATAGGTCAAAGTCAAAGTCAAAACGTTTATTTCGAACTAAGTGTACAATGATGGTGTTATGTTATGTTAGTAGCCTTTTACAAGCATTGCAATTAGCAGTCGCCTGCCCTTATCATCCTAAATTAGCATGCATTAAACATTTTTATTACTTAATTATTTTATTTTATAAGTACATTGTAACAGTTAAAATGAGAAAATATTGTTATGAAAATTAAAATGTCAATAATCATTAATTTAAAGGTACGTGTTTCTTTCAAATACCTAGGCAATTGTGCTATGTTTCCGATACCAGAAAATTCCAATGAATCTTCTTACAGTAAGTAACGCTAGCGTCTTTGTTTCAAAATGAAATAAAATCCGCAAGCGAAGTGGCTAAGTTATTACTTGCTATTGTCGGTTCGAACGATTTAAGGTTACTTTGTGCTATTGTGTGATAACCAGATTTGTGAAAAATACCTAAATTGGTTTCATCATCATCATCATTTCAGCCGAAAGACGTCCACTGCTGGACTTGGAAGGTTTGGATTGTTATAAATGCACCCGATATTGGTGACCAATTTACTAGAGCACAAAACCAGATTATAGCAACTCACTTTTTACCTTAAAAACAACTAAGTACTTTATTATTACCTACACTACAACATTACCTACACTATTTTATCATAGCCTCAACCACAATAGATTTATTCGGAAAATAAATCAAGGTGGTAGGCCCATTTTTCCTTGTTCCCATTAAAGGGGTGTGAACGGTAGAGAGTGGAGTACCGTGGGCCATTTGTACTATAATTTCATGCGACGGAGCAGCAATGGCGGCAAACAACCTTTTGTTTCAAGCATCAAATACAGTTTTTGTTCTCGAACAATGCTTCTGTTAAAAACATAGTTGCTCCCGGAAATAGTTCGCTGTTTTATACAGAGTTTTAAAAGATCGGGAAGTTGTTTTCTTTTACGCTGAAGTTGAATTTTGATGTGCAGGTTATATTGGCTGGCCGTTTATTATGAAAATGCAAAGAGAAATGGCAAAAATGTATCTATACTCTAAAGATTCATTGACTTGAATGTGCCCTGGCGGCTGGGAATGTCATGCTCACTTAAATGTCTCGCTGATCGTTGCGCGTGTGTTGGATCATTTAGCTCCCTTCAAAATGGTTGAGCTGAATGGTGCTGATCCATGCGTCATGTTCGTGAACGGGCGCCGTCAGTTGTGACTGGTCATCTCTTAGCTGCCATGGCTTATTTTAATTTTTGAATTGTTTGTATGTCATAATTGCGAACGCTTTTAACGCGCTTTTTACATTGTTCTCACATATATAATTTCAACATGAATGATGTAACCCATATATTGTAACAATATTTTGATTTAAAAGAGTGTCCGTGGAGTTTCTTGCCCGTTCTTCTCCATAGGTACCTACTACGCTTTGGAATGGGCAACTAGCTTCATATTTCTGACTGACCGACTCCTTGACAATTCAAAAGTGCCTGTAAATGGTTTAATTGAAATAAATGCTTTGAGTTTGAGTTTGAAAGGTTTAGGCAGTTAAAAAAAGGTAAACAAATCGTAAAAAGCGTTTTTTATAGTTGACACTTTCTTGTTTAAAAATACGTTATAACAAAACTACATTTATTTTCGATCACAGGATGGTTTCCTCTTTTATTATAGTATGTTAAACTTTATAATTTATTCTTAAACTACTCTTCATAGATGTAACTGCTTGAGCACGTTGTTTTGTTAGATTTAATAAAAATGATATAATATTTTGTAATCTGTCTATTGTAAAGAACCCAAAAAGACAGGGTCCCCAAACCTTTTAGAAAATACAACGAATTAGATAACTTCGCTAAATTGAAGAGTACAACTGTGACGTAGTTTAGCAACTGAAGTCGCAGGTATTACGTTTAGTCGGTTAACCAGACGCTTTTGTTGACAGCGCTAAAAGAAGAACAGAAAATGTTTAAATTAGACAAAATGATTGATGATACCACTGAACGCTTTATTATTAATGTGACAGATAGTTCATCAGATTCAGATTCAGAATAGAGCCTTTTAATATGTGACTCTATTTATTATGATTTTAACATTTGAAATAAAAGGTTTAGAATCTATGAGTCACGTGTTTTTTTTTGTTTACCCTTTTTTAACTACCTAAACCTATGGAGTATAGATCAATATTTTTTTAAATTTGCTGTTCCCTACAATGTTCGCATAGCTCGTCAAAATGCCGGGAACAGCAGATTTTTTGTTTCGCGATCTCATGGTTGGTCCCATAGTGATGAGTACAATGACCCCTAAGAGGATTTAAACGACTAAAATTTTACCCTGTATGGCTTTCCAATTGTGTCTTTAATTATGGCATACGAAAGGTACCTGTATACTTATGTACTCGTAGGTCTGTTGTTAACCCTCCGAAGCCAAATTTTAGGCTTGTAAAATCAGTGGGTTCTAGTAAATGGTGCGACAAGCAGGGTTCGAACTTGAACCTACTCATAACTCTCACCGCAGAACAAAACCTCAACCTTTGACAAAGGCCGCTTAATATGTATATAGCCTAACACAATCATACCTATTACTAAGAATTAGTACAGGTTCAAATAATATAAATGACTGCTAAAACTATAAAAATATGAAATCCTAAATTCCAAACTAGGTAGAACCTTATAAATCACATACATGACACTTCCAAAAATATAAACTAGAAGCGCTAAACAGGTCACAGATATTCTTAGGTAGGTATGTATGTGATGAAACAGTTCCATCTATTTTCGTGACTGACAGACAGAAAACACCCAACCTTAACCATTCAAGACGGAAACATGTATAAAAAATGTTTTTCAGAGGGAATAAAGAAACATATCCCTCAGTGGGTCAAACAGTGTTTAGAAAATAAAGTTAGGGTATAAATTAATTGATCAGCAAATAGAATACCAAATCCCACAAACCCTTATACTCAAACCTATTTGTATGAATTGGCGTAGACACGACAAATTGACGTAGAGTATCAATTTGATAAACAAATAGTTTCTCCGATTCCGCCACGCGAACGAAGTTACAAACAATTAGTCAGTCTTACATATTGCTATATCTCACGCTGACCGCTCCGCCATCACATAAACATAGCCGTATTTGTACCTAACTATCCACCCCTGGTCTTAATTCGCAGATGCTAATTACGTGGATCCATGAAGTTCAGACTGAACTTGATGTATGGGCGAGCTAAAGAAATCATTTACAATCTGCGTGTGCAATGAATGCGACTTTAGGAAACGTGTACCTAAGCCCGATTTTTGTAGGTACAGATCGAAGACAAAAAATCGCAAAAATAATTATATGAAATTTTTACGTAAATGCGTTCTTATCAATCCGAAGACCAGTCTCCGTACATATACAAAAATAGATGGTAAGACCTGCCTGAATACCACCAGTAGGTGCCTGCCTGCCTGCACTGCCTAAATCTTTGGGAAATATAGGCGTTATATGTTTATGTGTGTGTTATGTTTAAGTCTTGTGACCAGACATAAATATAAGACACTGTGACAAGATCCGTCGCGACTGCTTAGAAAAGTAGCTCGTATGCGCAACCCAGCGCCACCACTTAAAGAAATATCCGGCTTCCCCACTCCTTTTACCGCCTGCGTATTTTATAATACTGCATATTCCCGGTTTTAATTAAACTCCAGCTAGTTCAAGTGTATTTTTACTGAATCAAGGGTCTGCAATAACTTTGAAACTTCTTATAACCCTGGGCCTTACAAGAGGGATTTTCATTCTTTCAATGGAATATTTTTTATGTTGAGTTTCATATTGAAATACATGTTGTGTTGATGCTATTTTAATTACATTTAAAAAGTATTCAGAAAACTGCTAGGGCCGTGTGATGTGTTAAGGGGGTGCGCTGAGCTAGCCCGCGAAATTCAATTTTTCTTATGTTTTTTGCAATTTGCAGGTCAGTGCCAGGTTATATGTTTATCAAAATAAGTTTTTCGACTGTAACAAATATGCATTTACAGAATTAGAATCATCAATACAAGTCTCTTAGGTAATTGGCCCCAAATGATTAACAGTAATTTGAACTTAGAGAGTTGTATCGATGATTTTCATGATTATAATTTTGTAAATACATTCTTGTTACAGTCACGAATCATATTTTGATAAACATGTAACCTAATACTGACCAGCAAATTGTTAAAAACATAAGAAATTTTGAATTTCGCGGGAATTTATGAATACCTAAAATAATTAATCTTATTCAAAATGATTTCATTGTGTTTCTTTTCAATATTTATTCATTTAATTGGATTCAAAAAGAAAACCACAGAGTAATCACATCAGTTATGGACGGATAGAAAAATTTTATTTATTTTATTTTATTTGTTTGGGACAAAAAACAGTTATTATACATTACAGCATTTACTAAAAAGTAGTTAAAGTACAGTCGAAAAAACGTATAACCCACACTATTGTCCACACAGTGACTTCGGAGTATGAAAGCGAACGCATGTTAAATAAAAAAGAAGTAGGTACATATTTAGGGAAAAAATAAACAAAACAAATACCGGCGCATCGAAGGAAGCGGATGACAAGAGCATCCTTCTTATTGGCGTCTTGCAAGACATTGTGAAACCATTCCAAAATAGTTACAACAAAGTGGCACATAATGCAGAAAGCCACGATTATCTGTGGCCGGTAATGGGAATCGTCCATTAGCTTCAGGGGAATGCGTCATACACCATTACAATCATGTACGACAAGGGAGAATGATACGTCTACGGAATACCCTATATCTTGTGGAGTTATTGTGTTAGAGTCTTCCGTAAATGATAGAGTTGTCGCGATTTATTGGCGTCTGTCATCGACCCACCTACATTCCCTAGATTTTTTATTTCAAAAACTGAATAATAGTTTATTGTTTGGGTTTAAGCAGTGGTAATGACCGTGACTTACGAGTTGTAGGTAGTAGGTTCGAACCCAGGCAAGCGCTTTACTTTGTGTAAATTATTTAATCGCCACTGCTCACAAAACAGTGAAGGAAAACATTGTGAGGAAACCGGCAGGACCTAGAACCAAAAATTCGTACATACTCCTTCTCACAGAGAGGAGGCCTGTGTCCCAGCAGTGGGAAAATTATAGGCTGATTATGTTGTTTGGGTTCATATAACGGAGATATATTAGGAAAAGGGCAATGACCGCTATTACCATTCTAAAACGCGAAAACTACAGTCTACTTATGTCACGCTGCGGTTTTCGAAAATTACTAAGGCGATTTATTAAGCTTGTTGGTGTACAGTGAGGGAAATTATTTAGCATATTGATACACTACTTCAACGTCGAGTTGTCATGTTACAGCCATCCAAACTATATCATATCATCCTAACTAATATTATAAATGCGAATGAGTTTATTTGTTTTTTTTTTGTCACGCTAAAACGGCTGAACGGATTTAGATGAAATTTGGCACGTTGGTAGACCATGACCTGGAATAGGACATAGGATACTTTTTATCACGATATTCCTACGGAATCGAGACTTACACGGGTGAAGCCGCGGGATGCAGCTAGTTTCATATAACCGACAGCTGTGATTTGAATATACGGACAATTTAAGTGGGTAGTCAATTTGTTTAACAATTAATTTCCTTGAATTTACATTAATGGACTGTGATTTTCTCGTATAGGTTTATAAATTACTTTGTACAATAAATCCTTACTTACTGCTCTAGGTCGTCGACAGTTCTTACTTATCTTAATTTATTGCAAGCGTTATTTTAACCAGTTTAATTTAATTTCGGCTCAGCTTTAATCTAGCATAGCATAAAAACGTTTTTGATAGCAATTTTCTTAAAGAAACAAATCGGATGAAGAGATAAACAGCTGTAATTAAATCACAGACTTACACACACAATTTTCGTCAACTAATTGCTTTGTCAAACAAACAAAAAAACAGTTGAATAATTTTCCGTCGTGAGCACATGTTCGAACGCTCACCTATTTTGTATGGAGATTGGCTCTCGAACGAACAACCATGTTGGTACTCATTTCGCACCGTGCTAGCGGTCAGCGGTGCCAAACCAAATAACAGCAGAAAACTTTGTATTTTTAAGTATATAACTCATAATCAAACTTATATCTAAAATCTAACATTGTTTAGCCGCCTATCTTTTTATAGACACAAACTACGGCATGTCGAAATGTTGGCTCCATTGCTAATTTAAAAAACAGACCTATTAGCCTGGTAGCGCTGTAGCGGCGTAGCATATTCGCAATGGTCCTACAACAGTGGAGTCAACATTACGGCATAGGAACTTTTTCATGAAACGCACTCTAGTGACCATTTCAACATCAGCTAGGTATTTACACAAAACAAAAGAAAAAAACTAGTCATCAACAAAGTTCCAACCAAAAACATCAAAAACAAATGAACCCTCTTTCATTTCCGTATTGGAACGCAACCAGCTCAGTTTCACTTTGAGGATTACAATCACCGCGATGAATGCAATTCCATCCCGCACTGGATGACTGCAAGACAATTGTACGAGTGCACACGTGCCCAGATAAACACAACACGCTCAATGGCTGTCAGCCAGTTTGAATATACCCGGAGTGTGTGGTACAGACCTAATTAGGTTACTGAAATCTTCTGTTGCGACTATTGGATTGTTTTATGCGTGAAATCGTTGTAAATGAAGTTTAGTATCATACTAGCTTCCGCCCGTGGCTTCGAACGCGTGGTAAAAAGTAGCCTATGTCCTTCCCCGAGTTGCCATCTATCTACTTGCCAAATATTGAAAACCGTTCAGTGGTTTAAGAGTGAAAAGGTAACAGACAGACAGACAGACAGATAAACGTACAACGGTGTGTGTGTATGCGTTACTACGCATACACGCACACCATGCGTACATTTTCGCTGAAAAACGATCGTGTTATATTGCATATTAATTTTTCTCCGATATCAATATTCTGTGATTGCCATATTGATTACAGCCAATGCATGTTTCCTTTGAGTATCCATTTCATCAGATATATGTAAATAAAAAGTCCTTCATTAGCTAGGGGAATTTACTTTGCAATTCAGCAATCAGTATTTTAGCAGGCTTCCAATAAACTGGTCTCAATCAAAACAAAGGCCCCTATATCTAATGTCAGTGAACTTCGACGATGCAGTCCGGCGTGGCGGCATCAAATTTTTACATCAATACACAACTTTTGCTTTGTTTTGTATCGGCCAACAGACGGTTGATTAAACAGGCTTACACTGATCCTATGCCTCTGTGAACTTAGACAGGGCAATTTTAAACTTTATGTGGACGACATAAAGGCTTTGTTAAGTGCATTAACAGTGTTGGTATCCCTGCTGGTATACGCTTTGGAAGCTCCATGAGTCCCACTTACTGACAGGTCGATAATCCCAGCTCGACGGGACATAATCATAGTTTGTGCTTGCAGTACATGCAAGCTGGGCTGGACACTTTAAACTATGTTGCCGATAATCCGCGTTTATTTATCAAAATCGATGTATTAAAAGTAAACTAGTAAAAAACTGGATTTTTGTCAATGTTGGTACAGTTTCTCATAACTGACACAGTCTATTACAGACCTGTCATACTGTAGAACATCTCATAAATGTCACTTTAAGGTAAAATACAGAAAAGCACATAAATCAACCTTTTAAATATGCATTTTATAAATTTTAAGTGAAGAACATGAATACCTAAATTCCTTAAGAAATCCATAGCTTCTATACCAATTAGTCCGAAAATCTCCAAGTAAAATCACGATAATAATCAGCGATCCCTTTCCCCAATTACTCGTAGCGAGGCAGTACCTCCGTCTTCGGAAGTCGCGCCACCAAGCGGAAATTGCTCAGCCACCATCAAGTCGCGCCTCATTTCGCACTGACAACGCTCATCGCCTGCAAGCAACCAATTCCTTATAGCTTCCTACGTAGCTATTACTAGTGTAATTATAACTCTATCAGACTTTAGCTTAATAATAAATTGAAAATTGAAAAAGTACGAACACTTTTTCAATTGTTTGTTGTTCTCGTTTGTTTCTTTCAGTAGGTGACCAGAAGGCCAATTCTCATTTTAAAAAACGTTCACATTCAAGTCGCAATCTGTCAAACTTGTCAAAAATGTTGGTAAATTGATTGTATTTTTGACAGATTGTAATTACAGGAATTGCCCCTCCTAAATAACCGTACGTAACCCAGACAAACTGTTCCTTACCACCAAACCGTGTCCCTAAATTAAGATTCTATGGGTGTTGATAGCTAGCAGTCGAATGTGAGAAGCTAAAATTGGCATTAGATTAACCATAATTTACACATATATATAACCTAATATTTGTAAACGTATGGCGTCTAAGGAACAGAAAAATTACACATAAGAAAATTTTAACTCCGAAAAACAATATTGGTGCCGATTCTCTTGTCACAAATTCTCCAAACTAAACTAAAAATCACTAAAATTTAGTTTATTCCTGTCAAACGACGATTTCCTAACCTGAAAATAGACTAAAGTGACACAACTTAACTATAATTTAGTTTGACAGCACTAAGATGGCACTGAGTTTTAATTTAGTGAAAATGCTATTCTGAATTTGACGTTTTAACCAAAATTTTTGTTCTTTCTATATCTAAAATCCTCTAACTAACTCTGACTATTTTTAATCACGATTAAAAATGTGTGGAATAAAATTAGATGTCATGAACTAAAATTCAAACCAACACCAAATTCAGTTGCAAAACGGTACTGTATCTTTTTTTATTTTCTTTTGCTTATATCTCGAAAACGGTGTGTCTTATCGCAAAAATAATGAAAATTTTGACCCCCTTTGTAACCCGCAAACAAGTAATACTCAACATGTTGGTAATTTTTTTTTTTTTGTTTTCTTCCAATATGTGAAAAAATCCATATAAAAATTCGTCGAGACGGCCACATTGCGCGCCTCTCCAGCTCAAAAAAAATCACGTGGTAGGCAAACAAGAAGGTACCAAGTGGAGTCGCGATTGTGAAATTCGATTTTAGTTCTGTCAAAATAATTTTTAAATTTAGAGTTTTTTTTTGGCAGAATAGCTCTAAGATTCTCATAGTAAAAAGTAAGGAATTTTAGTGATAGTTTAGTTAGTTTAGTTCGGTGTACAAGAGAATCGGCGCCATTACGTACACAACTTTGCGCTGATTCCTAATTATTTCACTCTTTAGCACAGCCCTCTATAATAAATCTATAAATAAAGTAAGCTAGTATAAATTAATAAAGAACACGTTCCACATTATAATGGAAATTAAATATCGTATAATAAACGGCAGTACATTTTCTGTGCTGCTTTCAACGAACGTACAAAAGTGAACAGAAATAAATACTGTTTATTTCAAACAGTACGCCAACTAAATACATAATTCGTCGTAGTGCTAAGGGGGCCAAGTTTAAGGTTGTAATACGTGAAATAGGTACAAAGTTAGTGTACTTCCAGAACAAAGTAGGTGAGCTACTCTCCCCCTTCTTATAACATGGAGGAGTGAGCAAATGGAGTGATTAGAATGTAAGCGAATGGTATTCACTAAAAGGGTGCAGCATTTGTCACCAATCGTAATTACGCAATGTAGTTTTATAACCTGACAACAATGGGGCCGTATGTTGCTGAATTTAGAGGTTTTTATTGACAGGTTTCAAGTATCTGTAAGTTATTTTGCCGGCACTCTTCAAATTACTACACCGTAACAATGCTTGGCGACACAGATACATAGGAATGATGACAATAAATCCTTCCCCTGAAGTCCCTTTCAAAAGGCTACTGGCGCTAAGACTGCCGTGGAATAGGAATTATAGTAGGAAGATGTAATTTTGGGAAGAATCATTAGCACTTCACTAATTTACCTACTCCTAGTTTAACGCCGATTTACGATCCCTGTTTTTCCCGCAAACAACCAACTTGCACATTTTATGTGGCTCTCCTCTAGCGGAGTTTATAAAACCGTAAGAATATCATGGAATATTTACACACATACGTCAACTGTGGAATACTTGATATTTATGCACCGCTGCAATGTTTTACATAGACTTTGTGAGGCTTCTAGCTGTATTTATTCTGTAAATAAAATAGCGTTCGGCCACCGGCTTCGTTTCCACAGAAATAGAGAACAAAAACTACGACTGTAGTAAAAAGCTCATCAAAATGCACAGCGCAGTTTTTGAGATTAGTGTGTACCTACTGAACTCACACAAATAAACGATGAATGGACTGTGTGAATGATGATATGGCTAGAAAGGGGGTGACTACCGAGATGATGACTAATAGAGAAGTAAAGAAAAAGACATGTTGCGCCAACCGCAAATAAATTGGGATAAGGAAGTACAATGATGTTGACTGTACATAGTCGAACAAATAAACAGTGATTTTATTGTAGGGAAGGCTCTAGGAAGGTAATCAATTGTTTTATAGGTGATGCTGGTGAGTATCTCTAAAATAATGATACCTACCTGTAATTCGTCGCTACATAAATTCGTCTTGCTGATTTTATTAAAAAATCACATAACTAATTTCATGATATTTTTTCTAATATCAAAACATAACAAATGGAAAGATTTTATGGATTAAAATTCTCTCATTAAAAATACATCTAACATGTTTCATCCCTGCATTTTTCCTGTTCTCATTGTTAAGCATAGGAGAGACCACAATACGAGATTACAGACGAAAGGTTCCTTTATATCCGGGAGCTAGTCTAGTGCGACGTTGCAGGATCGACAGCTTATAACGTTACTTACGTGACTCTGAGAAATGAGTTTTTAAATGGATTCCCTCCGCGTATGCGACGGTGAGAGTTGTAGTTACGTCCCGGTGTTAACAACATTATGATAGAGTAACCAGATGGGTTCCGTGTGACGGTGATCGAGAGCGTTGTGGTTTCTTGTACAGATTATGAAGGAACATGTTATTAGTAAGAAATCGTTGAGGTAATATCACCGTGAACTTATTTTTTTTTCGCAAAAATGTCACAAGTCTTTAGACATTCGATTCTGGAGGGCTACCACCACCGCTTATAGCAGTATTATTTTAATATTACTTCAGTGTAGGAAAGAGATGAAGCTCTACAGGACGCATAGCTCCATCTCTTTCCCCCACGAAGTAAGATTAAAATAATACTGCTGTAAGCGGTGGTGGTAGGCCCCCTGATCATTAATTCTTCTATATACAGGTATATATATATAGGTACATCATCTAATTTGATAGATTCTGATTCTACTTCGCATATTTCACAAAACTGGCAAAATACAACCTAAGGCTAACGACTTAAACTTTTCGTTGTTTGATCTTCTCCCATCGACCAAACAGGTTGAAAATTAAATCACGGTATGAAGTAAATCTCATGTAACGATCTAATTAACCTAATTTAATAATTTGTAAAAGGCCGCGTATATGAAGGAACGTCGTTCCAAATATTATCTTTACGAAGAGGCATATAAACTGAACCCTTTTACGCCGGCGCTCATCAAAAAGATAAAACTGTCGAATATCCTCGTCGCGTTAATCCCCGTCAAACGCCAAAAGATCATAAAGAAAATTTGCATAAAATTTAGTCCATTCGAAGAGAATTCGCGGCCGGCGCGGGATTTTTTATGCGCGCACATTAGGGGATATTACGCGATACGCCTCCCACTCCCACGTTTACTGAAATAATATTTTTCAAGCTGTTGAGTTGCTTTTTATTTCGGGGCTCGCGGCAAATGAGTTTCTAAGCGTAAATAAATCTTTCACTGCCCTCTGCGGGTAAGCGGAAACTTCCATTATTATCATTTTATATAAGGCGGTGTTCGGCGGCGGGCGGCGCGGGCGCGTTGACACAAACCATATAATGCTCGTTAAAGTACAGCTAGCCGCAGTTAAATATGGAATAGTTTGTTCGTGTGTCGGTTATAAGCGGTTAATTTTATCTCGTTGCGGGCGGGCTCATACTGTGGCGGGATCCAATTTCTGAAAATGAATTAGTTTCTCTGTGTGTTCAACAGAAAATGTTGTCCGCGCCATTTGCAATTATTCGATCGCTTTTGCACTGTGAGCGGCCGGTAGACCGAAGGCTTTACGACTTACTGTTTATGTTGATATTAAAAAATGCTGTTTTAGCAATAACTAGTCTGCGAGATATTAAATTGCAGACGAAGCTAGAGCTACTATATTCATAAACCTTAATAAGGACTTAAATGTACGTGATATTTTTATTCTCAGTTAATATCGTGAACATTGAAATGCAATTTATTTCGCTCGTTATTTGCGGTTTATCTTCCTTTGTGCGAGCATATTTCAGAAACGCCGTTCATGCACATTTATAATGTATTTTTATATGCGTATTTCCAGCTGACATTTGTGAATGCTGTTGTATTTTTAAAGCTTCTTTAGGATGACCTGTATATTAAGTTTTCCGTTGACATGAACTAGAGCGGGAACACCGATGTTCTGAGGTAAACTTGTGTCAACAATATCGAAGTAACCTGCTCCCAAAATAAACTTGTTCGTATGTACAGGGTGTTGTGACGGAGAGAAACTTAATTTGCTAGTGTAGTGTTGATGACTGAAATTTACAGAAACACTGCAAACCATAGTATGGATGTATTTTTCTGTGAAAGTAGGTATCCGTAACACCCTGAATATACAAGTATTTAAAGTTTTCATGGATTTTTTTAGCGTTAATAGCGGTAATACGATACGCCTTAGTAAAACTAGTTGTCAGACTTTTTGGGCTTCTGATCAGTGCGGCTGTTGTTATTTTGAGTCCCTCTTTTGGTATTTTTGCAATTTTAGCTACTGCAATTTAATATCTCTTATCGCCAGCCTTTTCCATTGACTCTTTATTTGAAAAATTGCACGATATAAACGATACGAACGATTGATGGAACCTGATACCTACCTAGATGAATTAACGATGATTCCCGGGATTGATATTCGCATGAATATGAACGTTGAACATTGCGAAATATTACGTTTGCAAAAGTTTATTATGCTGAAAGCAATTTTTAATTCTCGTCAGTTGAGTTAACGCCTACAATCTTTGGTCTATATTGTAGACGATTAAGTAATATCAATGTGTAAAAATATTAGATTGCTATACAAGGGATGAAATGGACCTACCAATTTAAATACGAGATGGAAACGAAAAGTACTATTTTCGTCCCTCTGAATAGGAAACTTCAAGCATACTTTCCAAGTGTGAGAAATAAAAAACATATTACACGTTTGGTACATAATCGTAGCTACACATTGATACAGTATTATAGAACACAAATTGTCGACAACCAAATGAATTCTTTTTACAGTCTCCTGACGTTCTGTACTTCCTAATAATTAATCTCAGGAGCAGGGGCAAAATACTGTACGTAATTTGTTTTTTATAAAGTTCTATCAATGTTATTATTAGGTGTTAATAATCATGAAAGGTACGATTCAACAGCATATCTATGGTAACAATTTGACAGTGACGACCGTATCAGTAGGTAAGGACACTTTGGGCGATCCAATCGCTAATTAGCTGAATCCCGAAAACTTTCTAGAACGCAAAATTACATATAAGATAGGTACCGTCATAAAATAACCACCCTATCCTAATATAGGGACCTTCATAAAATTACCACCCTATCCTAATATATAAGCCTATAACGCACACTATGGAATACAATAAACCTCCCACGAAAGAATTTTCAAAAAAGGCTAACAGCTAATAACAATAACCATGATACAAATACCCCAATATCCATTTCGGCCAAAGCTCATAAGTAAACACCGCAAACCCTTCCGTAAAAGCTGTCCGTATAAGTAGGTTGTAAAGAAGGTAGATAGTGTAGGAACTCGGGTGGGCGCGGGCGCGGCGTCAAATCCACAAGTTATTCCCAATATCCCAATATCCGGCGAGACGCTGCGCTGTATATATCACACTACGGATACATGCTGCAGTCATAAAATATACTGTCAGACACCAAGAGCTAAGAAACATTGGTTTACATTGAAAAGTTGCAAAAATATTTTCGTGTAGGCGACGAAGACGTATTGAGCGATTATTGTATTTGAAAAACTACATACGAGTACATTACAATTTATTTGAGGCAAGTAATATTTACATATGTAGATTATGGGACCAGAGTCACAACCTTACCCGTACTTCTCCATCTACACTAATATTATAAAGAGGAAAGATTTGTATTTTTATGTGTATGTTTGTAATGAATAAACTCAAAAACTATTGCGCCGATTTCAAACATTCTTTTACTATTAGAAAGCTACATTCATCCTGAGTAACATAGGCTATAATTTATAAATATTATACGCGGGCGAAGCTGCTGATGGCAGCTAGTATCTGATAAATTAGCATAAACAATCAGCCTAAAAAGTTCACGCTGCTGGGCTGGGGCACAAGTCTTTCCTCCTCTGGCCATAATCAACCACGTGGACCCAGTGTGGGTTGGTAGATTTCATTCACCATTTTGTGAGCAGGGTTGACGAGAAACAAAAATTCTTAAATCAATATTCAAAATCACAGTACTTAGAATCGAATCAAAACTACGATTGAGAAAATTCCCTAAGTACCAACTTTCTAACAGCTAAAAGCAAACATGTCACTGTCCTTATTATCGTAAAGAGGTATACTAAAATCCAATCTGTGCAAGTAAAATGTAAAAGTATGTATCTCCTCACCATTCTGTACAGGTTTTTGACGAGAAATCGAGTTAGACCCTCTTCGCATCGTATCAAAATCCTTCATTTCGTAAATCTTGGCGACGCAACATATGTAAGAAAAATCTGAGCTACCTCCGCACTTACCCGCGCTTACAAATCTTATTTGTGCTCGTTTCGAACGAAATTCGTCTCGTGTCACCATAGTTACTTTTATTGCTTTGCTATTCTGCAACCGACAGATTTATGCAACACTGTCTGTCATTTGTCTAGATAAGTATTCCACCGAATCTCTCGATTTTAGAATGTCTCAGGTTAATTAAACCGGAACAAAATATATTGTCTTGTTACGAAAGAGAATGGTTGCGGTGATCAAATGAAAAACGTTTCCTTTTGGTGAGAAAAACGTTTGTGTAGAAGCTACAGTAATTCAATTTGCCACGGAAATCTCTTGTTATAAAGTGCCCTGAGGTGTGACGATAATAACAAAAAATATGATATGCTAAGAAGAAATCCGAACACTAATTTTGAAAACGTTGCGGTTGCGAATACGCATCGGTGTAAACAATTCTTCTGCGAAAAACAACTGCCTGAGATAACCAATACTTCGCCAGACTTGGTGCTTATATACTGTATTTAACTTTATTTGTTTGTTACATTTACTTCTTTATTTTCTGTTGCTTCCTGTAATGTATACAAACGTTGATAAAACCAAATAAATAAATAAATTATAGCAATACAAGCTGAGTGCCCAATGGGATTTCCGATCGGCAATAATGATCTTCCATACAAACTTTCATTCCCTAAATAGGGGATGAAAGTTTGTATGGAAGTTATATCCCATTAGGGGCTGAAACACTATAGACGGTGGCGATTTAGTGACCTGCATCCGTCATTCTACTTGTCAGTAAGATTCTTTAAATTTATCCGTGAATCGAAAGACTTGTGTATATGAATTTGATTTTTTTACACGAATTCTCGTATCAGTTTCATGGTGAAAGTTGTTTAATATGACGAGTATAATCACCCCCTTGACAGATTCAGGTGTCTAAGTCGCCAACCTATGTATGGAACTCTTGTGCAAACTTGTATGCTTACCCAGCAATTTTAGACCCAACAGTTTAGGCGTTGCGTTGTCTGTCAGTGAATCAATGAATGCATTCAAGATTTTTATTAAGTAGCGATGTCTACACGAGTAGTACCTAGTATTTACGGAAGCTGGCAAAAGCTCCTGTTTACACAGCCAGCCCAGTTTATAGGCTGATAACAAAGAATTGAAAACTGTACCAATTCGAAGAACACTAAAATCCATGAAACACAGCGTGGATTTTACGAAATCACACTGGATCGCAGGTTGGCTGGAGGCTTGTCTGCAGAATACAAATCCAAGGTGATACCTGACCACTGCACAAAGACCCCTCATGTCTGTTAAAAATACCCCCTTACAATCCTTATAACATTAAGATGCGGGGCCGAGGGAGGTCTAGTAATGCCGGCCGCACACCAGGCGAGCAGGCGACCACCTGAGATTTCAATTTTGCGACGCTGAATAAATTTATTCGTATTTCACCGCCTCCTTTGTTGAACTTATCAACATAAAGCAATACCGGAATGGGAATGTAATGTGATTCCGTTCCTTAAATAATATTGTGCAAATGCACTAGAACGTCTCTCTGTCCTACTTTCTACATTCTTCTTAAGGTTAATTTTCATTGGTCGATAGAGCTCGTATGCGGGTTGCGATTTCTGTAACGCATACCGTAGGGCCCGCATGCAGGGAACCGTTTTCATTAGTCGATAGGGAACGAGTGCAGTATACAGAGAACCTGCACAGCACGTTTGGCAGTTGCTTTGAGACTTATTTTCATTGGTCATTTTCATTGGGTGTGAGTTTCCGCATGCTTTTTACTGACCGATGAATTTCTACGCCAGCTACGGGGATGCCCCGCAAACGGTGTACCGATCGCGTTTTCGACTTATGAATTTCATTCGTCATTACCCTGCCTGCGGGGGGTCCCCGCATTCTGTATATCGATCAAGTTATCGACTAATGAAGGCGAGCTTAATCATGTCTACTCTTATTGAAGAAGAAGAAATATGTCGCACGCCATTCGTGTCTGGTTATGTCGTGTGCATAGTTCTTCCTAAATGAATAAAAAGCACCCGGGCGTAAATATATAAGCCACACCGAGCTTTGAAAAGAGCCTGTCACAAAGGCCTACAAACAAACCTACATAGCAAAATCGATCATATATTATCGGCCGGGTCTATACTCGAACCTCAATACCTATAGGTCTGCAGATAAATCCTCTGAAAATCGGTAGCGAACAATTCGTTCCAAACAAACAATTACCTCCAACCAGGATAATTGCTTTATTGTTCCAGTTAAACGATTGATAAACCGCTATCATTTTACTTGCATTTAATTCCCATTCAAGGGAATAATTACGCCGTAATGGCCGAAAATAAAGCGAATGTCTGAAAAGGGTGTCACTTTTTTATATACGCCATACTGTTTGGGATATTGCCAAGTGGCTCTATCTGTTGGCCCCACCGCACATCCACCGCAGAGCGTATATCACAAATATTTTAATAGTGACATGACAAGCAAAATCTGGCATTATTACATTTTTTGGGCAAGCTTCGAAACATTTCCATTACATTTCTCGTGCTCCTTTCTCTGAATAATTCAACATTTTCGGCGGAGTGAAAGGGATAGGAAGAAAAGCTCCATTAACGTGATTGCAACAAAATATTATTGTATCTTTTTCTTAAACTTAAAACTTTCCTTCTTCGGATATGATATTTATAACCATTGCAACATTAGCAAAAAAAAACGCTGCTTTGTACCAAGTAATTTGTCCAATATTTCTCTTTATTCCCAAAAACTAGTACGAATTAAAATAAAACTCAAATTGAATGAATAAGAAAATTTACGACATCACCAGAGGGAAGAAAATCGGAGAAAATAATCCACAGCATATCGTGTGACTCGTGGCGGTAAGTGAAATGACTTATTGAGATAAATCGTTTACCGAACACTCCAAATCGAATTGCCACCAACCCCCGCAGCATCATGCTTAGATTCTACATAGGTAAATGTGTATCGTTGCAGAACGTTTAGACTTTTTTTAATGTAGTAAACGGCTGTATTTCAAATGTACTGATAAATCAAATAAATTGCCTTTATATAGCGAAACGTTATGGACTCTTAGTAGGTCATTAGAAGTTATTACTTCGAATATGGACATAAAAACGGCCAAATATACGGTAAATGTCGAGGTAATTGAAGAAATTAAAACTTTTATGGCCTTACCACAAAAACTTAGACACTTTTTCAACGCGTGTTTAATGTCAGTTTTATGTCAAACTCCATACGGAAATGTCATATTTATAAGGTGTTTAGGGTAAACACGGTTTTGTGGTATTAAGGTTTATAGTTTAGTGATATACATATTAAGTACCTAGGTAGGAATCCGATGGATGCGAGAACCATAGAACTAAAGGCCAATTCTCGTTCCTACCTATAAAACGTTCACATTCAAGTCGTAATCTGTCAAATTTGTCAAAACTGTTGGTACCTACTTTGATTGTATTTTTGACAGATTGCGAATGAGATTAAACGTTCTTAAAAAATACAAGAATTGCCCCTCTGATCGATGTGGCGATGCTTGCCTTTGTCCAGCAGTGGACGTCATACGGCGGAAAATATGAGGTTATAGGTACATACAGTAACATCAAAATGTTATTTAACCAGCGTCGATTTTTTAATGCTCATAATAAATTGGGCGTTTTATCTTTACAGTCGAAATGAAAACACAACATTTTTAATTTATCATTCAGTTTGTGTTTTCTTTGCAATTTCAACTAGAGAACGGCCTAATTAATTACACCCAGACTCATTAAAATAGCGTTTTGCTAAGTGCGTTTTTTATTTTATCTTTATTTTACTTGTCGCCCTTTTCATAAGTAATACTAACGCTTTGTTCATTTTTAAGTGTAAAAGCCAACATAGTTTGAAATATAAAGTTTAATTAAACTAAACGAAGACAATACGGTACTTAATCTGCAATAAGTGATTGGATGAGTCATGATTGTGTCTCAGAGTAAACACCTTAAGCCGTCCGTGATTACAGGGACGAGGAGATACGTACGCCCCGGACGCCGTACGCCCCTGACGCCCGTCCGTACGCCCCGGACGCCTCGGGCGGAGCACGTTACGCCAGAATGCAGAAAATGTGTTCTGTTTTATTAGAGAGGCCAATAAATTCTGTACGTGAGCCGACGCGACGGATCACCTCTACCGTCACGTGAAAAAATATACTCCGTATTACATACCCACTCACTATGTAGGTCCTTGTAGGTAGATGGTTCCACTATTTGACGTGACCTTTTAATAAAATAAAATTAACAATAAATAATAAAATAAAGGAGCATGTATTTATTAGGGGAGCGGCCAGTTTCTATCTCACTTATTAATCTCAAACTCACAATATTCCTACTTGGTCGGTAATTTTATTTAATTCAAATTCAAATCTTTATTGCATATCTCATGTGGGTACAAGCTCTTAAAATGATCGTTACAAAGTTCACATGGAACCTGTCGGGCACAATAATTTATCATAACTAAGGAAAGTAGCATGCTTTAAAAAAAAAGTAAATAGAAATTAACTGTACGAAAGTATAAAAAAGTAAATAGAAATTAATTGTAGAAATTTATAATGTCTCATGAAAGTTAGTTTTATCCAACCGCTGGTTTCTGTAAACATATGCCAAGAAATCTTTCGTCAAATATTGGTGGCTGTTTATTGATCCACAATCTTACATATCTGAGATTAGTTTTCAGAAACGGGGAATCGGTCTTCTGTAAATACCATTACAAAACTATAAATTCATGTCTGACCCAAATATTAAAGGTATTTTTTTGCGGTGCCACCAACATTGGACTAATTTTAGTGACATCGTCTATCATTTTAGTGACATCGTCTATCATTTCTCGTCAAAAAATAAATCTTTTCTGATAAATGAACAGCAATCCCAATCTCAATACGAAATAAGATGTTCTTTACTGTATTATAATAACAAGATATTCTACGTCATCGTAAGTATTATAGGCTGGCGGGCGGGTATCTGTCGCAGACACGTTCACTCCATCCCGAGGACATATTTTGCAATTTCATTTCCCCTGAGAGGCAGACACGGTTTACGCGACACCTTATTCTTTACCAACTTTAATATTTCTCCTTGTAATCTTTCGACCTGTCCGCTGAAGGCAATAAACGATGACTTTTTAAAATAAATTTTATAATATACGGCGTGGAAACTGAAAATAGTGGAAAATGGGATTCATTTTAGGTATGCACCTGAAACGTTTACATTTTGTCTTCAAACTTGGCAATGCATCGACAAACCCCTTGAGGTTTCAGATATCTAACTAGCTCCTTTCTATCAAGAATGCCCTAGGATTTTCTTTACTAATGTATTCCATAAAAAAGATTTGTCAAAACAATATTTAAATCCGTGTAAGGTGTTATTTTGTGCCCGCGACGCAAGACTAAGCGGGAACGTACGTACAGACATTATCGCACTTTATCACAGGGAAGTAAAATGTATGGAAATATACGAATAGGTACCTACGCTTTAAATTACCGTCCACGATAACATTAATATAACGTGCACGTTTTTCCATACATTTTAGGCCTGAATTCCTCTTACGCTGATGTCGCGTCGGTCGCGTACGCGTAGCAACGTAGTACGCGCCGCGGACGTCAGCGTCGCAGTATGGTGCTATATAGAACACAATGTATGTACGCACGTGCGACAGACGTAGGTACACGACTGACATCAGCGTAAGAAGAAAGAGCGGGCAGGAAACTCCACGGACTCTTTTAAATAAAAAAATATTGTTAGAAAAATCTAGCATAAGACGTCTACGATAATTATTGTCACGTTAGAATTTATAAAAGCGCACAATTTTTACGACAAGTACTTGTCGAGAATGTTAAAGTCTACCTCAAAAGTGTTTATGTTATTAGCTCCTTTTACGCATGTTGGATTGTTTTTTTATTAAAAGACAGTAAAATATTATGCAATGTTCTATTTTCCGACCTAACTTAGATCAAATAAAAAAAACCAAGACAGCGCTGCGAACAATATAGTGAAGCACGCAAAAACTACATCTCGCTCTGTGCATACATACACGCACACATTTACAACCAAACTACACCTCACCGCACAGTAAAGTAAGTCATCATCATCTGCCTAGCCTTTTCCCAACTATGTTGGTTGTTGGCAGTCTTACCGGATAAAGCTGAATACCAGTATTTTACATGGAGCGACTGCCTATCTGACCTCCACAACCCAGTTACTGGGTAACACGATACCCCTTGGTAAGACTGGTTGTCAGAATTTCGGGCACAGTAAAGTAAGTGCACACATGTTTACTAAACCGGCCTCACATCACTGTTGACAGCGCTAAATCTTGGTTTTTTGGTGGTCTGAGCCTAATAATGTCCTGATAAACACTCGGTTGAGCTGTTAGATTTCAGTTTACTTGATATGAAAACAGAACAATTACGAGTGTTCTCAACTTCTTCGCTGTTGTTCTCAAATAAGCTGAAAGGGGACGAAGTAACTTGGAGTAGATCAAGTTCGTACAATAGAATAATAACTACTAAAGACTTGAAGTGAAGAGTAAGATAAAACAGAGGCCCTAGTACGCGCGACGTAAACGTAAAGTAAATTACATCTATTTTTAACCGACTTCAAAAAATTAGGAGGTTATAATGTTCGTCAATATTTTTTTTAATGTATGTTTATCGATATTTTCCTCAATTATGGACCTATTTTGAAAATTACGGTTTAAAAATACCATTTATTTCTCAAAGATTTACATAATCACTTAATGAGAAACAAAGTTTTAATAATGACATGTAGGTAATACTAAAAATAGTCCAGAGAAGAAGAAATTCATATTTCATTTGAGATGAAACTTGAGCGGTGGTCTCTTAGAAATTAACTTTGCTTGTTGTTTTTACTACGTATTTAGGTAATCAACTTTGTGTATCTTGAAGATGTTAAAATACTTCCTTTCACTGTATACATAGCAAGTATTACGAATTGGTGCGTGATAAGTACCATATAACTAAAATAGTAAAAAGATTTTTTGAATCGTTAATACAACTATCTTATAATATTTGATTTTAAAATTTTGCGAGAAGCACAATCAGTATCCCACATAGATATGGATAAAGTCTTAAACTTGAGTTAATAATCTGTGCGAAACGATTATTTTCGCGCGTTTGTACTAGGACCTCAGTATGCTATAGAGTTGTACTTACTGTAATACGCCAACCCTTTCTGATTCCCGGCCGAGATTAGGTTATATTATTATCTTCCATGTTCCTATGTGGTGATTAGTATAGTTACTATACCTACTGAGATAGATTGAACTAATAATAACCAATAACTTTAGTGCTGGTGGTGGTGTTATTTGCTAGTACAAAATTCGCACAAAAGTCATTTTTCTAAAACCAACTGTACCTAAATATCATTGCCGATAACATCAAAAATTATTGCGTTGTATTACAACCACAAACAAAAAATTTGTAACGAGATTACGGGTAAGTAATTTAAAAAATGTATATACCTATCTCAATTACCTACATTGACACTGCAGATTAGAGAAACCACACGTAGACAAGATATTAGATGTTACAAGATACAGCTTAATTTTAATATTGTGAAGTGTGTATCCCCAGATATCAATCGGCTAAATTATTTAATAAGTTGCCTCTAGACATAAAAAGCGCTAGGTATCTACTCAAGCTCTTTTAAAAATCAACTTAAAAGTTTCCTGTTGAATAAGTGTCTGTATGCTATTGATGATTTATAAAGAAATTCCTTTACAATATGTTGTATTTAAGCATTGTGTAATATTTAACGTGTTTTTGCCAGTAATTTTATTTTCTTTTATAATCCATGTAGTTTCAGATACAATCTATTGTTAATGATTATATGACTTATGACTGGTTTTATGATTGAAAACTAGGATATGACGTTCTCTATCCCTGAAGAGAGAGATAAAAAAAAGAAAGTCTAAAGAGTGTCCTTGGAGTTTCTTGCCCTTTCTTCTCGTTAGAGATCTACGTTTTGGAATGGGCAACTAGCTTTAACTTTCTGACTAACTGACCGACTCTCTCACAATTGAAAAGTGCCTGTAAATGGTTTAATTGAAATAGAGTTTCTTTGAGTTTGAGTTAAGAACATTGTGTCAGTCCTTCTACCAAATACCCTTTATACATGTAGCATGCCTACTCAGTTCAATGAGGCCATTTTAACCAAAGACCTATAATTTCAGTGTTCACGAAACACATGTTCAGTATATTTGTTTTGTTTATAGACATACATTCCTTTGAATTGAATTTATATTGATTTTGAATTAAGTTAAATTATTATAATTAATATTATGACTAATAATTTTGTGACCAATGTGGAATATTGTTTGTATGTTCTTTTTAATTTTTCCTGGCTTTATGATGATTGTTTAAATTGTTGTTACATTTATTGTTAAAACGACTACGTGTATTATTATTCGTATATTTATTGTTAAAACCAGTGATCGACACAAATGTAAATTTGTTGAAGAAATAAATAAATAAATAAGTATTAAACACTATGACTTCTAAATCTTAACTATAATCTTTCTGTACATTTCGGCTTACCGCTATGCTTATCACTCCGTCCTTTGACCATCTGAAAAAGGCTATCTTGTAATGGATAGTTGAAAAGGTTTCATTTCCGATAAGCCGCTTTGACAAACTAAAATATAAAAAAGTACCTCTGTATTATCTAGGATGGTAAAAGTCCCCGTCTTGAAGCTTAAGAACCTTGTTACAGAAATGTTAAGGGTTTTTTGTAAAAATGGCTTAACAAGTCAGGAAAAAAATATTTTTAAGATACAACGAAAGTACACGATTTTTTGCGAAATTCATTCTTTCGACCTGCATTGCTATTCTGTAACAATCTCATCGTGAAAACTTTGGTGAAGTGAGCTTCAAGTGAACTGTCTCTGCCTTAGTATCAGTAGGTTTCGATGACAATGACAGCTCACTTCACCTAACTTTTCACGGTGAGATGGTAACAGAATAGCAGTGCAGAAGATCAATTCTCGTACTTAAAAAACGTTCACATTGAAGTCGCAATCTGTCAAACTTGTCAAAAATATTAGTAAATTGATTGTATTTTTGAGATGCGAATGCGAACGTTATTAAAAATTACGGGAATTGCTCTCTGTAGTCCTGTCATCATTCTCCTGCCCTTATCTCAATTTATTTGTGGTCGGCGCAACATGTTCCTTTCTTCCATACTTCTCTATTAGCCGTCATCTCGGTAGTCACCCCTTTTCTAGCCATATCTACTTTCGCAAAGTCCATCCATCGTCTTCCCTACTTTTAAAACCAGGCAACATCTGAGCAAAAGTAACGGTGAAAGTACTATACTGTATAAACATGCACCCAGAACAATCAGCCCCTCTACCACCTGCTTACTGGCTAGCAACTATTGTAGCGTAACCTCTGCGGTTGTAACTTTTTGCTGTCAACGATTTATTTTTATTTTTTATGAATGAATATTCATACTCAAACTTTCTACGAAACATTTTCCTCATTCCAACAAAATACACATGTTATGTTAAAACTTTCTTGGACATATTGAAGCTAAATATGATCAGTACATTCAATTCTTTGTCCACACAGTATTCTTTGTTCGAGAGAACACAAAGATGACTGACTTTTACATTCTCTGATCTGGAGTTTTATTTTGCGAGTACAATCTTTTCTAAACTTCGGTCGGCCGCTTTACTACGCCAAGCCTTTTCCCAACTACATATTAATGTAGAAACTGGTTGTGTGTTGCTAAAAATATAGTATTTTACATGGAGCAATTAATTTTTTATCCTTTATATTTAGATATGTCGTTCACTCTAATATTATGGGGTAAATTACAACTACGAATTTCACCAATAAAACTGAAACGATCAGCACATAAACCACGTTTAAGAGCTGTCAGCGTCATTGTTTTTATTTGGCGTTCGCGTTCAGTTTTGTTGGTGAAATTCGTAGTTGTAATTTCTCGCACACAATAAGATTTCTTCAAAAAGGAGGAGGTTCTCAATTCATCGGTATGTTTTTTTTTTTTTTGTGTGTGTGGTTATGATTCATAATTGGCGGAGTAATAACGCTATTACTCCGCCAATTATTATGAATCGATTTTGATGATTCTCTTTTTGTTTGGTAGGTCATGCTTCAGAGGTGGTCCCATACAAATTTTATTGGTGAAATTCGCCCTTAATAATCCTCGTATAACCACACTAATATTATAAATGTGAATGTAACTCTGTCTGTCTATCTGTAACCTGTTCACGAACCAGTGAATCGAACTTTATATACATAGATATTAAAAACAAAGTACACGCAAACGAAGTCGCGAGCAACAGCTAGTTGACAACTAAACTCAACACGATATTTACAGCTTTAAAGTTCTGCTAAAAAGCAAAAACACCAAGTGTGCACGCTGAATTTTTTCCGAATTAAAAAACCGAAAAGAGCTGGAACATTCCATTTACGGCTCAGGCGCATTCTTTGTCCGTTCCAAAACAAAGAGGAAACGTAAATAAGAGTTCGCATTTAAAATTCTCTAAGGCAATTTACATCTATATGTCCCGGACATTAATTCTGTCTATAAGGGATTAAGTCAGATGCAGCGAGCTCTCCTGCCGGCCGCCGCGATTTTTACAAGAGCACCCATTACCACATTTAATTAAATCCTCACTGTTTTAATTTGACTTGGTAACGCGGCGAAATTACTACCCCGTATTGCAATCCCGCAAAATGAGTAAAAAGATGAATTAATGACTCGCAAATTGTTTCAGAAGTGTTTTGTGTTTTATACCTACATTACTGTGAATTGGATATTGTTAATCCACTTTATTAATTTTACAAAATTCTACTAAATCGGTGCATTTGTGTGTGCATTCAATTCATTCGCGCTCATTCACATATAAATCACTATCGAAATATTCTTAGGGCGACTTCTATGTTGTGAGGTAGCACTCACAACATAGAAGTCGATTGAAAAACAGGAAAAATTAAAAAAGAAGTATTCGGGCAGCAAAGTTTTACTTGAACTTAAGATTTCATGCTTCAATAAATTACTAGTCACGACAAGTACGAACCCTGGTGCACAGTCGTGCTACTAGGTTGCTACGACGTAGCTACCGCTACGCGGCTACGCTGCTACGCTGATTGCAGTTACGCCATCGCAAATTGCGAACGACTCGGGTACGCGTAAATTCTTCACAAACTTTGCATAGTGGAAAATATGAACAGCATTTTTGGACAGCACACATCCAGATTTTTGCTGACAGCATACGTGCTGTCAGAAAATACGAATTTTTCAAATGGGTGAACGTAAAAAATATGATGAAATGCTGAAATGTTTGAAGTACGGAACGGTATTTTATTTCATAAAAAAAATACATAAAGCCACGTACCTCATATTGCAGTTTCTAGGTTCACGCCCATTGAGGTACAATGTAAACTAGAGAAGCAATTACAAACAAAAGATGTGTCCCCGTGATGTGTCGCGGTGTATGCGTATTCAGGACTGTCTTGGTCAAGGAACATTGATATACTCACCTACGGCGAGGTCTTGGTTGACCGAGACGTTTGTTGCCCCGGACAACAAAATGTTGCGCAAAAATTTCGTTCGCGGTATCTGCTCTAGTGAACTATATTTACTTTGTATGACGGCCCCATTTACTGCATGTGTGTGACAAGCAGCGCCGACGTGCTCGAACGAACACTTTTTTCACAAAAAGCCCTGTAACAAACTGACGCAACTTTTTAGAACCAAATAAAACAGGACGAACTTTATGTTCCCTGGAACCAATTTTGTTAATTCGTTGCTGTTATTGAATTCTTTTTTCTGATCTAAAGGATCTACTTCTACCTCATAATTAAAAATACTGCATAGATAGGTACTGGCCGCGTTTATCTTTTCATAAAATATTAAATTAGGCTCGCCCGGAGTTTCCACGTTTTATTCCGCAAACGAACGCAAAGTATTTTGAAAACTAATTTCGAGTGGCAGCTATCAAAAGGTACAGCTATTGAGAGTCATGAAAACACGCTAAATTCAGAAATGCAATGGAAACTCGACTTTTCGACGAGCGTTTTTTAGCATGGCATGAAAACGCCGTGTGTATGTGGTACACGCCACGGGGTAGTATCTCCACTAGTTCGGTTTTTAAAAGAATAATTTTTAGGGAGTGTATTTTTTGCTGTGGCCGGTGGCCGGCGGTACCGTTTTATTGCACACTATTCCGGCGAATAAACGCGCCGGGGGGAGGGGGGTAATGGAACGGCTGGGGGCACCCAACCCCTCACTCGCCCGCTCGCTGTATTGGCTGCGAATATTGAATATTTTTGCCGTGTTGTGAAGCTAGGCTATGAGCGGGTAACCACTAATCAGTGGCCCGTGATGTACGACTGTTTATTGCCGCACACTTTACATAATACAGCTGTATTCGACGTATTTGTAAAGCTAATGGTGATTTTAAAAGAAAATTGTGGTTCTCCATAAAAGCACCCGTCCATTTTTAATTTCAATGATAATTAAAAGTTATTTTCGTCGTTATCGTAAGGAAAGGCAACGAATGATTTTGCGTTCGCAAACTTAATAGTTAACCAATGAAAATATATTATATTTGTACTAAATATTTCCGTCAATGATTTTCAATAAAAGGTCTTTGTAAGTAAATAATATTATGTGACCACAACTGAAACATTGGCAAACATTCACCAATACGTGTACATGACAAGGTTTTTAGCGATAGCTTGAACCATCACAACCCCATCTCAGGGTGGGGTAGGCAGTTTGCAGGGTTAAGTAAACGAAGCTCCATTATAGAGTCCTTACAGCTGTTACAATAACAGTTGCTTTCAGTTTCGGGAAATTACTTAGAAGTGTTATGTAGTAGGTCGGTAGGTAGGTACTGTACAAGTTTTGTATATAGATGTTTTGTTTTTACTTTACTCTTCTTACAGACTTGGGTGTGGGATAAGGCTAATATTATCCTTACTAATACTGTCTTCCTTTACTAATGTAGCAATGGAATGAAAGTTTCTGAAGAAGTTTGTTACTCAATTAAGCATAAGCGGATAAACGGACTCGGATAAATTTTGGCGCAAAAATAGAACATTTGTTCTGAATTGACACTTTCCTAAGAACATGCAAGTGTGGAATATTTGTCGAATATTTCATCCCATGTCAATCGTAATAAACATAACTAAAGATGTTTGGAAAGATTTAGGGGAGGCCTTTGCTCAGCAGTGGGACAGGGTTAACATAAAAAAAAAAACATCTTTCCTAAAATCTCGCTTTCCTGCAATCTGTGGGAGTGATTTCGTGAAAAGGGACGGAAGTGTGTAACAGAAAGCCGGGGAAGCCAGCGCTATTTGATTCGACCAATGAGCGCGCGCGGTTCTAGTTGGCCGTCGGTTGGTACCAACACATTTTCCGAGAGGTTGTAAACAGGATGATGATGATGATGATACCGATGGTAAGACCGAAGGCATAGCGATGAGGCAACCTAGTTTTGCCAGGTGAAAAAGTTTGGCATGTGCCACCCACGGACTCTTTTACTATTCAGACATTTTCGAGAAGATTTTATTTTTATTTTTTTATAATTTTAGTTACTGTAATTGGTTGTAACCGTTGTAATTAATTAAATAAATAAATATCACTACCGTAAACTCTGAATTTTTACACCAAAAATAAAAGTCGTTTCCCGGAAATTATTTTTGCACAGTTACTTATAAAATTAAGTAGTTCAAAAAATAAAATTTACTATTTTAACAGTTTGATGTACAGAATGTGCATGACGGCTTCGTGAAGGTTCTTGTTCTACCCTGTACCTAGATATATTAGTGTAACTGAAAGATAAATCTAAATAAGCTACTGTTCGTTTTCCAGTACATTACGCAACTATTAATAAAAGACAATTATTAAATTAAATTATTCTAGCTGCGATATTTTCAGCCCATGTTATGAAATATCAATTCATTGACTATCTGTGCACACGCATGATCAAGACAAGAGAACTAAACTCACTACAAATCAGTTTACTATTTAATAGCTTCATGGATAAAAACAAACTATAAGAGTTCCTTGTTGACTAGGGAACCCTAAAAACATATTTGCTGAAAATACAGGTTTTACCAGGTGTGTTTTTTTTCTTATTGATGAAATAAAAAGCGGCCAAGTGCGTGTTGAACTCGCATACGAAGGGTTCCGTACCACCGTACAATATTTAAATTTTTATTTCTTTTTTTTTTTGTTTATATATTATGGCCGATAACAACAAATAAAATAAAGTAATAAATTGAATGACCCCTTTAATTATTAATACCCACTCTGTGAAAATGTCAAGTGTCTACCTATTACGGATCAAAAGATACAGCCCTGTGACAGACGGGCGGGTAATAGCGTGCCGTTTGCACCCTTTGGGTACGAAACAGGAAAAAATATCATGAAAAGAATAATTCTTTCGTAATTAATACATCCATTCATTGGTAATGCGGGTTACATATATCTATAAATAGGCATTATATAGACCCTTATGGCGCACGTATACCACGATACGATATTAGCAGTCATTCAGTACTATATTTTTAAGTTACGTACAAAAACCTGCGATCATTTCAAATCCATTCAAAGTCGCCTACTTACCGGCCATTAATTTACCACCCGTTATAATTGAATGTTGCCCCTAATTAATTTATTCGAAAACCTAATTGCCCATCGCAATCAATTTGGCGTAACAGGACGTCCAATTAAACCGTAACGAGGTAATATCAATCATCAACTGCGATATTAATAACGTGAAATGAAACTGAAAAAGTTGCCAAAATTGGTGTGTACGCTTCGCTAGGCTGCGACTATAAAATGCCAGACAGGTTTAACTTAGTAGATTTTATAAATAAATATTTTTTTCTGCTAACAAAAAAGTCGACTACGGTCTATAAGACCCTAAGTAAATGAAGCCTAAAGTCTAAAGATAAAATACAGCCTTCACGACCTTGACTTAACCAATGCCTACTTTGAGACAAACTAAAGACCGATCTACAAAATATACAAGCAAATAAGTCAGTTTAAACAAGTTTTAGTTCACCACTTGGTAGTTTAGTGAGCCAACCAGCACTGCACTTTAAATCACAAACATACCGCTGTGCCTCTTTTAAATTCGACTCCGACGTCAAAACTTCAATAGTTTAAAAGTGGGTTAAAATCAGGCTTGCAGTCCAAGTAGTTTGAAATACTCTGGTACTTGCATATCTATCGCATCAAGTATTCCGTTGGAAAAACTTGCGAGTTAACGACGTGTCGGACGTACGACTTGTCGCCAGCGCCTGCGATTGTATGCACATTTGCTTAGTCGCCATGTGACGGAAAACTTTAGCAATCTTTTGGGAACAGAATTGTAAAGGGAACAGGGTTTTACACTTGCACTTAGGTAGGTACCCACTCGCTCGATTTTATTTTTTGAAGCGTAATATTTTTGTGTATGAAAGAGTAAGTTTTGTGTAAAGAAATTTGTGTTGCGACTTACGATAAGACCCAAGAAGTATAGAAGTTTGCGCAGATAAGAAGTTGGAATTTATATTCCGAGATGAAATTCGGGTCACAAAAGTTTTCATCTGCTACTTGGCAGACGCCCGACGTTCTAGTGCTATCTATAGGCTTCCTAAAGCGCCCACCACACTCTCAGATACATGAATTATTCGCGCGAAGTTAACGCCTCGTCTGGCGACCTTCGATTTACAACACCGAATTAGCACCTTGAATCGATTTATGCCTTTTTGCTTATTCTAGAACTGACCAAGGTTTTGCTGAAATCGACTAGTTTTTTTCTGATACCTAGACAAGATTGGCCAACGTTTTCGTAAATTGTCTACCAAACTTATGAAGGATTTAGGTTTTATTGCATGATTTTTTTTAACTCTTCGTTTTTTATGTTTTACTAGCCTACGATGTCCTGGGCAAAAGCCGGTCATTCGGTATTACCTACTCTTTGGAAAATCCTGATTTAACATAGGTAGTACTGAAGTAAGTATCAGCATTTTGTTGGTTCAAAAATAAATGTAAGCAATCCGCAATACAAGTTGAATAGATTTTCAAATCGTGTTATATGCGTGCAATCATCGTGCGCATGAGTACTGTATTCGTATAGCTGTCGGTCCCGCTATGCATCACCGACAGCTGGTGCCCAGCACTCCGTTATTTCTCCTATTCAATGCCCCAGAATATTCACAGGTTTCCACTTCACAATTTTGCTTTCAATGCGCCGCATCGTCTCATTTTATGCAACGTTTTCACTGTGCTATGCTGCGAAGCATTTTTATGATAGAAATATTCCGATACACCTGTTACTGCGAACTAGAATGAATTTTCGAAACAATTTTTTGTGCGTATGTTGTTCATACGATATTTCGACGAACACGATACATTTAGGTGTGCAGTGGGTATTCCTAATATTGAAATGTAAAATACAAATAGATATTGGCATCCTTTCGAAATTGAGCTGAGGTTTTTTTTTAAATACCTCAACCTGTTTGGTAGTATAGGACTACTTACGTGTTTCATGTTTGCAGCGGGAAAAGAAAAATGGTGGATCATCAATTCCCGTGAGTGCCGTTAGGGAAAATAAGGGATTGTGTTATGAGGATGGACCAAGCTCTTTGTACCTACCTAACGACTAGGTTTTACCCACGGCTGCGAAGCCGTGGGTGCGAAGGCGTGGTTGTACCTACGTTCCAATAGTATAATTTCCGACGTCGGAAATTATACCATTGGAACGTAGGTACAACCGGGATAAAAAGTACCTATCCTATGTCCAACATGGTGTGCCAAATTTCATTTAAGGCATAAACAGATAACAGGTAGTCAGGCAGACAACCAGACAGAGTTACTTAAGCATTGGGTAGCTATTGGAATTGGATTCACTTTTCACTGGAATCACTGATCAACCAAACCATTTGTGATGAATTGCAAACCCGAAGATCATGTCACTGTCACGCCCGAGTAGAGAAAAACTAAGATTAAACTAACATTACCGTAGGATACGAGTAACGACCGCTCTACTCGAAATATAAATTTCCTTGCAACTACAGCGAGTATTATAATGAGAAGCGGCGATAAATCACGAGACTACTAATGTAAAACATATGTAAACAAGAAGATATTTCACACAGCGGGCACAGCGCGCTTCACGGGAGTTTTAATAACAGGTGTAGCCACAAAGGCCGGACGGCGTTCATTGTCTGTGCCTCATCCGAACGAGGCACTCATTTTCTGCAGCCGCAAGCCGCGACACACCCCGAAAATTTTCGCAACAAGTTTGTTGACGAGCACGTAACGAACCGCCGACGCAACCAGCCGTTTAAAAGTTGATAACATATGAGTACGTCCCTTTTCGTGCTGTTCTAATGAAAATAAATTCTGAAAAAAGGATGTGGTAGCCAGTGAAATGTTTGTATTGTGTTGTTTATTCATCTGGGGGCCTACCACCACCGCTTAGAGCAGTATTATTTTAATATTACTTCGGTGGGGGAGAGAGATGGCTATACGTCCTGTAGAGCTTCATTTCTTTCGTACACTGAAGTAATATTATAATAATACTGCTGTAAGCGGTGGTAGTAGGCCCCCTGAGGCTTTAGTTCTATCTTTAGGATATGCCAATAGAATAGTAAGTTAGCCTAAACAGTGCACCATAATTACGTAATACGTACCTACACGATCAATCAGAATTGGAATCGGTTTGAAACAAATGTCTAATCCATTGCTTCATAAGTTCGAAACAAATTAGTCTTCGGATATGAAAATAAGTTACGCAATTAGATAACTGGCTTTATAACAATAAAGACTAGGTGCCCCTTGTAATATATTACAAGGGGCACCTAGTCTTTATTGTTATTTAATTCTATGTATTCATTCTATGGTTGTCTGGGAGAAATCGCTGATTGCGACAAGACCGCCATGAAATATTTTTTATAAGTTAGTTTGTTTAAATGCGGCATGCAATAAAGAGCTAGTGAGCGTATTTACCTACTCTTTCTATGATTATTTTGTCGGAGAAATGAAGCACCTTGCTACCTAATGCGAAATGCAAAAATCCGGAGTCACACGCAAAAATCAAACATTTTTTTTTTATTCATGACTTTGTCCTCTAGAGGGCGTCATATTAAAAATGTTATGTCATAAAAACCTATAACCAGCGGACGATCAAGACACTTCTAAAGTTTAGAAGTTATGAGGGAACAGATGAACATACATACCTACTGCTCAAAATCATAACCCTCCTTTTTGCTTCGCCATAGTCGGGTAAAAATAATTGTTACGTACAATAGTAGGTACTTAGGTAAAGAAATGACCATTTGAACATTATGTTCGTGTTTTAAGTGAAAAAGAACATAAACATAATGATGTAGGTACCTACCTACACAGTACCTAGGTACATAACTTTACCGAGGTTTACACAACTAAACCAGACGTTATGATGCGATACTGCACTTACAATTTTATTATTGGCGAAATAGAACCTCTCTTCAAACTAGTTGTGTGTGCTAAGTGGATAGTTTGTTATTTAGCGAGCTTAAACGCAAAAAAATGTGTGTGAAACGGAAAAGTCCACGCATTTTTTTTATCAAACCAATTCATAACAAAATATGTTTATTATGTTAGTGCTGTGTATGTCTGTAAGTGACTAGTTCACCGTAACTCAATCAATACATATGTTTTTTTTTTTGTTAATATTTCCAGTGAACGCGTTGGTGTACCTTTCAAATAAATAAATTATTGATTGAATCCTTACTTAATATTATAAATGCGAAAGTAACTCTGTCTGTCTGTCTGTCCGTCGCGCTTTCACGCCAAAACTACTGAACCGATTTAAATGAAATTTGGTACACAGATAGTCTAGAGCCTGAGACAGGACATACGCTACTTTTTATCGAGATACCACGCGGGCGAAGCCGCCGGCGGAAGCTAGTAATTCAATAAAGTAGCAAGTTCAAATAAATGCTTTATGTACTTGTGCTGGAGATGACCACGCCCTTAAGAAGGATCTCTACAAACACGAAAAACCTAGGGGTAGCCCAATCTTCCCGACATGTCTGGCGGTCCTGTTATTAACCCAGCAAAGCGAATATCAATTGACAATGAAGAGATCATTCCAATTACACTAATAGGTACCAAACACATAAGTATACTTGGGTACAAAGCCGGCTCAACAAAACATCGCTTACAAACGAACCGGTGATGAGATCTAATAACGAAATACATGCAAAGATAAGTAAACAAATAAGCGAATAATGCGGCACGTTGTCGGTTTTTTCGCGAGCCGAGGGAAGAAAACGTTTAATAATGAGACTACCTATAAACGGGGCCGTTTCTTTTTATTTTGCCTCCTCGGCCTTTGTCTCGAGCTTTGCATTTAACATGACCCGTACCTCTACAATCTTTCGTATCTACAATCCTACTTTGTATATCTTTGTTTCACCGAGAACCAGTTTTGGGCAGGAAATAGAATGCCCTCTTTATCTGACACAAATTTGGCAACACTAAGCATTTACGGTTCAGATGCCAAGTTTCGTTTGAGGATGTCTATTATATAATTATTTTAAAAGAAATGGTACTTAGTAGGTGGTCGGTTAAATATTTTTAATAAAATCAATCAACTTTATTTCTCACCACAATATTCAAAATGTTCGTTTAATGTTTATAAGAAAACGATGTAAGTAATGTAGCTGTTATTTTCAAAAAGGTGGCCAATGCCTGTATCAGGGGTCACCAAATGGCGGACCGCAGACCCCAAATAAAACGAATTGGTGATCCCTCAAATCCCTGGCCTATATATGTTCGTGAATGTTTTCATGAGTATATGGTAAAGCTCGTTAAATCGTCCCACAAAAAACAAAGCTTCAATGCTGCTATATGAATTATACAATACAATTGCCGCTTACCTACGCGATATGTTCAGTAGTTTTTTTTTTTCTAAGAAATAGTGTCCAGATCTTAGAATAATAACAAGGTCCCTGGTCCAGATATTTCGACGCTGATACAGTTACAAACGATGATCGCAGGGTGACTGGAGAATGCAGTTAGATGGAAAAATTTATAGGTGCAGACAAATCTGTATATGTACCAGCTTTTTACGTATTTTGTTACTACAACTAAAACTCGATTGCAACTCGCGACTAAACTCACGCTGACTTCACGGTATCACATAGTTTTTTAATGTAGGTAATAATTTTGAACGGTCGATTTTAGTGAGGTTTTTGTAGTTGGTAATAGGCTAACTGGAAATGATTACAAACACCGATTTTAAAACATTGCATTATTCCATAACTCGATTTCTTTATTTTATCAACAATTTATAATATAATATTTTCATATATTATTTTATCTGAATACTTAATAAAAAACCTATTTAAAATCTCACACCACTAAAGAGTGGTCGCAACACTCGCAACACGAAGAATTTCGTACACTGCCTTATCACTATTTGTCTCTGTCGCTCGCTCGGAATATTAATACCGTCTCGCTCACACCACACTTCGTGTGCGCCCGCTCTTTAGCAAACATCAAAAGTCAATCAACCATATCCGTGATGTTTGTGAAAGACTTGCGTTCCTGTCAATCACTATGGATCTTCATAGGGTCCGTGAACTGGGCAGTCAGGATGTAGAACAGTGCCGGAGCAGGTACAAGAGACAGGTACCAGAGTTCCTTGAATCCAGTCAGGGAAATAATCCCGTAAGCATGTATCAGCCAATGTCCCAGTAGTATCACTAAGTTCCTTGGGTTTGTTAATGAGGACAGGAGCAATGCTGGCGCAGACTGCTCAATTTTTATGGAGAAGTGAGACGCTGATGTCATCATTGATATAATTATAATTATGTATGGGAATGAACAATCTGGAAAGGAAAACATTTAATTAATGTATGGACTTAGGGAGTAGTTGAATAGGCGACAATAATTAGTTTTGGCTAAGATAAAAAAAAATTGTGGTCATATCTGCTAACGGATCGGATTTTTGTGTCAGCAAAGGAATCGTAAATAACAATATCAATCAATCGTAAATATCGTATCGGAGTTGCTGGGATCTGTCCTCAGACCACTCTCCAATCATAGTAGAACTACACACTACCGCCCAAGAATGCGCCAAAAAATGCGTTCTGCGTAACAATAAAACTAACTGGCTCCTATTTCAAGAGCTCATGGACAAAGCATTCCAGGAACCAGTTAGTCTAAAAACTGAAGACGAAATAACAGAAGCTGTTCTGTACTTGAACAACAGCGTGCAGGATGCAGCCTGGTCTTCAACCCCACCACTACCACAAAGAAGCACGGGCAGCCATGTAGCGAAACATATATGTTAGTTAAAATAATCCAAAAAAGGAGAATGAGGAAGCATTGGCAGCAAAGCAGAGACCCTGGCGTGAAAAAACTACTCAATCACATCAACAGACTGCTGAAACACATTTTAGACAAGGATCGTAATGACGAATTTCATAATTACCTCACTGGCCTGGATGCTACTGCTTCCTCAGATTATTCATTATGGAAAGCCACCAGAAGACTGAAACGGCCTGTTAGAGTTTCTCCTCCTATAAGAAAATCTGATGGTTCCTGGGCACGGACGGGCCAACAGAAAGCCGAAACCTTCTCAGAACATCTCTCAAAAGTCTTTATTCCTCATTCATATGAAGGCTCTCCAGTAGATGCCGCAGAAATTACTGACTATTTGAATACTCCTAAAAATACGGAAGAAATGCTCTTAAAATTTACAAAGACAGAAGTTACCCGAATCATAAAAAAATCGGACCCAAAAAAGTCACCAGGATACGACCTTATTACAAACCGCATATTACAAGAACTACCAAAATCTGGCATAACTTTTCTGACGTCATTATTTAACGCCATGACAAGACTGCAGTTCTTTCCCCTGGAGTGGAAGGTTGCGCTAATTATAATGCTACTGAAACCAGACAAACAACCAGAAGAAGCAAAATCATATAGACATGGGTCTATATGATTTTGCTTCTTCCTACCTCTAAAAATTTTGGATGGGATGGGTAGCAGGCTTATGGAAGCCTGCTACCCATCCCATCCAAAATATTTGAATCCCTACTGCTGCAACGAATTCTACCTATACTCAAAGAAAAAGGACTAATTCCTGACCATCAGTTTGGGTTCCGCAATAAACATGCCACTGTCGACCAGGTGCACAGACTAGCAAATAAGATCATGGAATCACTGGAGGCAAAGTCTTACTGTACCAGTGCATTTTTTGACATATCTCAAGCGTTTGACCGCGTTTGGCATGCAGGTCTGCTTTTTAAATTAAAAAACGCCCTACCAGATCACCTGTACGAAATACTAAAATCATTTCTACAACAGCGCCACTTCATAGTACAAAGTGGGGAAGCACTGTCTAATCTTTGTCCCATACAGGCAGGAGTGCCACAGGGTAGCGTACTGGGTCCCATACTCTACTTACTGTTCACTGCAGACTTGCCGACATCCAAATCACTAACTACTGGGACCTTGGCTGACGATACCGCCATACTGACCACATAGTGACCCAAAAATTGCTTCACAAATACTCCAAGAAGGACATATCAGACTGGCTTAAAAAGTGGCGGATAAAAGCTAATGAAACCAAATCAGTCAATGTTACGTTTACTTTAAGAAGAGGATCCTGTCCTCCAGTCACACTAAACAACATTGAAGTCCCACAAGCAGATCATGTGAGACATCTTGGATTGCATTTGGACAAAAGACTTACCTGGCAAAAACATATTTTCACTAAGAGGAAGCAACTTGGTATCCAAACACGAAAACTTTACTGGCTCATGGGGCTCAGCTATCTCTCGAAAACAAAATACAATACTGAAGCCAATCTGGACGTACGGGATCCAATTATGGGGCACTGCATCTCACTCAAACATAGAAATCATACAGAGGTTTCAAAATAAAGCTCTGCGTATGATAACCAACGCGCCCTGGTTTGTACCCAACGAACTACTACACCGTGACCTACGAATGCCCACTGTGAAGCAGGAAATCGTACGCCATACCAAGTCCTATAAAGAACGAATCCAACAACACCCAAATACTCTGGCTCGGTCACTAATGGAAAATCACAAGAAAGCACGACGATTAAAGCGCAAAATACCTCAAGACCTAATCCAATCACAGTAAATATAACTACTGTTTAAACAATTAGGATGTGACACAGGTCACATACTGAGCGAGCCAGCGATAGCACCAACCAACATACTTCTGAATGTCCCACGAAGGAGACAGATTGTAGTAAATAAAGAACAAAAAAAAAAAAAAAAAATCTGCTAACAAAATGAGAAGTTTTAAGGTATTTTTTTATATTTTTTTGCTGTGTATCCAAACGGGAGTAAGTGTGAGGCTTTCATTTGTTTTTGATTTTCGAATACTTAGTTGATGTTTTACTTGTTTTAGCAGGACGATGATGAGCGAAGATGGTTGTTTGTTTTACTTTACTGTTTTATATTTTTAAATAATATAATTTTATTTAGTTGAATGCTGAATTTTATTTGCTCTACCCTACCACTGTCACATGAATAGGGCTGCAGCAGTTGACACAATGGTCAAATTCATCAGTAATAACCTCCCAGCGGGAATAGGTAGGTTAACCAAAAACCCTGTATAATATCCATGAATGAATACTTACAAATCAAGCCAGCAGCAACAGTATGGATGAGCACGAGTATAGGATAAAAGTACAGTGCACAGTATATTGCCTTCCTGCCCGGGTTGGCAGAATCCCACGTCAGAAGCCACGGCCTCAGTGTTATAGTCATCAGCAGGCTGAATGCGTAAATTAAAAGGACTACTGTGTATCTGAAAAAAGGAGGATTTTATTATCTATTAATGTAGTTAGAACCCTATACAAGACAGGTAAAATTTTGTACCTAGGTACCTACACAATGTCAAAAGCATAAGCATAACTAGTATGAAATTATTGGTGAACATGGCTGATGCCCGTCCATTCATAGAGCACGTGACGGTTTCCTCAGCCTCCATACACACCCCTGCAAAGAAGACTGTCTGATTGTGTAGAAGTGTTTGTTTAGCGAGCAGTGCCCTGTAATGGTCCCATGATTTAATTGAAAGAATGGCGGTTGTCTTTTAATTTAAACTGACAAAATTTTCGGGTTTTTGCTTTGTGAATAGCCTTTATCACTCTTTTCATAACATGGATTGCTGTTTGATTTGGCACAGAAGTGTATCAAATGATCAAAATAGCTATGCTGGTAGGATTAATGTTCTTTTTTAATAAATAGACTTAATACAGATAGTAATTGATGCATAGTGGTGGACTATGAACCACTCCATCTCAGAATGAGGCCTGAGTCCCAGTAGTGGAAGCAGTATATACAAAAGGACTTATTCTACTTACAATGGGTACACAGCCTCCTGAGTACAATGCAAAGTCTCTTGATAATCAGGCTGAGGGTTGTGCAGCAGTGTGTACCAGTCAGACAGCGCCTTCGGAGAGCAGACATGTAACGCAATAGTGCCCGTTGGAGGCAACACTAGCAAGGCAGCCAGAGTACCTGTTGCCACCTCTACAAATGCACATATGTGTTGGACTAGGATGTTCTTTGTGCTGTAAACATAAATTATTATGCAATGAAGAAACAATGAAATGAATTCCCATACAGAGATACTTAAAAAATTGTATGTTGCATGACTTGGAAGACTCTGGGAGTTATAGTTCGAAGATTTTGACTCATTTACTGCCAAATTAAGTAGTACATAGTACATTACCCCTTAAAACATCCAGTTCCCAACATAATACGACTTTGTTTTACAATTGTATCTACTTCCCCCTTTCATTGGATTATTGAGGTATATTTAATACGGCTTTACAGCTTTCAATACAATACATATAGTGAATAAATCTTAACCAATAAGACGAATTTACTTACCCCTTGCCAACAGCAACCATGTCAATGAAAAACCAGTGTAACACCATAGGCAGTAGCACCATAAACCCAAGGTATAGGCCGTCATATAAAGTAGGCTCGTCAGTGCAAGGGACGCAGTAGCTAGTGGTATTCGTGCGGAATCCTCGAGGACAGGCGCCGCATTCGCTCCACGATCCATCATCGAACTCTGTGCGCCCGCAGTACAGACCAGGACAAGTTCTAACAGCCGTCATTGTGTTAAAGCTAGGGAACTATATCACATTATCAAATTTATTAAACATTATTTGCGGAAAACTGAAAATCCTGAAAAATAAACAGCAAAACAAGTCTTGACGTTTGTTAGCTAGCACAGACTACCTAGGACCTAGAGAACTAACGTTTAGCTAGTGTAAATTTTGCCTTGCCTTGACTACAGATTAAAAAATGAATATTTTGACGTCAGTTCAGAAACTTACATGGAAATTGAAAGTACGAATGCCATATGCCTTCATGTCTGGATCTCAATCAAATAAGTACTTGTCAGAGAAGTGGAATACTGTCGTTAATCCATATTTTAGGATATATTGATTTTAACCAATAAATGTATTAGTAGTACTCTGCTCACCCTAGTAGGAGCTTGAGTTAAGGCCACACCCAAGGGCTGGACACTACTTTTTATGTGCACCTTACCTACTTCTAAGTTCTACAGCTTTCGTAACAAGATTTCAAGAAAAACAACATAATTCATAAATACATTTTAAGTTTATTATAATGCTAATGACAAATGAGTACAAAAATGAATGAGTTTAAACTAAAAGCAAAATAGTTTAGATAATAAATACGAAATACAAATACTTAATAATTACTACAGCGCCTTAAACTTTCCTGCCGCGTCTAAACCACGACTGCGCCAGAATCCTGTGCGCAAACGTCTCACAATAGCTCTTATAAAAACATACGCTAGATAAAGCGTCACAGAAAGTGCTATGAGCACAAAACAGACAATATCCAGCAGATAGTACTTAAAGGAAGACATGCCAACTGCAGGAGACCGTAAGTGACGGGCCTCGCCGTGGCGCAGGAGATACTCAGTCCACCACACAGCATCATCAGGCCCAGAAATGAGGGGAGTGACAACCGCTGCCTTCAAAATTGACATAGACTTTTTGTATCTGGAAAAAAATACCATTTACATATTACGTCTATTTTCTTGAAAAATTGAATATTTTGGGAGCAAAAGGCAGCACTAAGTTAATAAAAAATAAAATGCACTCACTTTTCATTAACAACCACAACATTAATGATAGCCTTCACAGTTTCCTTATCCAAATTGTAAGGATCCAGAATTTCGCCAGCTCCATACCTTGTAATCTCATTAATGAAAACTCTACGAGACTTGACGAGCGGTAATCCAATTATTGGCACAGTGAAGAACACTGCTTCTTCTAATGACCGCGCACCACCATGCGTTATGAAGGCTTTGAGGTTGGGATGAGCTGAAAAGCACAGAAAACTATTAATTTCTGTAGGATACTTAGCCTGGTTTGCATCAAATGGTTGTAATCAGCATCTGACCTGTGGCTCCCGAGACCCAATACTCATGATCTGTTTTACACTTCAGGAAATAAAGATCCTTTGTACAACTACCTACTTTACTTACCCAAAACCTGTTGTTGTGGGAACCAAGACTGAGTTATGACATTTTCAGGCTTCTTTATCATCGTCGTGTTACCGATCTTCCAGAGAACTGTGAACGGAAGCTCTCCAAAAGCGTCTGCTAACGTTTGTAACATGGATATGGAGAGCTGCTCAGCTTCTTGGATTGCTCCCAAACTGAAGTACACGACTCCTTTTGTAGAGGAGTCTAAGAGAGTTAACATTTCCTGCAAAATAAATTAATAAGATACACAGAAATCAGGAATCTCATTTATTAAATGTCTCCTACTTATGTACTAGGCACCTACTGCTAGTTGTCTTACCTGCGGCAAACTTAGACCTGGCTTAATGTGCATTCGATCGACGTAAACAACAGCTGGGACGCTCGGCCTACTGCCTATCAAAGCAGGATTACTGGCCACGAACAGCAAATCAATGTCATATTCCACTTCTAGGAGACTTCGCTTCAATCCCAGTAATTTCTTGGCGGCCAATTCACAAAGTGGAAGATAATTATTGTAGTATTCGTTTCTTGTTTGGATGTAACGATAGATCTCTGCGATTTTTTCCCAGCGACCCAAATTCCTGTAGTTCAGAGAGTTAACATCAGGGTACAAAATTGGATGGATAGGATTGCCTTTTGACTCGTATTGATGGATCCTGCCACTGGTTGTAGTGATGGCGATGTGTGGAGCTTTATATTTTTCTGCAACCGCGTAAAGCAGCGGTACGTCAGCTTCTGTGACTACCAGGTCAAAGTTTATGGTCGGGTTAATGAGCAGAGCCAGCATCTGTTTCGACTTTAACTGTGCTATTGCCAGTTTGACCATGAATTCATTCAAAGCCCTCTGTCTGGGATGGTAATCGTCAGTATTCGTCATCAACTTTTTAAACTCATCCCAGTACGGTGCCGAATCTTGGCTGACATCGAGCTCCATAATATTCTCTATGTCGGGAAATTGAAAGTGTCCGGGGTAGGGTGTCATGAGAACAACAGTATGTCCTCTTTGAGCGAGTCTTGACAGATATCCTCTGAAAACCAAGTGGTCGGAGTATGAAAGTGAAGAGAAGAGGGCAAGGATCGATGCACTTTCCACTGCATAGCAAAGATATGCTAATATAAACACTGCACAAAATATTTTAAGCCCCATATCTATGTATCTGGATCACAGAGATACGTTCAATAAATGTGACCGTTCAACGATAGATAATGTAGATTATTAAAAATATATCAAAGAAAATACAATGGACATAACGAAGTGAGCGAACAGCTGTGCAAACACTAATGTCGATGTAATTTGTAAGTTATAAGTACAAACGACATTGTTATAACGACCTGAAAGATAAACATAATGAGACATGGATACATAACTAAACCTTATTGAATAAGTGGATCAACTTAGTAGCCTACACATTATGTAGGTACCTATATGGTTAAAACTTTGGTAGATAGGTAACTTCTCAACTAACTGTTGTAATATTAATTAATTTACAGTTGGACTGGCTGTATGGTTATATTAAACTGAAAATCATAGGTACCGTAGGTCCCTGTTCTAAGTGTAGATATTTATGTGTTTTCCTAGGCTAAAAGAAATTAACTGCGTAAAGGGCTAACATCTGCGGGGTTCCGTGACTATTGTTTAATTAAATTTCTAATTTTACGTTTTTTGGGCCACATCATAATCATCATCACATCATTTTGGGCCCTTAGTACATTTTGGGTTGGCTGTGTCGAAAGACTAGCGAGACAACCTACACAAAATAGCGGCTAGAGAGAAATACGTTTTCTGCTAGTTTTATACCTTCAAGACTGCCTTCAAGAGTAGATACTGACTGACCTATGCTGTCTATGCTGTTAGTCCTGTAACCATAGCAACAAAAATCGACACAACAAAACTGTGTTTATTTATTGGTTTTTTATTGTGAGTTAACATGTTTTCCTTTTAGAACCATCCTTGCGCTAGATTATGATAATAATAATTTAAAATTCAGAATGGATAACGACGTAACGAACTATTCGGTGATAGGCCGCATTGGTGAAGGTGCTCACGGCTTGGTGTTCAAAGCTAAGCATAATCCTACCGGGCGGGAAGTTGCGTTGAAAAAGATCCTAATAAAGAACCTCGAGGATGGTATACCAGTTAACGTGATGAGGGAGATAAAGGCGCTACAGTTGCTTCGGTGCAAATATGTGAGTTTCAATAAGTTCTTGCCACTAAGAGGCAACTTTTTTAACAAGTCTTCAGATATTTCACGGTAGGTACCTATCCTATACGTCACTTAAATCAATACAGAGATGAAAATCAGCCTAAAAATGAGGTAGATCTCGCGTTAGGCCAATCTTTGACCTAACGCGAGATCTACCTCATAAGTACCTAATTAGGTACCTATGCCAATATTGCATCCACCGAGACGAGTCATAAATCTTATGTTGCATAAACCCAACAGATAATCAAACTGTACGACATGTTCCCCCGCGGTATGAGTCTGGTGCTGGTCCTGGAGTATATGTGCTCAGGGCTTTGGGACATGCTGCACCACTCGCAGCAGGAACTAACCATGCCCAGGGTCAAGAGCTACGCGCAGATGCTGCTGAAGGGCACACGGTATATGCACGCGCACTATGTGATGCATAGGGTGAGTTTATCCAACTAGTATTCACACAGCAACGAATCGAGGGTTTTTTTGCACAAAGATGGTTTATGGGTCAGAAAGAGACATAGGCTACTTTTAGTCGAAAAAATAAACGGTTTCTGGGAGATAGCGAAGCCGTAAAAGTAGGGTACAGGGTGTCCTAAACTTCCGTTCCCGGCTTGATTGAGTTTTGGAACAGCCTGTTTATTTACTTTTCTTTTTTATCAGGATCTGAAACCTGCGAATTTGCTGATAAATCACGAAGGCATACTGAAAATCGCTGATTTGGGCCTGGCGCGTCTTTATTGGCCTGATGGCGGCAGGCCTTATTCACACCAAGTCGCTACACGGTACGCGCTCAACTTTATTATTATATACGTCTTGTATACCGAACGAATTTAGAATACCCAGTCTGGAAGTGCGCTGTGTGGACCTTAATTGTCCTTTACCTATAGGTTCCCGGCTGATGAATGAACGGCCAGGCAAGTTCCCTTTTATGCTGATGTCATAAGAGACAGCCTCTTATGAAAACAGCAAAAAGGGAACTATGTATAAGGCATCAGAATCTGTAAAGGATCACTATTAGTAAAGTTACCTTTGAAAGAAGTACCAGGAACATAATACCTCAACTTCCGTGACCGAGTCAGCAGCGGGCGAGGCGGTAGGCGCAGCGGAACAGAGGGAGAAAACTCTAGTCAAATGAACGCTCGCCACCGTCACACCCTTGTACTTCTAGAAGAACTTCCAAATGGTTTTGGTGAAGTTATTTGAACGACTGCTTGTTTTCAGATGGTACAGAGCTCCTGAACTGCTGTACGGCGCTAGATTCTACACCGAGAAAGTGGACCTATGGGCTGTTGGTTGTATTTTAGCGGAATTGATTACGAAGCAACCACTTTTCGCTGTTAGTATTCTTTTGCTTACAATTTCTGTAATTCTTAGATATTACTTGTTTATTACTTAGTTTTATATCATTGTGTCAAAATTGTCACTAACTGCACCTGCGGCAATTCCCAGGGTGAATCAGACATCGAACAGCTAGCCATAGTGCTGCAACACCTGGGCACGCCCACCGAAGAGACGTGGCCAGGACATGCGGAGTTGCCAGACTTCCACAAGATCACGTTTCCCGAGTCCGCCCCCACGCCCTGGCCCGAACTCCTACCCGGAGTGGAACCTGATGCCGTACACCTCGTCAAGTCTTTCGTTATGTACGATACGAATAAAAGGATATCGGCTAAGGAGGTTAGATAAATAAATGCATCTTTCAATTTAATGATTAATTCACAACTTGATTCGTCGATTAACAGTACTTATACATATCTTCTAAATAGAAACAAAAAAAAATGTATAGGACACTAATTTTCAGCTTTTTATTTAATAGTAAACAGTTTGTCATTTAAATTTAAGTACTTTTTAATTTATAAGATTCAAAAAGACTTTAACATACCTAAATTTCACAGTTATTCTTCGGTATGACTAGGTTTATGATCGATTGATGTGAGATGTAAGCTAAATTATCATAAAATTGATTTTTTTTCAGGCTTTGAGACATCAATGGTTCCAAAATAGACCTCTCCCCGCTTCCTTAGAAGACATGCCAAAACCACAGATGAACAAACTAAAATAAATTAATGTACGAGGATAATTAATTAAACATAGTATTTTAAAATGTATTTATCATTTAATTTTAATTAAATTATAAATCAGTAATAATTACAATATCAAGTTGTACTTTAAATCTTATGTACATTTGAGCCAAACAGTGAATGCACAGAGATACCCTTAATATAACAGCTAAATAAAATATCCTAAAGAAGGCGACAGGAAGATAAAATGACCAATTAATTACAACTGATCTCATACTTTCCCGTATATACCATGCATTACCACACAATGTTAAAACTAACCATTAAATATGACAAAATGGTAAAATATCCGCATTCACCTAATTTGGAATTTTTTATTGCAAGAATAGAAAGTCTTAAATCATAAAAATACTTTAACTTCCTTCATTGTTTACTTATATCAAGTTACAAGTAATCTGACTCTCAAACACTCTAGAATCGGAAATGTTAATATTTAAAACTACCTTACTTTTTGGAATCATTCGGAGAAACCTAGTTCCGTTAATAAATAAACTCTATTTTAAATAATAATCGTAATAAAATGCAGATAAACATTTACATTAAGAGAGATCAAATTATATACCGTTCTATCCATTCAACTTTAAAAACACCGGAAGATGTATATACCTTCACAATTTTGTCTTAAAATATCGTAATCTATGAGGGAGAACTTTAGCCTTGTCCACTGTAAATATTAAGACTATTCAGATAAATATAATCTACCACAGCCATTGTTACTACTAATAAAAAGTTAAGTAACATTGGGCTTCGATGTAGAACTTTTTAAGCTAATATCAGACACTTTTCGTCGTAAGAAATTGATAAATCACCGAACTTTGAAAACTCAAGTCTGTTCCAAAAGTCTCTGACACAAACGTAAACAAATGGATTAGAAGATGCACGTGTGGATACCAATTTGTAGTGCCACTTACAAATTAAGAGCTTTGCTTTGATTTAATTATTTAAATACTTAAACCCGAAATTTTAATATTTTAAATCGTCTTATGATACAAGCCGGAGACCCTCCGGCGCCAGCTCAAAGATGTTTTTCATTTGACAATTGAGGTTAATTTTATAAATTCAACTTCTAAGTTACTTCTAAACTTGATTTCTTCTAAATACGGATGAATGATGATGTTACTAACTCCTTTAAGTAAGTGGTTGCGTAAGAATTTAACCTGGATAGGGTTTGTTTACACTTTCATCAGATCAGATGCTTTTCGAACAAACTATACTTAAACTATGAAAAAATGTATGGTCAAAATTACTTTTTAAATATAACAATGTTATGTTTAAACGGAATCATGCTGTAGCGTTACAGTGCGTTCATAATAACTTGTACCGTGACGCTATTGGTAGAACTGGATTTTGCAGTCATGTGATTGGTAGTTGAACTCTATTAGCATTGAAAACAGCAATGGTGCCAACATGGCGACAAGGGACAAGTTAGAAAACGATCAGTAGGTATAACAATGTGAGCTACATTATCATAGCGCGCACATTAAAGATTATAAGAGACAAAACACACTAATTCGCCACTACCACAATATCGTGCAACTAGTACAGTAAATATCGAACATTGATCTAACACTTACTAGTCGCTACCACAGTATAATAAAGTAGCAGTATTATGTCTCTGCACTGACCTTGAAATAATTACCTACGGGCGCTATATAAATCTTCCGCATCCATGAGTAACTTCCGCGCACTCGAGACTGTTGCGTACTGATATACACTGAGATTTCGAAGCGCGTCGTTTCGGCCGTTTTCTATGAAGACATAGTACTGTTACTGTGCTACTTTTATAAAGCAAAACATATAGTAGACATCGTACAGTTGCAGTATACTGTGCGTTTTGGCCTTATTTTGAAGTCTCAGCTTCCATGCTGGCACTTCAATTGGCGTACTTGTTCCAATATTCTCATTATTTCGGCCACAAAAATATACCTACTTACCCTATTTTTATAGCGTTAAAGTTTATTATGTATTAGCATAATATTAATGCCAATATTTGTATAGTCATAATTCATCATCATTCTCTTGTCCTTATCCCAATTTATTTTGGAACGGCGCAACATATCTTTTCTTTCTCGTAAAGTCAAGGAAATTCATTGTTTATCAATATACCAACTTAAATAGTCCGTTTATTCAAATAAGGTACAGCTGCCATTCTTTGACAGTTGTATGGCTTTAATGGCTTTAACACAGCAAATTGACGTTTGTCAATTTGATAAACAATTAATTTCCCTAGCCGTGGAAATAGGCCAAGTGTAATGCGAGTATCAGATATTCGCTAGAATTATTTATTATCTTAACACTACTTTGGTTCAGTGTCACAAGAAGTCATCAGGTACTTCCCTATGTATTCACCTGTACCGTAACGGAATACTAATTCGTATTGTGCTGTAATAACATAACTGTAGTCATTTAGCTACTATAACTAGGAATTAGCTAACAGTATGGAGCCTTCGGATCCATACGAACAAAATCTATCAGTTGCAATGCAACGTGTAGTAAAACGCGTATACGTGACGATACAACTGCAAGGTTGCGTCTTCTTTCTTAGAAGAACATCTCAAAGATAACGTACATTTTAGATACTATAATTGTAACGCATCGTGATAGGATTAACCATAGTATTCCAACAGGCACAGTATAAATAAATAACAGTATTATATCTGAGTGACCTTGAAATAATTACCTACGGCCGCTCGGTAGATAAACCTTCCTCGTCCGTGCATAACTACCGCGCTCTCAAAACTGTTGCGTACTGATATACACTGAGATTTTGAAGCGCGTCGTTTAGGCCATTTTCTATGAAGATATAATACTGTTCGTTATTGTTTCTTTTTATTAATTTTATTGCGGTACCTATACCTAGGCATCCCCTTTCGGATCGGACAGGGTGTTTGTTACATGCTGTATATTTAAAATTTCCTTGAAACAACTGTTTAAATACCGCGGTGGTTTGAATGTTTGTGAACACAAGCCTAACTATGTCATAAATAACACGGCTAACTACCAAAAATGAAATGAAGGAACTCAATAAACCTTTCGCATCATTTACCGCCTCTGAAAAAAAAGGAATCGTAACTTCTATGTACGTAATCTTTGCACCATAAACAATACCAAAACACTCGAGATTGCTTACTATACTTTCATCATAATTTGTACGTCACTCTTCTGAATAAGCCTAAAAACAATTTGGCTATCAAAAACTCTAAGATGCTCTTTATTGCTGTAATAATTAAAAAGGCATCGAGCACTAAAAAGTATCCATTAAAATAATACCCGACTGTGCATCGTGCAACTTAAAAAGATTTTAACAAAATAAATTTGGATATTGACTACAGTAATAAATGTACTATATAAAGTACTTGTAATCTATTTAAATAAAGTGATAAATTGAGGCGAAAATTATTATTTACAAAGCAGTGTTTAGTTATTTTCACTATTTTGAATTGAACATGGCAAAACATTACAATACTTTGTAAATCTTAAATGTCTGATTAGTACCCCAATTTGGGGGACACAGTGCAGTGCGTTCATAATAACTTGTACAGAGACGCGATTGGAAGCACTAAATTTTACATTCTTAGTTTCAATAACTATAGAGTTCAAAATGGCGATTGACAGAACATTAGGTACTAGTGTGTTTCATCAAATAGTTCCTATGCCGTAATGTTGGCTCCCCTGGTTTAGGACGAACAAGAATACGCTATGGCGCTACCTAATAATAGGTCTGTTTATGAAGTTCGCCGTAATGTTGGCTCTACTGTTAGTTAAGCCAACATTATGGCATAGGAACTATAAGATGAAACTTATCACATGACTGCAAAATTCAGTGCTACCAATTGCATCACGGGTCTTGTTATAATGAACGCACTATAGTGAAAAACTTGTAAACAACAGATATCAGTTTAGACCATAGAGAAGAGTTTTGTCTATGTCGCATTTTTTTAAATACTTTCAGTTAGACAAGCACAGTCGGGCCTTAAAAATAAAAACGCAGTACATATTTACATAGGCATACAATATTTACAGTACTCTATAAGAGCAGTCTTACAACATGAGGTTAACTTCGTGCAAAATCATATGTACATTGACGATTTTGTCAATTCATTACCTAAAGAAGAATCAATGTTATAAAGCATAATGTCCAGTAGTAAGTTTTATTGCGCAATTTGATAACTACATGTAGACTTTTTCGATAGCTTTACGGCCATAATGCCTGTCCAATACTGACCCCGATCTCAGAATGCTGTATATCGTTCGATCGAGCTCTTATCTCTATCTACTCAATTCTTCTATCCCAAGTAAGAAAAAAAAAATATATATATATAGATTATTGACAGATTTTCGAACAGAGAAGATATACTGTTTTAACACTTTCAGGGACACTAAACGCCCATAGGCTTAATAACAATAAAACTTCTATAGTGTCTCGTTCAGTCGACCTTCGATCAACTAAATAAAGCAAATTCATAAATTGTCACACATCACCCAAAAAATATATTGAAATAGCAATCTTGGCGTTAGCAAAACTAACATCAAGGCAGTAGCGAACGTCAAAGTACGAAATTAAACTTGCAGTTGAACATCGTGCTTAGAGAAACATAACAAGCACATAAAGACTGACAACTCGGAACATTACTAAGATTCTTCTATGAAAGTGATAACAAGTACTTAGATTTATAAGTTCGAAACAATAGGTATAGTTTTATATACGAATGAAAGACCTGTTTCACAACCGTAGTACAGTTCGATTCAGTACCCCACGCCCGCTGACACATGAAATTGTTACTGCCGCAGCGACTCGCGTCATGTTCCGAGCCGCCATTAATGTTTGAATCGAACTGATCAGATTTAATTTATGTTAGGCTCGCCGTCGGAAGGGAGTCTGCATCACAGGAGCATACAGTGAGTCCAGCACGATTAATGACGGATCTACCTTAACGTAAGTGAATTTTGAATCGCAAATACATACTACAGTCCTATTACATTTTAGTGTAATTTTGCAACATAAGCAATTTTTATCTCTATGAACTCTTTAATTTAAATAAATAATATGTACGGTCAGCAAGAAAGAGCGATTACACAATGTTTCACATTATAATATTATGACACTAAATTATTCGATACATTGCATTTCAGCATTTAACGTAATAGTCAAAATTTTGTGTTAATTCAATTTTACATCTGCTCCGATTTTTTTTTTTGTAATTATTATTATTGCTTTCTATAGTTACGTTATTTAAAAACTAAACAGTTAATCGGCTTTCGTTGTTGACTGTACCCACATATCAAAAGAATATAAATCGGATTCGAAATCCACAGACATTAACGTTACGACACGTCCCTAATTTTCGTCGTACAGTTGAGAAACAGGGTTTTGTTTTAGTTACGAATCCAGCCGGCAGAGTGCAGGTAGTGTCGCACGGCGATGTCGACGTCTGCGTCGGGAGCCGCGGGCCGGCGTAATAGGACGCCCTTCATTGTCACATACTGCGCCGGCGGCAGGCTTAACGCTGAACACAGCTGCACAAACAAACAGTCTAATCATCATCTGCCTAGTCTGCCTGCCTAGTAGTCGGCTTCCAGTCTAACCGGATGCAGCTGAATACCAGTGTTTTAAATGGAGCGACTGCCTAATTCTGCCGTCCACAACCTAGTTACTGGGTAAGACGATACCCCTTGCTGAGACTGGTTGTCAGACTTTTGGGCTTTTGACTACCCGTAACGACTGTCAAAGATTATGAATGACTACTTAGACCAACGGCTTAACGTGCTTTCCGAGGTTCGGAGGGGTTTCGATATGTAGTTGATGGTCTCCCATCCACGAACCGACCGCGGCAAGCGTAGCTTTACCTTCAATCGACCCGTGCGGTGCAAAAAACATGCGGGGCAGTCTTTGGGGACTACCGATAGAAGTGAAAACTAAGCAACAATGCGTAACCTCAACGTAATTCAAACAGTAGACGGTAGATGGCGCAAAAAAACAAATCACTTCAAGCGTGACGATGACGCGAGTTCCATGATTTTTGTTCACCCAAAAAGTGCTCAAAGTGGGCAAAGTTTACACTTTAAAAAAAATTACCTGTATCTCGTTATTGGTCAGCAGATGCCTCGAGCATGCGCCGCTGCTGCTGCTGCATGAGCTCTTTTTGGAGCATCCACATGCGGTACTTCCGTCCCGTGTGCACCTTGGGCTGGTGGAACTTGAGCCGCTTTCGCCGTCTCTGTCGCACGTCAACACATATCATAAATACAATGTGTAATTGAATTAACTGAGAACCTTTTAAAAGGGTCAGTGTATGTAATTATCATTATCACAACTTTTATATGGGACCAACCCGGAAATCGCGAAAACTTTTGCCGAACATAAGTGTATGGATCAGCAGATTGTTTTTTTTTTTTGAAATTTCAGGTTGTCTATGTCAAACATTTTTTATTTTATAAAGTGCCTAAAAATACTCGATAACATGACAAAAATATGTAACTTAAATCTATTCAGCGTTTTGTTATGGCCGGAGTTCCATACAAAATGAAACTCCTGTGTCCTTTGTAGGCTATAAAGTTACGATATTTTGTAATATTTTCTTTTTTTATAGACACTGACCTTTTTCTTGGCAGCTGCGAGCTGTTCTGCGTTAGTTCTTTTGTCTGGTTGGTGTCCAGGCACCCACTGCTGCCCTGGCGAATACAATAGTTATACGGGATCAAACCCAAAACCACACGGCACAGTTATTATCGCACATTATCCCCTTTATAAACGTTGCTTTAAGTTAAGTAATGATTAGCGACTATTTAACCATACATTTTTGACGTTTAAACCTCTCTTAAGTTTAAACAACGTTTATAAATAAACCCATATATCTTCATCTGTAGTTGACACGCTACGTCAGTAAAACAGCACATTAAAAACCACTCGGAATGACATCCTAACTAATATTACAAAATTAAATGCGAAAGTGAGTTTGTTTCTTACGCTTTCACGCTAAAACGGCTGAACGGATTTGGATGAAACTTAGCAAGGGTAGACCTTGCCCTGGAGAAGGACATAGGGTACTTTTCATCCTAGATCGCATACGAAGTCGCTGGCAACCTATAAGTCGCTGGCTGGTTTCCTATAATTATTTCGACATTATGTATTTCTTAGTCGCCTTTAGTCCCATGGTAAAAAAAACCGGTCAAAAACCGATTTTAGAACCGGCCCTAAGGTATCAGTTTTGTATTTAAAACTTTACCTTACTCGGAATAAAATTCGTTAAACAAAAACTGGCTCGCAATTGTATGCTTGGACTAATTTACAATTATTAGACGTTCCATGACGTTTGACGTTCAAAAGTACCTTTTATGTTACTACTAAATGATTTGACTTTAACTTTGAGACGTCGTTAGCTCGTTTTGTAATGAGACCGAACCGGTCTACATGAGTAGATATTTGCCCTCCATACCGCATACATTATTAACCCACCCAACATCTGTATAAAATGGCCATATAGCCATAAAATAATTGACACAAAACACTGTCTACACAAATCATGCAAACCAGTACACAATTCAACATTGATAACGCTCTAAGCACGAGGCATAAGCATTAATGTGTATGCCATGCAGAACAACGGTACGGTCAACCGCACGTCTGTGGTATCACCAATCGACGAATACCACTCTTACTCCCACGACATAAAGGAGCTGAAAATGTCACATTCTTACGATGGACGTGTGGTTGACTGTACAATATGAAAAATATTCAAACATTGGTTGATTTTGAAATTTTGAACAGGGAGGGCAAAAAAATGGCCAGTGGAGGGAAACTACGTTACATATTGGTGATAGCAAATTTTACTCAAAAGAAATACTACTTTAAGCAGGATATTTGCATCAAATATTTTTGAAAAGTTGCTTGCAAAAAAATCCCACCTGTATTTTTAGCACTAATCATTTTGGATTTTGTTAAGGGTCAGCTATAGGAAATCGTGTTATGGGTTTTTGCTAAGTTTATATAGAAAACTTAAAGTAATAGCCACGAAAAAAAACGTTTCGTTTGGTCAAGAGCTTCACCAGTCAGTGAAAAAATCAGATTGAGAATTAACCTTGTAGATGATTGTTAAATAAAAAATGAAAATCACTAAATACAAAAAACACTGCCGTAAATTCTTCTATATAAACTTATCCAAAACCCTTAGCACGATTTCCTATAGCCGATAAAGTTAAATTTTGAGATCTACAGCAGTCTTTTGGCTGAGATGATTATAGTATGGTAATGCTAATATCAATAACGTACAGTTACAGTGTAATACTATTACCATTTTATGGATTTGCGATAAAAATCCTTCCTTGGGGTTTCAATGAAATGTAAGTTATTAAATTATATGACGCTAATATGAAAAATTGAGTTTAGAAAAAAATGAGAGTGACAGAGGCAGTGCTCTACATAGGTGAAGTTTTTTTTTTAAACTCCATGTCCCATAGTAACGGTCAAGTAGTGTACAATAGTACCATCCATGAAGACGTGGCCCACTCCGTTCCGCTCCGTACTAAAGTACAGCTTACAGTACAGTAGTCGCGGAGTGGGCGCGTCTTCGTGGATGGCACTATGTATAGTATGTTTATGTGTATTTAGCTCAGTCAAATAATCATCCAATCAGTGTAGAAAGTCAAAAGGAATAAGGTATGAAATAAATCGACTTTTGTTTCTCATTCAAAATCATAGATCAACTTTAGCTTACTGTATTCTAAGTTGATTTTTGTCTGGATTTGTAGTACTAAATAAATATTGGTTAGATTAGAATCCGAACTTTGGCACACATTAAATTGAGTTCATTATTCGAAAACTAGATAATTAACCAAGATTTGAATTGAAGCATATATCGTTCAGCTTATTTGAGTGGGCTAAGTAATGACAGCAAGCACTAGGGCGTCAGGCAGTACCAGGAGTCGTGTTCTCACGTCGTGCGCGTGCTGCGGGTGCGGCGCGTGGCGGCGCAGCGCGGCGTGCTGGTCGTAGTGCGCGCACTCCTCGGCGCGCGTGACGCCGGCCAGGCGGTAGCGGTGCAGCTCGGCCAGGCGCACGCGCAGCTCGCGCTCCCGCCACAGGCCTGCCACTGCGCCCGCCTGCTCGCCGCGCCCGTAGAACTGTGCTGTCCAGCGTACGCGGTCCGTGAATTCCCTGGAAACGTAAATAGTTAAGTTGTTAAGGTAACAACAATTCATGTGTTATTCATACAATCTATAATATAAAAATAATATAAAAATGAATCGCAAAATGTGTTGGTAAGCGCATAACTCAACAACGCCTGGACCAATTTGGCCAATTCTTTTTTTGTTGTGTTTGTTATCCTCAAGGGAAGGTAGGTAGGGTAGGTAGGGTAGGTAGGGTAGGTAGGGTAGGTAGGGTAGGTAGGGTAGGTAGGGTAGGTAGGGTAGGTAGGGTAGGTAGGGTAGGTAGGGTAGGTAGGGTAGGTAGGGTAGGTAGGGTAGGTAGGGTAGGTAGGGTAGGTAGGGTAGGTAGGGTAGGTAGGGTAGGTAGGGTAGGTAGGGTAGGTAGGGTAGGTAGGGTAGGTAGGGTAGGTAGGGTAGGTAGGGTAGGTAGGGTAGGTAGGGTAGGTAGGGTAGGTAGGGTAGGTAGGGTAGGTAGGGTAGGTAGGGTAGGTACGGTAGGTAGGGTAGGTATGGCAGGTAGGGTAGGTACGGTAGGTAGGGTAGGTATGGCAGGTACGGTAGTTAGGGTAGGTATGGCAGGTAGGGTAGGTAGGGTAGGGGTAGGTAGGGTAGGGGTAGGTAGGGTAGGGGTAGGTAGGGTAGGGGTAGGGTAGGTACTTAGTGCTACTCGTGCGAAGCCGGAGCGGGGCAGCTAGTCATTGGTATAAAAAGAAACCCAACCCAGTACACATTCAGCGACTCAAAAACGCCCCCGAAAGAACATTACCCTCCTTCGAGGGCAGACGGGTAAAAAGAGCGCAAACTTCATAATTGTGAACTCTCATTTTTATAAGTCTGAGGTATACCAATCCGTCAATTTTATTTCATGGACAAAAGATATCCGACTTTGATTAAATCAGCCCTAAGTAACAAAATCACTCACTTTTTCTCTTTGGCAAGTTTCCCGAGCGTCTTCTGCTTATTCCTCTGGTTATTGAAGAACACGGACACGAGTTGGTAGTCTCTCACTAAACGCTTTCGTCTCGTTCTCTCTCTAAGTCGCCGCGTGTAGATGTCGACTTGTGACAATTTGAGGGCTGGAAAATATAGAATAGAGGGAGAGGCATTATAGTTAGAATATTAATGGGAAACGAAGGTTTGCAACATTGATGCAGCTATAAATATGCTTTTGTGTTGTGGAAAACGCAATTTCTTCGTAATGAATAAGTTTTAAGAATTTCCAGAAATTCCAGTAAAAACGGATTATTGGTGATTCGGATTTCGGTGAATTCAGGTGAATCGATTATGGAGTTGTCGCTTCCCCTACAAATAAAAATGTCGGTTTACCCGTTTTGAGCGAGAAAATTCGTGCGAGTCATGCACAACATATTAAAAATCCATATAGATAAGAAAATCCTATCTGCAGCTAACTTCACAAACACTAATTTAAAGTAATATTAGTTTATAGTATGTTTGCTTACCAACATCCAACTCATCGTCTTCAGGATTCAGAGACAGTGTTGATATCAACTGTTCTGCTTCATGGTCATGTTCCTGGAAACAGTACAGATATAGATATCAAGTTCAGGAATACTAAACCTGAATATACTCTTAGAAAAACTTTTAAAATATTGTAGATGCCATGCGTTGAGTCGTACATATTTGGAAAATTCTAATCTTTTTAATACTAAATTGCTAATCATATCTTTAAGTCATGAGAAACTTGAGAAAGAAATAGCATAGTGAATAAAATGCAATGTACCCTTTCAAAATCATCTCTGTTTGGCATATAACCAAGTTGAGCGGCTTCATCAGAGGTAACTGCGATGTGTGGAAGACGGGATACAGCACTGGGCCCTAGTGGCCCCTCATCTTTATCTGCAGAATTCAATGTAGGGCGGCTTGAACTCTCTAAGTTGCCCCATGTTGCGCGACCAATGCTGCCTTCCAAGTACCTTGTGATATACTCATCTTTGGCCTCTGCAAACATAATGTTATTGTTTTAAGTTAGTGTTGTAAGGGTTACTACAGCAATCACAAATTACTTTTTGTATGTTCCTGAATTAGATACCCATTGCGGATGGCCTTCGGACTGCCTTGTTGGTCTAGTGTGCGCTACTGCTGAACATGAGGTCCTGGGTTCGATTCCCAGGTCAGGCTAAGTATTATTAGGTTTTTCATCAGCAATTTCTCAGTAGCAGCTCGGAGTCTGGATTTGTGCCCCGTTGATGGCTATAGGCTCTCCCCCTACTACATGGGACTTAAAAATAACTGGCGAACTGTGGGTGTACTATAGGTACAGGGGTTATACCTCTGCCTACGGGGATTACAGGTGGTTACAGTAGGTGATGTTATGTTAGTTTCTGATGGGTTAATTAAAATGACAAGCATTTTTTTCATTTCTCCACATCACATGCCCACACCATGATAACAGACTAACATATTATAAACTTAATCTTTGTTTGTCTGTGTTTTTTAAGTTAATTTGCATTTCCATACCTTCAGGTGTCCGTGTTTCTATGTGTTTAGCTATATCCTCCCAGTTTCCAAAGCCAAATTGTTCTATAGCATCTAGTAATCTAACTTCTTCATTAGCAGACCAACTACTACGTCCTAGAAATATCCCAAATGCCCCAGAGTCCTGGAATACAACAAATAATTGTTTAGTGTTGTTTTGTTTAGTATTGTTTAATCTTGTACAGAAAATATTATGTTCCTGAAATAAATCTCAACTTACCATATACTGATATGAATGGTCATTTTTGTGTGATCCAATTTCTGCGCCAAGAGAAAAACACTGAAATACAAAAAAATCGTAAAAACTATGCCCTGACAATTTAAAATTTTGCGCCAAAACTATAAACAAAAAATGGCAGCGAAGCTACTTTACCTGCAAACAAATATCAAAGTCGATACATTCCGCGCACTTGACGCGTACACCATTTATTTCTTCTTGACAATAAGTACAATTATATTTTGCGTATAAATCTGAAAATGACATGATAATAAATACAATAAAACAAATAACATTAGCTGAACGTTGGCAGGGCTAGTTTGCTACTCACCAGCCATTTTTTTTTTTGACAACTGCCAAACTTCTTGCTCTTCCTGCTCGTACCATAGATAATTTAACTCTTTCTGAGCTGCCAGTGTGGCCAACAAATTAAAAAAACAACAAAAACAAATGTATCATTGATGAAAAACAAATGGCTCATGGATCATTAATTTGCCTAGCCTTTTCCCAACTATGTTGGGACCGGCTAGATGGCTTCTGTACCACTCATGTATTATTAACCTTCTTTTTTTGTTGTGCTTTTTGCTTCGAACGTAGTCGGGTAAAAAATAGAATATATCTATGGTAAAATTCTAATGGATGGTATTGGTATTTGGTAACCAATCTACGGACCGACTTCGGTAAGCATTTGAAAATCTACCCGTGTGCCGTGCGTGCGGCTTCGAAATAAAAGCCACTCGGAACGGAACCCCTTCACGTTAAGGGGATCTTAGACAATCAATCTGTTATCAATTTTATTCCAGTGAATCTTGGTAAATCTGTTGTATGTACGTCAATTTAGCAATAAGTGGGTGATAGACGTGCGTACTTAAAGTACGCGGTCTTTAAGTTCATGACCTTACTCGGCTCGCCGTCGGTGACACACAAGCTTGCTTGAAATTTCATTGTCAAATTGACTCGCGGCTCGCAGCGATGACAGATGACAGTCGGGCGAGTAAGGTCGCCGAGCCATAAGTACGCGTACTGGCTCGCACGTCTATCACCCGTTTAACTCGATCAATCTACCCAAGATCACGGATTGAGCTAATGCTTCTACTTCTCTAGGGTCTTTACTCTTTAGTTCTTTTCGTAGGGAATAAACTCTCATCCACTCTAATCCCAGCTCTAATCTAAATACTCTGTGGACCTTTTCTATTAAAAAAATTTAAATGTCATGTCAAGTCAAGTCAGTCAATCCGATTGAATCGAAATCGAACAATGCATTTCGTAGTTATTTGATTACATTTCGCTAGAATTTCATGATTTATCTATCATTAATAGAAGTCTCGTGCTTATTGGATACCAGATTAAAGTGTTAACAATATCATAGACTTTGCAATTTGGGTATAAAGCACAATGTGCTGCGTACTGTGATGTGATTAGAACTTTGGTGAGTTTGGTGTGCAATCCGCCTTGGACCATGAAATCCAGCAAAAGAAGGCTCCAGGCCCTCACGGAAGGATCCGATGGACTGCCAAATTACCTAAAAATGGAAGATTCGGAAACATCAATCCCGCCCGTATTTAGGTCTCGGTTGCACGAGTTGTTTTCTCAAATAGAAAAAGAATTTGACCTTCTATACACTGAAAATTTAAACCGTAAGTAAATATGTTATTCTTGTTGATTTATATTTTTATAATAAAAACTATTATATCTGCTTATTGTACATGTATTTACAAACAATTCATCATGACAAAACTATTCAAACAAAACTAGAAAGATGTGATTGTTTCTGATTGCTGTTAAAACCAGATCATTATTTATTATTGTTGTTTCTTATTTACTCTGTGACACAGCACATAATCACAGAAATATTTAGTTCCATTCATAATCTTCTGCTCACACCTGTTATTAGTTAATAACCAAGGCATTGTGTTTCCTTCACATTGGATCCTCGCTTCACCTATGTAAAGAAATCAAAGGTAGAATGAGTTTGGTTATTAATTTATTATTATCAGCCTGGATTTTTCCAACTACAAAGTAACTCTCCTTCCTCTTCTACAATGATTACTGCTTGCTTGATTATAATATAATAGTATGGATGTCTCTTTGTTTCCAGTTCAAGAGAAAATAGATATCCTGAGTGAAAAATTGGAACGAGAAAGCTATGTGGGAGACAAACAAAACTTAGACTACATAGAGTTTGATGTTGCGGGGAAAAACTCTAAAGTGAAATGTTTGTAGCCAAAAACTTTTATTTTGTTACTATAGTGATAACTAATGGTAATGATTAACCCTCTTTCTAAGGATTTTCTACAGATAATTGATGCAGTTGTAAATATATATTTTATTGTAAAGAAAAAGGGATTCGAACATTCTTTGTGTTGATCGCAGTAAAACAGCCCTCCTACGTAAAAGTATTTATCGTATGGCTCCAGTCATTTTCAATAAAATTCCACAACAGTTAAAGAATCTTAATAATAATTGTTAATTCAAAAATGTTACTACTCCACAATTGAGTTTATGGAGGACACCACTGACATTTAGCTTAAAATATTAAATTTTGAAAATTATTTTTTTTTGACATTGGTAATTGTGTGTTAGTACGTAAAGAATCGTGTGTTAGTGTGTAAGTAATTGAGTTATTAGAATATTTTAAATGTGTGTCTGTTGTTTCGACACCATTAACTTTAATATTATTTGTATGCTCTCGAGTAAAATGTAGCGAACTGACCATCTTATAACATCCTATTGTATTGAAACCTACATTTACGAATAAATTTGATTTGATTTGATTTGATTAGAACAATGACTAAACAATATTATATTCCAATTTAAAAAAAGTATAGTACAATAGACATGAGTTGGTGCAGTTGGTAACATGATGGCTGCCACTCACTGCAGCCTGCATGCTATTAATTGTAATATGATAATAATAGTTATATTGACCCTACAAGGCTGACATAGACATTCAGAGTCCACTGAAGCCTAAAGAACATTAAAAAAAAAAATAACTTCTAACAGCAATATTCAGTAAATAATACTGTTATAAAACATCCACAGTAACTCAAAGTAACTCCCAGAAAGTGAAAGCTAGTCACAAACTGAGGGTCCAGACCAGCAAGATAGTGTCCAGCTTTAAGGCCCCAACATATAACTGCCAGTTAGTGAGGGAGTTCACGGGACACAAGGATGGCATCTGGGATGTCTCATCCGCGCGCCCTGGCCAGGCACTCATTGGCACGGCTTCAGCAGGTAATTATTTAATTAATAATAACGACCCGCCCGTTTCTCACGGCTTTTACGCCTTACAAAGAACGTTGAAATTTCTTTATTCTATGCAAGTTCTAATATATACAATTTTTTAATAATTCATATTTTCTGGAATAAATTCTCTAAATTATGGTGAACACTGAATCTAAATTGGTTGTGTAGTTTAGAAGAACAATGCAATCACACAGATGAAAAGTGCCAATTTTTATCATATTGTCTATTTATGTTTACATTGTCAACTCTAATCAATTTCATAGAAATAAGACAAGCATTAGTTGTTTCTGTGAGCAGAAAGAGAAAAACAAAATAAAGTAATTCCTAAATGAGGAAGTTTTGTTGGTTTTGCATGTGAGGAAACTTCCTGCATTATAGTAGGGGAGGCAATGATGCTAAATGGGGATTTACTCGAGTGTTGATTAGATGCTAAAAAGAAAAAAAGGTTATGTGAAGTATACCCTTTCACTGGTGGGGGGAGCGTCTATGGTAGGGGAGCCCTAGCGGAGATTTCGGGAGTTACTCGAGCGCGGCAGAATAACATACGGGGGGCAACCTTGTACCTTGTGAAGTAGTCCCACCATACCTTCATTCGTCAGATTAGTAAAAAAAAAGAAAGAAAGTTAGAAAAACTCGAGCGCGTCAGATTAAGGTAAGGTAAGTTGGTTACATGCAGAAAAGTGTGCATTTCAATAATCTGACAATTTAAGCGTGAAATAAGGAAACGGGAGAGTTTTTACTAATCTGATCGGCTGCCCTAGGCGTTTGCCCCTATGTACAGGGCTCAGGTATGGTGGGAGTACTTCACAAGGTACAAGGTTGCCCCCCGTATGTTATTCTGACGCGCTCGAGTAACTCCCGAAATCCCCGCTTGGGCTCCCCTACCATTAGCAATACTGGAGATGACTGAATAATCTTTTTCTCATGCCATTTTAAATTAGATGCATACTTTGTTCTCTCTCTTCATACTCATTCCCTTAGTGTCGAGGATTGTGACCCATCTTGTTGCTATTTTGTCCTTGAACTTGGTTCACCATTCAAAAATTGCTTATAGATCACACAGCTTGCGTGTGGAGCGTGGAGTGGGGAAAGTGCCTCCTACAGTACACAGGGCATTCAGGCTCTGTGAACTCGATCCGGTTCCACCCCAGCAGGGACATCGCGCTCACCAGTAGTGGGGACAACACTGCACATGTTTGGCAGGCTGCCGTTAACTGGGACTTACCGGTTATTATATTTTATTTAATAATATTATTGCAATGTAAAGTCTGATTTAAGTACATACTATGTCAATTTGCCGTGTAAACGAACAGGCTATCCAAATGCAACATGTTGCACACACGTTGAAAGAAGTTTTGTAGAACGAAGTTTTTTTTTTTTGTCTGCATGTTCTTTTCACTGTATATTACTTTTCGAGGAGCTCGTGGCTAAGTAATAACAGCCGCTCGGGTCGATCCATCAGGTTAAGCTACGCTTGCCGGGGTTGGTCCGTGGATGGGTGACCATTTTCACATATCGAGACTCCTCCGTGCCTCGGAAAGCACGTTAAGCCGTTGGTCCCGGCTGTCATTTGTGGATCTTTGACAGTCGTTACGAGTCGTCAGAAGCACGAAAGTCTGACAACCAGTCTAACCAAGGGTATCGTATTACCCAGTTACTAGGTTGTGGAGGTCAGATAGGCAGTCGCTCCATATAAAATACTGGTATTCAGCTGCATCCGGTTAGACTGGAAGCCGACCCCAACATAGTTGGGAAAAGGCTAGGCAGATTGATTACTTTTCGTATGTGTAAAAAGATATAAAAGTACTTGACGTAACTCCACAGGAGCATGTTTTCCCTGCACAAATCTCGGCCAATGACTGGCACGTCTTCAATCTTTGCTCACTGATTCGAATTTCAAACGTTTAGCGTGGTCAATCTTCTGAGGAAGAACTAGAAGGAGGGGGCGAAGAAAGTCTCGGAGAAGGTGGAGATAGACCGGAAGTGCTACGTACCCCGCTGACAGAGCTGGCCGGCCATCAAGGTGTCGTGGTGGCCGCTGATTGGCTCACTGGCGGCGACCACGTCATTACCGCTTCCTGGGACCGAACCGCCAATCTGTATGACGTGGAAACTGGAGACTGTCTACAAGTTCTTACAGGTATGAAATTTGAATTACTTTCGTAGTTATTTTTCATGTCCATTGTGTAATGCAACTTTAAAGTTTTTCGTACCTCTAAAATCGACGACATGGTTCCTTAGAGCAAGTTTCTCTTCCTCTAAAGCCACGTATTCATTGGAAAACATTCTTTCAGCACCCTGTTTTGTGTGTTGCCTGTAACATTTTGCTAGCTACATGAAATATTGCAGTGTTGCTATGGCACCATGTTAATGTTCCGTATTCATGGGTATCAAAAGACATGTAGCACTGTTGCTACATTTGATGCGCTGTGTCAGGTCACGACCACGAGCTCACACATGCGTCTGCGCACCACGCGTCCCGCCTCGTTGTGACGGCGTCACGAGACACCACCTTCCGTCTGTGGGACTTCCGCGAGCCAATACACTCTGTCTCCGTCTTTCAAGGACACACTGAGTAAGTTATATTCAGCAACAACTTTAACTAGGGACCCGAAAGTTATCGATACCGATATGTTTTACTCGATACTTTTCTAGCGTCACCAGTATTACCTACCGATGGTTATAATTTACCCAAATCCTGTTTCTTTCTTTCTTATACGAGCCTCTCATTTTATCTCATATTTTTTAACTTAACTTTGTTGTTCAGGAGTGTCACATCAGCAGTGTTCACACGAGAGGATAAAGTTGTGTCCGGATCTGACGACCGTTCCGTAAAGGTAAAAGAGCGTATACATTTTTATATAAAAACTAGCTGCCCGTCCCGGCTTCGCACGGGTAGTATAGGTACTACCTACCGTACATACCCTATCTACCCTACCTATCACTTAGGGGTATGAATAATAGATTATGACCGATTCTCAGACCTACCGAATATACATATTAAATTTCATAAAAATCGGTCAAGCCATTTCGGAGGAGTATGGCAACTAACACTGTGACACAAGAATTTTATATATTAGATATTCGAATAAAAATAAATAAATTATAAACGGTTTTGGCCAAAAGAAAATCTCTTACTTGCGTAATTAGATGCAAACTTTTAGGTTTTTTTTATTTTTTTTCTTGGTGTTCAAAAAGCTTATTCCAGCATTTTTCCATTCAATGATAGGTATGGGACGTCCGCAACATGCGGTCAGCACTAGCAACGATCAGGTCAGACTCCTCAGTGAACCGCGTGGGAGTGAGCGGTAACGGTCTGATCGCCATCCCTCACGACAACCGACAGGTGCGCCTGTTCGACCTGCAAGGACAGAGGCTTGCACGCCTGCCGCGCTCCAGCCGACAGGTGATAATGCATTCTTATTTTATTTTTTCCTAGCATCCCGGCCCTGCTTTCCACGAGTGAAAGAAAAGAAAGGAAACATGTTTTATTGTCACAGAAATACTTACATATAAAAAATACCAGTTAGCTCGAATACCTACTTAGTAAAACAAAACAATATAATTAAAAGCTAGGAAAAAAACTACTCAGCAGAAATCTATATAGTCCTCCAGACCGTATTTTCGGCCACGGCGGCCAATCTCAACGGAGACTAGCCTTCGGCGCGGGAGATATTATAGTGCACAAGTGTTTGCGCAGACACAAGTGCACTCTCTCTTCCCTCACTCTCATAGTCCGATGGGACGGTAATCTACACGACCGGAGAGAGATCAGGCGTAGGACCAACGGCTTAACGTGCTTTCCGAGACACGGGGGTATCACACCGCCAACTTCCAAACTCCGGGCTGTTACTACGAAATTCCTAATGGAAAAATCCAATAACACTTTGCCCGACCCGGGAATCGAACCCAGGACCCCACGCTCTGCAGTCGCGCTTGCGACCACGAGACCAACGGGGCAGTTAAATCAACTGATAAGCAGAAATCTACTGATAAGGCAAAATATCGAAACACTGAGGTTATTCATTCATATTTAACTTAATTATAGTAATATCTAAGTTAAATATGAATGAATTATACACATAAATCTTACGGAATAAATTCGTTGCGGAGTTTAGAAGAACATCGCGGTTCAAACAGACATACGAAACATTACTTTGTAGATATTGAGGACATCCAACAGGAGGAATAAGGAACATGTCGTGAGGAAAGTTTTGTATTAAAATGTGGATGTATGAAACGATGATGTGTGGACTTATGTTTAAAATGGGGTGACCAGGCCGAGGAGGAAGATGATTAAGTCTGATGCTGTTAATTCTCAGCTAAGTTCTGAGCTAAAATAATGCAGATTGCAATCGAGTCTTATTAATTATATTTAACTAGTTCTGCCAGTGGCTTCGCCCGCGTGATATCTGTATAAATTGTAGCCTTCGTTACTCAGTGATAATATAGCATTCTACTGGTGAAAGATTTTTTAAATTGGTACCGTAGTTTGTGAGTTTATTCATTACAAAGAAAAATGCAAATCTTTTCTCTTCATAATATTATTGTAGATTTAAAACTGTACTACTAAGCTGTTTCTGGAACGGCAAAATATTCACAAACTTGTATTTAATCACAGGGCCACCGTCGCATGGTTACATCAGTAGCTTGGGCCGACGACATATCGTCCAACATTAACTTCTTCAGTTGCGGCTTCGACCGGCGTATCCTGGGCTGGTCTATCCAGCCCTCCAAGGAGAACTAAGTACTAAGACTTTACAGGTAGAGTGCTACAAGGATCTTTTGGCGCCTGAATCACACTGACAGGGGGGCGTTGTTGGTAAATATTTGTGAAATGGCCACATAAATTGTATTGACAAATCAATAAGGCGGCGTTAGTTCCGTTTTTGGCCACGCGCCAAAAGAAACTTTGTAGCGTTGTATATGGCGTTCATTTACAAGTTTATTATTCTCTAATATAACGTATCAATTACGATACAATATCAAATTGTTATTATTATTATATAAAAATTGAAATCTACACACAATTTTGGTCTTTAAATTCACCTAGAAATAAAGAACAAAATTGTGTGTAAATGTCAATGATTGCATCTTCACTCACGATCTAAATTATTCTTGTTGTGGACTATATTTAATTTGATACATAAATAAGACTTAGGCCCGCTTGCACCACAAATAACTAAAAAGGATTACGACGAACATCGTTCTGTTTCTGTCAGTCGTTTTAAGATGACAGAGACAGGATGATGTTAATGTTTACCCCGCGTCCTATCTTAACCCGTTCGTCGCGCGAGCACACGATCGTTCGAACTTTTTGCTCAGTGAACCTGAACCAGTGTCGCGCCGACAGAGGTCGCTTTCCGGTTTTTCGAATAAAAAGTGACAGGCACGCGACCGATCGCATATTCGCGTGACAATCGCTTTTAAAAAGACGCGGCCTACCGTATTTAACGATTGGTGGTGAAAGCCGGTTTTAAACATTTGTTGCAATGAAAAATATAATATTGGGTAATGAAAGCAGCAAATATTGTGGTTATGCTATGTCTGTTTCTTATCATTTTAAGAAAAATTATACAGCATTTGAGCGAATAAAATTGAGTATTGTAAATCCAGCATTTATTTAATTTGCCTGTAAAGAAGATCAAATTTTGGACATTTGCAATCCAATATTTGAACTGTAAAACAAACAAAACATGTGTATCAAACTTTAGTTAATTTGGATTCAATATTTATGTCAAACTGAAATGTAAGGTAATGCCCGTTTTCACAAACACTAAGCGACTTAAATAAATATCTAAATAAAAGCGTGCTGATGGATTTTCAACATTCGGCACTAAACCGAGCGTTGGAAATTCAACAGCGCGCTTTTCGGTTGTTAGGGAAAACAGGTATGTATGTTTGCTTGCACATATTTTTAATGTTTCCTTCCTCCTAGGTTTACGTTATCCTTGAAAAACTGTTGTAGCAACTGTGTAGTAACTTTCGATTGTTGCAATCTGCGTTTTCAATGAGGGTTTTCTGAAATGACGTTCACTGGGTGGCAGCACTAAGACGTCAGGTCTGGGCACCTGTCAAAAGTGTCAAAACGTAGGCATATTTTTAACCGACGAAAAAAAAGGAGGTTCTCAAGTCGACCCGTATATTTTTCTTTAGTCGTGACTTAATTATGAACGAATGAATGAAACGAACGATAAACGTCATCATATATTTTATATTACTTGTCGAAATTGAAGAACTATTGTCAAAATGGTGCCAGCTGGTGGTGTGCCTGTTCATGAAAACCCTCATTAATCTGTAACTAAAGTCTAACCAAATCCTAGTTTCCAATTGTTGTTATTTCCACATGAATATCAACTTGTAATTGTTAATTTACTTGATTTCAAAATGACTAGTTTTTGAAATAGTCATTAAAATGTTTGAAGTAGAAGCGCAAACTGAACTTTATGTTCGGGAATTATCACACGACTGCCCAGAAAGGAGTGTAATGTTTGGAAAGTAACTTACAATCGCAGTTTAGATATGGCCTATACTTGGTGGCTCAGTATTAGCGAGATGTATAAGCGAAAGTATAAAAACAAGCTTACAGAAAATACGACGGATGAATTTTTGAAACATTTCTTTCATAGCAATTGTTTTTGGTGAAAACAATGAAAGGGATTGTCATTCCGATTGTGTAACGCAATTCGCGATCTTTTATCTCCACCAGCCACCATCTGTAATTTCTTTTGACTCCAGAAATATGACTGACAAACACTACATTAATAAATAGCACAAATATTAGCCATAAGTATGTAAGAAAATTCTTACTTCTATAGTTGTTTTAGTAGATTATCACTCTACTTTACGTTCGTCTATAGCTTGTTTTTCTAAGAAAGCGGTGAACGGTCAATAGCGGCTGTCCAAATACAAAGCGTTATTTTGTCAAATACTACTGAAATCGACAGGTTTTTATCACGGCCGTTATAATATGACGACACCACTCTTCTAGGAAACCATAGTTTAATAATTTATTACTGTACCCGGGCGTTAATATGAAACTTCGAGATTTAGAAAGAGAGGTGAGATAAGTGACGGAGACAACGGTCTACATGGCCGACCATTTTTTTTAAACTTGACGGCATTTTTATATTTTGATCGAGACCGCTGTTCCGCACCTTAGGCATTCGCTGCGAGGCGGGAGGCAGCGTTGACGAATGAGTGGCGGGCGGGGTGCCGCGCGCCGTGAGCGTTGACGAATGAGTGGCCTGCACTGCCCCCTCGCCTCGTCGCGCACATACCTAAGGCGCGGTACAGCGGTCTCGGTCAAACTGTAGTTAGTATAACTGCCATATTAACGGCCAGTTATTGTACAAGGGTTTTGGGTGTCCTGTATCCATAATAAACTAAATACCGGGCAAAAGGGATTTACGTTTTTATTTTTTTATGCAGCAAGAAGTGGCATTCTCTGTATGGTTTAGGTTGTTTATTGTTTTTATTCAGCAAGAATTTGCATTCTCTGTATCCTGGCCTGTTTGTCAGGGAACTAACCAAGGGACTAACATAGATGAAAGGTACACTCGATAAAGTTACCGGTTGACCGCTTTTCAACCTTATGGCATTAGTAATAAGGTTGAAATGTGGTCAACCAATAAGGTTGAAGTGTGGTGGAGTTGTAAAGAACACTTGTAAAGGTAAACTTTGATTTGTTCAAGGGTTTAAAGATATTATTTATTGTTAAACATATTGATGTAAAATACAAAGTGAAACAAATAAACCAACTTTTAACTACACTGCACTATACTAAACTTACACTATATTTTAATGTAGCAACAAAAATATTTTCATTAAACAATTGAAGTGTTTATGCAGTGGTAATATGCAATTAGGGGATTTGGATACTTACATGTTTGACAATAGATGTCTTACATGCTCGGGAATATTCGATTTAGGTATGTGAGTGCTAAAGTTAAGGTATCTACGCACCAAAGTCGGTGCTGGCGGGCTAGCCCGGCAGCGGCAGCTTCAGAACTTTGCAAGTCTGACAACTTGAGCACAAAGAGAAGGATTGAGTCGCCGGCCCTGCTTTGGTGTGTAGACACCCTGATATATATTCCAGTTTCGGAATGATCCACTTCATTATTTGTTTGTTTGCGGTACATTCTTTTTTAAATTAGCTTTCCAATTGGTAAAAACTCCAATTAAAAGTAGAACGTGATAATTAATTTAAAACGTAATGCGACATATCTTTAGGTATACTGTGCTAACGTCATGGAAACCAATTCACTTCCTAGTCAGACCATAACAAAATTACAATCTTAACTAAAGTTTCGCAATGGCTTAAAAAAATGCTTGAGGAAAATCAAATGTTTGTTTAGATAATTTAATTTAAAATTGCTCGCCCCTCCACTGCTTGTAAACGTACGTACTCATTTAAATTATTTTAATAGAAAAGTTTGTGAACGGGCGCATAATTATAAATTAAGCGGTCTATACCTACTATTACTCCGCACATATCAACGATGACTGTACCTACTACAGAAAAAGAAGATGAAAAATGTAAATGAAGCAACGAAATCATCATTGCAAAATTTTTTTCATTGGAACTATAAGTACTTGAGCTATGCATATTATAATATCACTATAAGGGCGTGTTCACTTAAGCGCGATTATTTTCGGCGCGCCGCTCTCTCCTTTTAGACTTTGGAATGCATGCTGGATGCCTCTTATCACAACGCACAGTGTTTTAAGAAGACCATTTTTCGGACATCGGATTTTTATTAAAAAATCTGAAGTATATAATCATTTAAATGCAAGATTTCGTATCCCCCTATTTAGCTAGCATGTTTAGTTATTATGGAAAAAAATGTTGAAAAGTGAGCAATTGCGCAGAACTCGCGTCACGAATGCTTGAACAATAAGAATTGTGACAAGAGGTATAAAGTATGAAGTTAGACTTCATACTTTCGTCACTGAGGAGAGAGCGGCAAATCTAACGCGATCAGCGAGCGATGAAATTCGTGTAATATGAACGTGGTCTAATATCTATCGCTTTGTAAAACTAAGTAGTCATTAAGGTGTCATGCTTATCATGTAGCGCAAAATGTAACATGACAATACCTGTAAATAAATTAAATTACTTGCGGAACGATATCATTGTAGTCACTATAACCGAGAAAAAGTCCATTTCAAATCGTGAATGGCCCGGAATGTAAATAAAAAATTGTAATATTTAAACTCAGACCAACAAAAAAGGAAAGACAGATCACGCCGTACATCCAAAGTGAAGCCACCTTTTTATCTATGTGTGTGTAAAAAGGGTTGTCAGTTGTTAAAGTTTTTCCCCTATAACTTGGGGAATAATATTTTGGGTAGGCTAATATTGTACGAGTAAGATATTGTTGAGTATTGTACAGTCGCCAGCACATCAAGCTACTACAACCTGTCAAATTTCTTTAGTAAATTTTAAACCTTATCGCTAAAGCATTAGGTTCAAGGTTAATTGGGAAAGTTTGACAGTTTCGGGTAGCTTGATGTGCTGGCGTCTGTACCTCAATTTTTAGGAAGAATTCCGAAACAAAAACATATTTTTTTACATTGCAAATTAAATAAAAAAACAAATTATAATAAAGTATTATAGTATAATACAAATATAGAATTGCTTGTGTTAGGAGACTCCGCTCTTTCACTTAGAATTATCCATTAATTTTCAATTGAGTGTTAAAAAAAAAATATATATATATATGTGTATAAATAGGTTAGTAAATTAGCTACTATCCATTTATTTTTATTTTCAGTATTACATGGAAATCTAAAATATTAAATGCATAAAAAAACAGACATAATTACTCGAAGTAAAAAATATCGAATGGGGAAATTTGAAATCATATTATGGCAACCCTCGCTCTTTAAATGTCACTGTTTTCGTTCGTTCATTCGTTCAGGTTTTTTGTTCCAAATAACCTAAAATTCATAGTTATCTAAATTAAAAAACGATGTTATTTTAAGAACTTACAAGTGAAAAGTGATTCCGTGAGACTTTTTCTGTGATTTAGTATTGTTTTTACACGTTTTCACTACACAGGAAGGCATAATTATATTTGTTTTGGTGATGTTAGCTAGACGACGACTCGTGACGTACTAGGAGCGATGAGCTTGGTTTTAGTGTAGGTGTGTGCGTGAGCCTGTGTGTTTACTTGCAGGAGCTTGGTTTTGTGGCTTCACTTTGGATGTACGGCGTGATCTGTCTTTCCTTTTTTGTTGGTCTGAGTATTTAAATTATTTTTCCATGTTTAATGACAAATTACTAAGTTTCTTTGTTATGAGTAGGTACCTATGTATATGAGTGTGTAATGCCCTGGCCATACTGAAGCTAGCGAGTGAGCGGGAGGGACGAAATTGTCTCGGGCCGATTGTGTACTAACCGGCTCGAGGTCGGGCCTACTTGTACGGTGGTGATAAACTGGCGCGAATAGTTGCGTGCCTCTTAGACATTAAAAACAATCGACGCGCGCAGTCACATACCGCATCCCGCTCGCACGCTTGCCTCAGTTTGGCCAGAGCTTAATTGTGGTTGTGCCAGAATCCTCTATCAGAACACAGAGGCCATAATAATATGAAAGAAGTTGAAAAACCAAAGGCTCTAGACAAAGTGACATTCTATCAGCGATAATGATGATGGAAAATGCAAAAATGTATAGGACTGACATAAGCTATCGAAAAGCTTATGTCAATTCTGTTGAAAGTCGTTGTAGAAATACGCTTTCGAAGCGATTGTCACTTGTCTAGGCCCTCTGTACATTTATTTTTGATGTAACCAATTACAAAATTGATTTTGTTGCTTACTTCTAGTCGAATAGTGCACTTCGTTTATCCCTAATGTATCTTGGTTGAATCTTTCGTATCTAATACATATTAATATAATATGATGTCTGTATTCAATGTATGTATAAATCAAAATGCATATTATGAGTATTATTAATAATTGTGTATTAATTATGAAGTTATCAGTTGTTAAATATCTTCTATAAATGATCTGAATATTTTTGTTATGCCAAATATGGTATGAAATAAATAATATATAATTAATCATGATTGTTTTTGTTTACAACTGTGGCGTTATCTACATCGCCACATGCGAACTACGCATCAAAGATCTGACGTCACACAAAAATCCTGACGTCACATAAATCCTGCATCGCGCACTTAGAGTTTACCGCGCGGTGGACATATATACAAGAATCCAATATCAATCATTGGGCAGTTGCCCGCCAGACACAACACCCGTCTGGTCGGAGGATCCTCCCTTTTCTATGGAGGATGAGTGAACTTTACACCCTGTTCCTCATACTCCTAAAATACCACCCTTCTGAATTAAGCCAGAGCAATTCATTTTTCAGGTCCTTTTTTATTTCTTACATTGGGGAAATCCCGACTAAATCCCCATGTATCCTCCTGCTATCTAAAAGGCAACTAAACAGAAGCTGGAGTGTCACTGACCAGTGACCGACAAATTCTGATATTTGGCGACAAATTTCGACTAATTAGCGACTAGACGTAGTTAATAGTTTGTGTAATCAAAATTAAAATTCTTGATGGTGGCCCTGCCAGAGTCAGTGACACGAAGCTGGAGGCTGGCAAGTTAGTGCTGGAGCGTCAGAACAAGGAGCTGAAGGTCAAGTTTGCAGAACTAGAGACTGGTACACAGACCAAGACTAAGGGCGTGATCACCTCTCTGGAGCTGAAGGTGGCTAACCTAGAAGATCACCTGATAACTAAATACCAATTACTCTGCCTAGCCTTTTCCCAACTATGTTGTGGTCGGCTGCCATTCCTATTGTGCGTTTGCACTTTTTAAAATCTTTAGTTCAGAAAATAGAGATTTCAACATGTTATGTTGTGAAGGTTTCGCCAGTGCAAACGCACAGTAACCAGATGAATACAAATATTTTACATGGAGCGACTGCCTGTCTGACGTCCACAAACCAGTTACTGGGTAACACGATAGGTACTCCTTGGTATGACTGGTTGAGTGGTTGGTTGTCAGACATTCTGGTTTCTGACTACCCGAGGACTACCCTTAACGACTGTCCAAGATCTACGATTCTATTTTGTGTTTTATGAACTGTGTGTAAACGTTATTCTTTGGGGGCCCGGGATGGTGCTCCCCTGCCCCCTCCTTAGTCCGCCAGTATCACAAAATAACTGAATATAATCACAAAATACTGAATATGATGAGATTTTAGTTTTTTTTTTTTTTCATTTATACCAACTTTACACTTAGACCCTTTGCTTAAACGGGTGATAGACGTGCGAGCAAGTACGCGTACATAAGTGCATATGGCTTGGCGAGCTTACTCGCCCATCTGTCGTCGCCGTGAGCCGCGAGCCGTGAGCCAATTCGACAATTTAACAATGAAATTCTAAGAAAGCTTCACGTGTGTCACCGACGGCGAGCCGAGTAAAGTCACAAGGTACAAGTGGAAGTCGCTGCACCCCCGTCAGGGGGGTGTGGCTAGCGGGGGGTCGGGGCTTTCCACCCCTCGCCCGCGGAGGCTATACTGTGGCCCGTTACTACGGGCCCCTCCTCTTGTTGCCTAATCGGCGGTGGTAGTCAGCGCGTTTAGGGCGCGCTCATGTGTGAGAATGCGATGCTAGAAGGCGCGCCGCGACGCTCATAGTGGCGTCGCTATCTTTACGGCATCTCGGCGGTCTGTCCCTGCCAGGTGAGACCCCTAGTTACCTTGGGGAGGCCTAGCAGAGGACTCGACGCGCCCACGGGACGGAATGTAGTCTCCCCCCCTCCCTGCTCACAGAGCTAGCCGTTTACAGTTCGGGGGAAGGGCTGTCGTGTGTGTGTAGGCGGCTTGTGTTGTTATGTACCGCCGCCTAGTGTGTCCGTGCGAGACGCCGGCACGCCCGCGCCGCGTCATCGCACTTGTTATTGAATTCGTGTGAGGAGTAGAGTTTGTCTGTTTTATTTGCGTAACATGCCTATATTAACCTAGTACACATTACGCAACAGTGTGTGTGTACACTGTGGAGTCATATTTTATTCAAGTAAACTGCGTGTAACCAGAGTACGGTTTACTTGAGGATTCAATTGTTAGAGCGTCTACGTCCGCTATCAGGTCGCGGGGCAGGGGTCGTCTCGCGTCAGGGGAGCGCGTATGCCAGGGCGCAATCTGTTTGACGTGGGGCCAATCAGATGCATCGGCACGCGCGAACATCCTTTCCGCGAGACGCCGCACGAACTCATCCAGGCTCTCGATCTCGAGATCCCGTGAGATGACATCGTTCCTCACATAGCGAGGGGCGTCTACTATTGTCCGTAGCGCAAAACTTTGTTGCGCGCGGAGGAGATTCTTGTTCGTCTCGCTAGTGAGGGCGAACCAAGCGGAGGCGGCGTACGTCAGGATCGGGCGTACGTACGTTTTGTACACGCCCAGCTTGACACGCAACGGGATTCGGGCCCTGAGCACCGGACCGAGTAGGTTACGGGTGACCCTACCTTTAGCGGCGACCGAGCGGACGTGTGGGCCCATGGTGAGCCGGCGGTCTATCTTGACACCCAGGTATGTGACCTGGGGCGACCAACCGACCTCGGCTCCCTGTAGTTTCAGCGGTGGCGCACGGTAGGCTGAAATCGGACGTCGATGGACTTAGGGATGCATGAAAATCAACATGCAATTCTTTAATTTTTTATTAGATATTCGGGTTCTAGCATCAAATACAAGACATTTTTATAAATGTACATTTTTCCTCAAATTAACTATTTTCGAAGATAAAGCAAATTATATTTTTTTTGTATGAAAGAAAACATATTTATATGAATTTCTTCCAATTCTCAAGACATCTCAAAATATGGTTTGCAGATATGAATTACATGATTTTTTTTCTAAATTTTCAGCTATATGTCGGGCTGCGATTTTCTGCGATTTCAGAGAATTTTAATTTTTCATTCTCATTTCCACACCACCCCTGAGGTAAAGAACAAAGCGCGTTTTTTTTAATAAGTGGTTTCCCCAAGAGGCCTAATCCACTGACACCCACTTACACAAACACACTAGTTATATATTATATAGTTTGTTATATATTTAGAATAATTAATCATCATCCGTTTCGCATTCGGCTACTATTTCTATGTTTTCTACATTTACAAATTCAATGTTTTCTCGCTCATTATCTTCGTCAAAATCATCATGTATTAATAAACCTTTTGCCTCTTCCGAAAGTTCTTTATGTTTACGAATCATTTTGTGTCTCTTTGTCAGAACTAATCAACAAATTATTTAGTATATCCTGATTACAAGCTGTCCTGCTGAACTTTCGTGAATGGTTTTCGCGGTATCTTCTAAAGTCTTTGTTTCTAGATTCAGCAGCCTCTTCTGACAATTTTCCAATAGGAATTAATCCGAAGTTCTCAATTATATCTGCTCCGTGAGCAAGAACTTTATGTACGCTGGAGGGCATGTAAAACCACTTGTACAAATCTATATACAGCTTCATTGTGGCATCTGTGTAGTCCTTGAACTTAACAGGGTCAATTCTCTGGCCTGAAGACATAGTTTCTAAAATAGTTGCAAATCTTTTAATTAAATTTTTATCGACACCTGTAATTGAAGCAGTAATATCTGTGTTTGTGAAAAATCTTCGAGCAGTATTACCGTCATTGGTTGTTCCGTGTCCTTGTTTTACCACATCTATTAAAAGACCAGTTTGGTTTTTGAAAGCTTCTTGTATTACTCTTTTTTTGTTTTCCATCATAGCTTTATTTTCGCCTTTTGCAACCCAGGTTTTTAATTCTAATCTATAGGCAATATGAAGGACACATTTCATAAAACGTATCCACATATGTAATGATGATATGCCGTATTTGTATAAATCAGTATCGACTTCTTTTTCCAGAATTAAAGGCAAGTTATTCATTTCGGTTGGAGTTGCTTTACAAATATCACATCGTTGTGCTGAAGTGTCACATAAGACTGAGGTTGCTTTGCCATCTATCATAGTTAGTAATACGGAATGTGAAATTTTTATTTCTGCTATTTCTGTTGCTATTAAATTCTTTATCTCTGCTTCTGTCTCATTCTTTTGATTTTTGATAGTGGTTTTATCTTCCTTTTGAAACTTGAAAAACATAGGACGACACCAAAATGCTGAATTTGGTGAATCGTTCTCCCAGACGAGTTGGTCCCCGGACACAATTTTGATTGGTACTAAACTTCCCATAAATATGCTTGAATCATCAATTTCCTCTGCATTTTCTGAAAATATTCTTTGTTTGTAATTTGCCTGATTCGAAGCACCATCAAATCCACACTTACTAATGAGGGTCAATTCTTTAAACTTAGTGCTATGTATTGTAATAGTTTTGAGTATTCTCTTAGTCGTTACATCTAAAAGTGACTGTAATTTTATTTTAGCTGCTGTATCTGTCACTATCATGTCATTTTTAGGTGGATAACATTCTTCCTTTGCCATTTGGACCTTGTAGTAAGAAGGCAACAAATCAATATTCTTTTCTTTAATACTTTGTCTTAAAGTATTGTATTGCCACTTGGACAACTTAAGGGACAACACAAGCCCCAAAGCTTCATCTGCAGTAAATTCTGACTTTTTATTTTTATCTGCAAGACTATTTTTTACTTTTTGTACGTCTTGTGGATTCTTAAGTAAGTGATCCAGTATATCAGCAATATCCTTATTTCCACTTTCTCGTAAATTAATCATATGTGCATGAGATATCTCATCTGAAGTCATCGTTTTATGAATATTCTCAGTGCGTCTCTTTTTTTGCTTAGGGCCTAATTCTGAAAAAGGTTTTCTTGGACTAACATTGGTTGAAGTAGCGACTGACACTTTTTTAGGAGTCACAAATTCAGTTGATGTACTCGCTCCAGAGCAATCGTCATTTGTTTTTAGAACTTTTAAAATAAAATCTGGCCACATTATTTCCGATGTCAACCATTCAATATTAGTATTTCTAAAAATTTCTTCTTTACGATTAGCACTATTCCACCTTCTTTGAAGATTATAACAGTACTTAGCACAGAAAACTTTTAAAATTTGTTCGTCTTCATCGTTTAATACCATAGTATTTGGTAATCTAGATTTTATAGCATTAAAGAGGACATCATTATTTTTTAAACTACCACTTTCTTTCAATATCACAACCAAATCAATATTTGAACCTAAATCATTAAACATTGTCACGAAATTTAAATATCTGTTACCGAACGAAAATAAAATATATTTGGTAGTGCGTTGATTACGGGGTGTAACAACGTACTAAAAGGGTTGTGTTCAAATGTAACCGTCATGTTTTTCTACCTGTTTTTAAGTGTCCAATCATGTAATGACACGTCATAATTTGCTGCGCTCTGATTGGCAGACGCGTTCATCAAGGTCATCGTGCTAATGAGTTTTTATCGTAAACAAGTGACGTCACAGGAGTGATGTGGAATATTGGTAATATTTGGGAATAACAAAATATTTGCTTCATATAACACATTATTTTTCATACAAAGTTTAGGAGCCTATATCTCTTAAATTACGAGGAATATCAAAAAAAATTAAATTACATAAAATGCTTGAATTTATGCGTAAAATCCAATAAGATGTATTAAAAGCCTTAAGTCCCTACTTCGCGATTTCAGCCCACTGTGTGGCGGGAGGCGCGCTTGTCCGACGACAATCGCCTGCGTCTTACCCACATTCACTGATAGCCGCCACTTAGACAGCCACTCGTCACAAGGTACGCACGTTTTTGTACTTTCCTTTCAAGTTTCGGTTTGTTGTGTGGTGTAACTAGTGTGTTTCTCGACTGTTTATTTTATGAGATCGGCTAATTTCTGAACGAATCTTTTAAAACTGTCAATTAGTTTTGGTTTTCAGGTTTTGTTAACACTCTGTGGTTTTGCTTGTTGGAAAAAAATATTGCGATAAATTGAAATTGCTCTTGTTTCATTCTCGGAATTGAATTTGATAGCACAGCAAAAAACAATACCGAAAACTTGGTTTCAGTCTTCAGCAGCAGTCGGAATTTTAGTTCGTTTCTGTTTAAAATTTTAGCCAAAAGTTTTCGAACATGGACGAATTGCGAGGGTTTTATTTGAATCCTCGCCCATCAAGTTCGCAAATGACCAGACTTCGGGGCCCGTTAACAGGAGGCCATCGAATTGTTAGAGATGATGAAAACAGTGACTTGAACAGGAAGGAGGAACATCGCCATTCAGTGATGTTGACCAGCGGCACCGAATATGCGCGCGAAGTCAAGGAGAGGGAAACTGAACTGTATTTGCGGGTAAAAATGATTTAAGTTTATATAAGAAAGTTTAGGCATGCAATGCCTAAAAAATAGCCGTCCTGCCGTCTGTTGGTCCCTAAAAGACTATGATGTAGGTACTTGTTATGTTTAGCCAATAGTAACCCCTAATAACATAGAAAAACAATGCTGCATTGTCTTAAACAATAAGACTAAGACGACCCACTGACCATAAGATGTATTTACGTATTGGTCTTCAGCCTGTTACTCAGATTATGCTGATCTAACTTGCAGGGTTATATTACAGAACCTCACTTGAGTGAGGTTCTGTACTCTAGCATTTCTTAAACTAGTTTCAACCAATCAAATGGCTTTAAAGTCTGGGCTCCTATCATAGACTAATAAAAATACTACATAAATAAGTAAAAATTAAATGCTGTTCTTTGGTAAGTGCATCTCTTGAAGACGGCTGGACTAATTTGGCTATTTTTAACACGCTTTTATTAGAATAAAAACTATTAATGCTGCCTGGAAAATTGAAAAATTCGGGAAAAACAGTAACTGAAAGTTCTTTTTTCAATGTCAACATCAGTTGGGTCAGCTAGTAAATAATAAACATAAGTTGTATTGTAGAATGAAATGGAACGTGAACATTATGAGAGTGTATCAGGAGGCCTGGAGTCTCTGGAGCAACTGTCTTCTTGGGGCGCCTCCATCCAGAACATTGGGGAGCTGACGGAGGAGGCTATGACAGAAGTGTACAATAAGTACTCATTCCAAATGAAGGAGGACACCAATAACTTGGCTATCAATGACTATAAACAACAGGTGAGCTAGCTATTGTTCGTTTACATAATTACATGGCCCGGCCGGCACATCAAAAATGTGTTTTGTTTCAAAACTTTCCTCAAGAAATTCTCATTTGTCTGTGTATTTATTTGTGTTTTTTCCTCAAAAGTTTAGACTGACAATGCAATATAAAATTAGGATATAGGAATAGGATTCAACATTCTGTTGTCCTTCACTGTATTGTACTTGTGGTTCACCTTTTTTTTTTAATAGAGTTTTAAAGGGACATAAAATTGGACAGTCCTTTAATAAATATATTTGGAGACCCCAGGGGAGATATTCATGCAGAGGAGAGACTTCTTGTAGGCCTTAGATTAGGATGAATTATGATCTTTTTGTTTTTCGTTCTTTTAGGGATATTGTTTTATACATTATTAGCACAATCTTTCAGACATTGCTTCTAAAATGTTATTAAAAATAAATCGTGCTCTGAAGCTCACTTTCGCCATGCTAACATTTATTTATGAATTCTTTCCGTGCAATCATCATCATCTGCAAAACATGACCTGGGTGTTCGAAAATGTCATTAATGAAAGCTCAGATTATCATTCACAGTTTTGGGTTCGCAACCACAAATGATTACTGCCAAATTTTATCCGATAGAATGGTGTTTAAAGTCACCATTCTCTGAAAATACCATGAGGGGGACAGGGGAAGAGACATATTTATTGATAAGAAAGTAATTTCTATTGATAAAATTCACTGACCTATTAGTAGACACTGCATTTTATATGAATGATATTTTTCTGGTGTAATTTATTTGAAAAACGTGTTATGGCCAAGGACATTGGTAGGAGGCTTAACGTAAAATCACCCATAGTGCGCATTTATAATTTTCAAACGTGACGATATATCGTGGACGTCCACTTCAACGTATCGAAATACGTGCACGTTATAACGTTATCGTGGACGGAAATTTAAAAGCGTCTTCATATAATTCCATGCATTTCACTTCCCTGTGTTATTGTCTCATTAGCAATTATAAAAGCGTACATAAGACACTTTTTGCAATCTAATGTAAAATCGCATTGCTATTTGCACTTTAGATTTTGGACCGCATCCACGGTTTCCCAGTGGTGATAGTGGAAGGTCCGACCGGATGCGGTAAAACCACTCAAGTCCCGCAATGGATCCTTGATGACTGCTACCAAGCTCGTCGAACATGCAGGATAGTTGTGACCCAACCAAGGAGGATTGCTGCCATTTCTATTGCTAAGAGAGTCGCTCAGGAGAGAGGTTGGGATGTCGGTGGAGTAGTTGGTTATCAGGTAAACTGCGAAAAAAAAAAACAATATACCTCTCTAGGGTAGCCCGCGAAATTCAAATTTTCTTAAGGTCTCTGCACACAGCGGGCGTGGCGGCTCTGTGTGGCGTCGTCCATAGTAACTAGTACATTACAACTGCTCAGCGTCGCGTCACCGTCCGGTCCACCATTACGTTTTTTACAGTTATTATAAACATTAGAATCAGCAATACAACTCTCTAAGTTCATGAAAGTGCCAAATGTCATGATTTCATGAAATAGTCATTGAATGCACTTACATGAGCTTAGAGAGTTGTATTGGTGATTTTAATGTTTATAATTCTGTAAATCCATATTTGTTACGAGCGCTTATAATATTTAGATCATCATACAACCTGATATTAACTTGCAAATTGCAAAAAAACGTAAGAAAATTTTAATTTCGCGGGCCACCCTGGCGCATCCCCCTTAAACAAACTTTTGTGTTCTTTGCTCCTGTTTCACGATTATTATTAAAGGTTTTGTAAAATGAATATAACATTGACAGGTCGGACTTGACTCCCACACTTCCATTGATACCCGCATTAGTTATGTTACTACTGGTATATTGCTGCAAAAACTTGGTATGTAATACTTTTTGATTGTATAACTACTTATACTTTACTTAGGCTGACATATTTTTCCTCTAGCTTAATTATCTGTATGTTTATAGTTGCTGCCAAAACAATGAACGAATACACACATGTGATACTGGACGAGGTACACGAACGAGGTCAAGAGATGGACTTCCTTCTTCTAATCGTCAAGAGGCTGTTGTACACAGTGTCTCCAGGTGTCAAAGTCGTGCTCATGTCGGCCACGTTTAATAGGAAAACGTTTGCGGACTATTTCATGATACCGACGCCTCGGGGCCTGCAGATGTCCTCGTGTATCAAAGTTGAGAAGAATGACCCCATGTTTACTGTGAAGGTGTTCTACTTGAATCATCTGAATAAGTTTGGTTCTGTAAGTCTTATAATTTTTTAATAATTTTAGATCGCCTCTGCTGATTGATGTAAGTGGGACTGCTGTGCATGGAGTCCTGGATTCGATCTCCAGGTTAAGTTAAATGCTATTTGTTTTTCTATCAGCTCAAAACAGCATCACATCGGCGCATCTGGAAATAGCTCATACAGGTCACAAAGTCTAGATTCTAGATTTTGTGAATGCTCCCCGCTCGGCCTTCTATAACATAGGATTTCAAAAGAAAAAGAAAGAGAAAAAAGTGTATTCAATTCTATACAATATAACTGGCGCATGCCTGTAGTCGAACAAGCTATTTGGTATACAGGCAAAATATATTCATTTTGGTGTAGTTTAACTTATTGAGCTTATGGCTTAGGATAGTGATGTAAAAGGATTTTTGACTACTGAAAACACTCACAAAATTGTTTACAGGGTATTTGGTATACAAATACCCTGCCTGTCTCCAGAGAATACATACCTGATGTTATGTTGCATTCTAGATCCTACAGCAATCAACACCAAAAGGCGACGATCCGTTCATAGCTCCTGAAATGCACCACCTGGTGGTAAAACTATTGAATGCGTTTGAGCACATAGACAAGCAAGAGGACCTCATCACGAACCGCGATCAAGCGGACCTGCCATCCGTGCTCATATTCCTGCCAGGGATACACGAGATTGAGGATTTGTATGCATGTCTCACAGACCTTGATTTGCGGCAAGTATTTTTGTTTAAGCACCTTAAAAAATAATGGAGGTTGTTCCCAATTGATGGCAAAAAATGAATCAACAAAAAAAAAACAATTTCGAAACTAAAGTAATTTTGCATGTTACAGTGTTTTTTTTTGAAAGTCTGTTGATTTTTTTCTTTTTAATTACGTTGAACAAGCTTTGTTCCCACGTCGCGCCACTCCGCGCAGATGCATGAAGAATCCAGAACCGTAAAGAGTCGCCGCACATATCAAAATCAAAAATCAATTATTCAAACAGGGCTGAGTATCAGCACTTTTCGAACGTCAAAATTACATAAGACAGTCCCCCAAAACGCCCGCACTTCACCACTTCCTAGTGTTTTCGCTGGGAAGACGATGTGGCGCAACAAATTCCACAGCAGCACAGCTGTCTGATACAAGGTGTATCATAGAGCTTATTCCGTCGTCGTGGCTTACTTCGAACACTCCCGTTCCTTTATTGAAAGCAGTTTTGTTTTTTGTACTAAATAAGTCTTAAATTGTTTCGCTATCGTAAACGCATGTCACGTCTCGGTGGGAAGTGATCATTATGCTTAAATTTATTTTTATTTGTCACCTTTCCTGTTTCGAGAATACAGGCCTAAACTTATATCATTTGATGACTCCAGTGAAAAGATAGCGGACGCAGAATGCCGGTCATACAAATGGTTCGTGCTGCCTCTTCACTCAACGATCACGGCGGACGAACAGGCGCGCGTGTTCCAGCGCGTGCAGCCGGGACACCGGAAGATCATACTGGCCACCAACATCGCTGAGAGCTCTATCACGGTACCTGACATCAAGTATGGTAAGTAGACTTGAGAATATTATGACTGGATATATCATATTTTAGTAATACAGGTAATTAACAAAGCCAATTACATAAATACGAGGAGCTCGTGGCTAAGTAATAACAGCCGCACGGGTCGATCCATCAGGTTAAGCTACGCTTGCCGGGGTTGGTCCGTGGATGGGTGACCATCTTTACATATCGAAACTCCTCCGTGCTTCGGAAAGCACGTTAAGCCGTTGGTCCCGGCTGTCATTCGTGGATCTATGACAGTCGTTACGAGTCGTCAGAAGACCGAAAGTCTGACAACCAGTCTTACCAAGGGGTATCGTATTACCCAGTTACTGGGTTGTGGAGATCAGATAGGCAGTCGCTCCATGTAATACTGGTATTCGGCTGCATCCGGTTAGACTGGAAGCCGATCCAAACATGGTTGGGAAAAGGCTAGACAGATGAATTACATAAATACGAATAATGTATTGACTAAATTTTGATACATTAAATTGATAATAAAAATGAAGGCCTACACCAGGAAACGCAGTGTGAGTAAGCAAGCCCCTAGAAATGAACCAACATAGTGAATCGCGCAGTTGCCGTTTGTATAGCGGAAGCACCCGTAGCTTAATCAATGTTTCTGTGATGCATACTATTTCTATGATTTTTTTTAGGATGCCCCTGGATCCAGCCCTATATCTTATTATCATTTACCTGTATTAGTAAAATCTCCCACAAATCCTTCTAAAAACGAACTTGTATCCTTTATTTAACAGTGGTCGACTACTGCCTGATGAAGGTGATGGTAGCGGACACTGACACCAGCTTCACCTCGCTGCGGCTCGCGTGGGCTTCCAAGACCAACTGTGAGCAACGTGCGGGCCGCGCCGGAAGAGTGCGCGACGGACGCGTGTATCGACTCGTCACAGACAAGTTCTATGTAAGTGTGCGGCCATTTTACAGAAAGAGAAAAATTGTTTATTCTTAAGACGCACATTATAAAATAAACATAATTTAATACAAAGTAGCCAAAAGCCTCGTATTCGATATTCTCACATTGATGGACTGAATGCAGCTATGTAACATCGCAGACATTTAAATATACAAGATGTTTTCATAAATTATAAAAAATTAAATCATTTTTGCAATTTTTTTTAACATTTCAAGTATTTCAACTCAATTATTTCCGACAGTCTTAATTTAAAGTATTTTATTTTATTTTTAAGAATGCATACTGGACAATAAATATAACTGTGTGGCTGCCATAAGATGACAAAAATGGTCCCATTACACAAACTAAAAAATGTGTTATCCTACAGGAAGGATTGCAAGAAGAGTGTCCGCCGGAGATAATCCGGTGTCCCCTGGAGAGACTGGTGCTGCTATCAAAGTTGTTGGACATGGGCCAGCCTAGCGACGTGCTGGCTCTGGCCATGGACCCGCCAGATATCACCAACATACAGCGCACTATACTTGTGCTCAAAGAGGTAACTATAGAATGTGATATACATAAAAACCTGTTCACTGCCTAAATATCGGGTAGGTCCGTATTAGCAAAAACATTTCAATAAAAAGCGACTCTTGCTACGACACAATCAGGGCGCAAGGCGCTAATTACCTAGTTATATTCACCTAGAAGTTGCCTGTCTTTGATGATGAGCTCGTGGCTAAGTAATAACAGCCGCACGGATCGATTCGTCATGTTAAGCTACGCTTGCCAGGGTTGGTCCATGGATGGGTGACCATATTTACATATCGAGACTCCTCCGTGCCTCGGACAGCACGTAAAGCCGGTGGTCCCGGCTGTCATTTATGGACCTTTGACAGTCGTTACGGGTCGTCAGAAGCTCGAAAGTCTGACAACCAGTCTTACCAAGGGGTATCGTATTACCCAGTTACTGGGTTGTGAAGGTCCGATAGGCAGTCGCTCCATGTAAAATACTGGTATTCAGCTGCATCCGGTTAGACTGGAAGCCGACCCCAACATAGTTGGGAAAAGGCTAGGCAGATGATGAAGTTGCCTGTCTTTCTATCGCGTAACTCTTAATATCTTCTGACTACGTTACGCTCACTGAATAAGCCCGAGAAGACAACCCCGCCGCGTACTTGTACTTCAAATGCGGAGTGCGCCTTCTCTACTATTCTGTGGTATTAGTTTAACTGAAGCAAATTAATTGTCTTTGAAGCTCAATAACTCAAAAACTCAACATTAAAAAACCCCAAAAAAGCATACGTTTTTTTTAATGCTGAGTCAAGCTCATGAAACCTACATAGACTATGACCTGGATTATGGAGCTCCTCTAGGATGCGAGTAAGACCGCAGGCACAGTTATTACTCTTATTTTATAATAGCCCACTGTATAGCAAAGGCCTCCTTTGAATGCCTTTCCTCCTTCAATCAGAGATATGAGTCAAGTTCAATTCGCTACAAATAACACCTGCTTTACAAAATCTCTCTATCAGATGGGTGCTCTAAAGAAGACAGTGGATGACGAGTGGTGTGCCACGGATGGGGATCTCACGTACTTGGGCCGCGTGGCCGCGCGCCTGCCCGTCAACGTCAATCTGTCCAAGCTGATCATGTTGGGATACATCTACGGATGTTTGGAGGAAGCCGTCTATATGGGTGAGAATTGCTCGTCTTTCAACCGCATTTACGTTATAAGTATGTTTAGTTTGACCGGGACGCTGCTCCGCACCTTAGGAATGCGGGGCGAGGTGGGTGCCAGCGTTGACCAATGAGTGGCGGGCGGGGCACCGCATGCCGTGAGCGTTGACGAATGAGCGGCCTGCACTTTCAAACTACATCTATAATGTAATTGCGTGTATTTCAGTAGTTGAGGATTGTCCGAAGTGTATCATTCAGACTTCTAATGCTGTACCCCAATATTTATTATAATAATTAAGTTTAAGATTAATCTCTAGATTGCTATTTGAGCTTTTTAAATACCAATAAAGTTATCTTTTGTTTGTCTACTATATGTTTGGAGCATTGACTCCGAGATTGCCATCAGTTAAATTAAAATAGATGATACATCAACTTAATACAATAATGGAGAACAGTTTTTGTCATATTTTTTTATCATTTCCCTCACAGCGGCTGCAATGTCAGTGAAGAACCTATTCAGCAGTCCTTTCCGCGAGAGATTGAACGCGTACAACTCTAAGCTGACCTGGGCTGATGGCTCCACTAGCGACTGTATTGCCTTCCTTAACGTTTACAAGGTAAGCTATTATCAATAGTTATGTAAAGTGAGTGGAACATTTTCTTAAGAAACGAATACAGTATTTATATAAGAAAAGTAGGTTGACAATGATTGGAGTTGTTATGACCCCACTCACTCTCTCTGTATCATGGGTGTCCTTATCAATAGTTTGTCTTAACATATTATAAATAAAAGTTGTTTGTCTGTATGTCCGCGTTGTTCTTCTAAACCGCGCAACAGATTTTGATGAGGTTTTCACCATCGCTTAGAGAATTTATTCCGGAAGGTTTATGTGTATAATACATTAATTTTAACATATAAGTAACTGAGAAATCTCGGTGTTTTGTCAAATCGTAAAAAGTAGGAGAGGGTCGCTAGTTTGGTTGTAAAGTTAAAGGCGATTCCAATTTTCAATGTAGCCTTTGTTTGTATGGCATATACAAGTAAACGAGAAAAGGAATGCGCTTCGGTAACTTCGTATCTTAGAATTACTACGAAAGTCGCGCGTCAGAGGCAAAACTTTTAAGTTTACAAGTGCCGCGCTTTGTAGTAGAGCACGAGAGGTGCTCTTGCGCGTTTATATGAAGTTTTCTCTCTGTCGCGTTACGTTATCCGTTCGCAGATCCATCCATTTTTGAATGGCATACCTAGAGTTGTTAATATAAAATTTTGTAAACAGCTCGATAACTATTATATCTCATCTTCGCGCGTTCGTATTTCCGAAGATAGACGATGATTCCCGAAGCGCAAACTTTTCTTGGCATAACTGTACATGTATATCATATTTTATAGACATATCGAATATTAATTATTAATGATAGAGGTAGCCTGTGATATAAGTTCGTCATTCTTTTACCCCTACAGGTCTGGAGCCACCTCCGCCAACAACAATACTTCCGCACCGCCGGCCAATCAGAGGCACAGTGGGCGCGACGCTTCTACGTGCAGGCGCGCGCGCTGCGCGAGCTGGACGAGTTAGCGCGCGACATGCGCAGGAGACTCTCCACGCTCGGCATCGATCAACCCAACGGGAACTCGCCCTGGAACAAGCACGAGCTTGCACTGCTTTACAAGGTTCAATAAACGAAAATTTAATACCAAAGACACCGACTTGCGTCGGTTTAAAGTTGTTTCACTATTTTGTGTTTTTTTTGGAAGTCGGTTGTTTTTTTTTTGTAAAAAAAAATTGTAACTATTATAAATTAAGTTCTTTATGTGTTAGCGAATACATCAACATGTAAGCTATCCGTTATATAAGTATGTTTGTCCACAGATAATAATAGCGGGCGCGTTCTACCCGCAATACTTCGTACAAGTGTCAGAGGATGAAGGTCGTGAGCGGGACGCAGTACGTACGCTTGGAGGACTCGACCCCAGAAACACTGTAAGTAAACGGAATTTATGTGGTTTAGGAAAAGTAAGTTTAACACCTACACATAAAGTTCAATTTCTGCTGCAACTTCAATATTTCTATGAACGTTAGAGTCATGCTAAATTAAGCTTAGTTAATACATTATTAAAGTTGATATATGTTCAAAAGGAAATAACATATCTTGGGATTTGAATACACTTTACTTTAAACCTATCTTCTTTGGTTTGCCTACTTTGTTCTTCCGTACTATTAAAGGTGCGCAACTTTTGTTTTCCATGAATACTGCATTGCATGCATTTCTATTCCCCACAGTTTATTTTTACTAACATTATTACAATTTGTAGGTTTACCTGAAGAACTTCCCGGAGAATCAGCCGGGTGAGGTGTACGCCGCGGCCATCAAGAAGGCGGTCTTCAAACACATCTCCGACGAACCGCGCGTCACCTTTGATAAGAACAGCAGGTATAAATTAACACAACCCCACCCTTTTTGTATAATTGTATAAACCATTTATTTTTCCGTTTTATTTAGTGAGCAATAATATTTTATTTAAGTATCTATGTTCTACTGGGTTTTAGGGTAAACACCGTTATTCTTGAAACCGGTAGTTTGGTGTCATTTATAGAACGTAAATTCAATGGAAAATGACAACATTTTTTTTATTTTTTTTTAAACTACATTTTGCAACGAACTTGCTTCTCAACACGGGGGGGGGGTGCGGGACGTGACCTGACCGGCCGCGAGCGCGACCCTTCCCTCCGTTAGTCAGCTGTTTCGCTAGCGAGCACGGTCTCAGATAGAAACTTTTTAAAATCTTTTAATGAAAATAACGTTTTTTTTTGTTGTTACTCGGTCATTTGTTTTTATATTTAAGACAACTACCCATGGTATGAGTGACAACGGTGTTTACCCTGACAACCAGTATAACATTAAAGTCGGGCCCGTGGCTAAATAATAACGACAGCATGGATTGATCGAAGGTAAAGCTACGCTGGCCGAGGTTGGTCCGTGGATGGGTGACCATCCATAACATATGGGTGTTCCTGACTGTCATTTGTAGATCCTTGACAGTCGTTACGGGTAGTTAGAAGTTCAAAAAATCTGACAACTAATCTTACTAAGGGGTATCGTGTTACCCAGTTACTGGGTTGTGGAGGTTAGGCAGTCGCTTCGTGTAAAATACTGGTATTCAGCTGCATCCGGTTAGAGTGGAAGCCGACCCCAACATATTTCGAAAGAAATACCAGGCTAGGCAGATTAATTTTGCGCGAAGGTTATAGGCAAAAAAGAAGATATTTAACTTGGACGCAGTCGCGGGCAGAAGCTAAGTTATAAATAAAACTATAGGCATTTCTATCAGCACTACAAAATGATTCTAACATGTATGTAATCATACTTATTTTCTCCATTCAGAAAAGTCTATTTGACGTTCAACGATGGTCTGGATGCTAAAAATGGAAAGAAAAATAGCGGAGTAAGTATTTCAAGATAATTCATATCTACAGTAGCCGGCATTCAATATCGCACTTCGTGTTTTAAATTGTTTCTGTCTTGTAGGACTTCGTCTGTCACGCTTACCTACGTCATTGTCTTTCTAAAGCTGACTTCACACTATGAGATATAATATAAATAGTTTACCCGGAGATAACAAAAGAGACATGTAATATTATATTACATCTCAGTGTACACGGTTCCATTGAAAAGTACTGTGAGCTATATTAATTTATATCTCGAGATGTAATATAATATGTCTCATAGTGTGAAGTCAGGTTAAAGCTCGATCTTTTATATTTACGCACAGATACTGTATTACAGTATCTGGGCGTAAATATAAAAAATCGAGGTATGTATTACATAGCTGTATCAAATACACTCAACTTTAAAAAGATGTATATAGTCACCGTATAATTATGATCTTAGTTTGTCTTTCGATCGATATTATTTTCGTTAGATTATAAACTATAGAAAAATTGAGAACTACAACAAACAATTGAACGCATTCTTTTTCGATAGTATAAAATCTATCCATGGGAAACCGACAAATTGTGAACTGGTATCAAACTTACTTGCTCTAATACTAAATGTAAATAGCCTGCCTACTTGCGAGCAACTTGGAAGCAGCCAAGGTTGGTCACAGTTCTAAGTTATAACGTAGCCTTCTAAATTTCACCCAGTTCAAAAATTTTTGACAATTTATAATCTAACCGAAATAATACCGATAATACCGAACAGATGGCCGATGGGGCCGAAAGGTTCTGGAGTAGCGACCGCGTATTGGAAGACGTAGCGTTGGAGGGCCTCCCCAAGATGGACCGATGGCCTGGTGAAGGCCGCAGGAATGCGCTGGATGCGGGAAGCACAGAACAGATCGAAGTGGCGGTGTTTGGGGGAGGCCTATGTTCAGCAGTGGACGTCTTTCGGCTGAAATGATGAAGATGATGATGAATACCGATAGATTATAAACTTACGGTTCTCTCAATCTTACTGTGACATAAACATCGACAAGAATTCATTTGATTCTCTACAATATTTGTTCCATAATACTGTATCAATGTGTAGCTACAATTAAGTACCGAATGTGTAATACTAATATGTTTTGTACAATCAAAGTACTAATTTTATGTATTTATTTATAGGACCCCACGATACCGGGTCAAGTGGTACTACCAGTATACAAGGCCGTCAAAGCTAGACAATTGCGTATAGACATAAGAATACCAATCCTGCCGTGAGTATAAAGTTTCTTATAAAAAAAAACTTCATAATTGTAAAAAAAATAGTAGATGGCGGGACGAGCTAGAGAAAAGCAACGACCAGTGGTTCACTCATTAGCCCAGGATCGAAAGAGCATTTTTGTTTTTGAGGGTGGTAAGTCATCCAATGAGTTCTCCCGCTCTGGGCGGAGTGTTAGGGCGTGTCAGACTTTTACTGACTAAAACCCACCCGTTCCTTCAGTTGCCTGTTGCCAAGGTCCCGGTATCCCTTTCGGGCTTTCCCGCAACCCTGGCAGGCATCGCTCCTAGCGGACCCCGCCAATTGTGCTGACATCTCTTTGAGGAAGGATCGAAAGAGCTGAGCTGGAAGTCATGAAGACACGCCTTTGCCCAGCAGTGGGGTGATGCAGTCTAACAGTAGTAAAAGAAAAGAAATCTAACATAATTATTATTATTTGTGTTTTTTATAACCTTTAATTTGTGTTCCGTACCCGAAGGGTGCCAAACGGAACCCATTACTAGCCTCCGTCCGCCCGTCCGTCTGTCAGCGGGCTGTATCTCGTGAACCGTAATAGGTAGACAGTTGAAATTTTCACAGATTGTGTATTTCTGTTGTGGCTATAACAACAAATAATAAAAATTAAATAAAATTAATATGTATGTATAGGGACCCTGATATAAGAAACGTGTTTTCGTTTCGGCGGTTTTTGCTCGATCTTATTTTGTTTTATGCTGCTGTTATAATAATATTTTTGAATTGTTTAGGTTACCTAAAGCGATTCAGCTGGCTGAGGCGTTCGCCGAGGACAAAATGTCTATAGATTTGGATAAACTTGTACCCCGGCTGCCTGAAATCGATGATACACATTTCCCACTGAAAATATCACAAGTAAGGTCACAGCCTCATTTCCTCATCAGTCCATAATACCTAGTAATTTTTTTACAAATCAAGAATGCGCATCATGTGACCTTATGTCATTTAGACGCTCTCGTGAAATACTACAGCTATAATAGTATAATTCCACTAAAGCTAAGGGTTCCTGGAAGACCGGTGGCCGCCTCATAGCGTCTGAAATTTACCTGCGAATGACGTCACTGAAACGTTATTTATGAAAATATGCCCGCTGCCCAAGGATTAAAATCGCTAGATTTGCCCTTACCGTACTTAGTCACGGAAAAAAGTAGGTGTCCATACTGAGAAGCGTGTGTGAGCTCTCTTAAATAGTGTTTCCAATTTTCCATGACAATCAAGTCAAGCCATTGCGTCATTGTGTGTCGAGATGTGTCAAAACGAAACAGAAATGCGACTATCTTTTGACGATGTGGAGCCAGCTAACGATTTAAATCTTTGCTGCTGCCATAATTCTTATGACAGCCGTCACTGCGGCTGTTAGTGGCGGTGGCTCTTCTAGGAGACCGTAGCGTAAGGGTCAGATTCACCGTTTAAACTAGTTGTGATATGACTTAGTGCTGAACAGATTCGTTTGATTGGTCATACCACATCACGATACAGTAATGTGCCGGTTGCTTAAGTATCGCATCAAAATTTGAACATTTTGTTAACAGTTAACAAGTATCAGCAAGTTCTGGGTGCAGTACGGCGACGAGAGCACCGCGGCCGAGCTGCACGCCATACAGTCTGCCCTCAACCAGGCGCCGCTCATCGCGCACACGGGCGCCATAACGCCGGGCGCTATCTTCGCCGCGCCCTACGCAGACGCCGGGAACACGGAGATCTGTCGCGTGCGCATACTTGTGCTGTTGCCAAGGGATATGCTAGAGGTACATACTTAATACTTTCTGCCAAGCCTTTTCCAATTATGTTTGGGTTGGCTTCCAGTCTAAGCGGATGCATCAGAATTCCAGTATTTTAAATGGAGCGACTTCCACAACCCAGTTACTGGGTAACACGATTCCCCTTGGTAAGAATAGTTGTCAGCCTTTGAGGGCTTTTGACTGCACGTTACGACTGTCAAAGATCTACGAATGATAGCCGGGAATAACGGCTTAGTGTGCTTTGAACACGCATTGCAATTCATAATCAATATTTTAGACAGTTGTCTAGCCATATTTCATATTTCCATACAGGAATACTGCGAAATTAATCAAAATAGGTAAATATTTGACAGTTATTTGCGACGTTGCCAACTTTCAAAATAAATGCTCTTAACATTTTCATCAGATTGTTGTGGACCAGACCGTACATAGTTTTTGGTGTATAGCGAAGTGAACGTTCCCCAGGTGATATACATCGACTACGGCAGCGTGGGGCGCGTGCACTCGTGCAACCTGCGCGCGCTGCCGGCGGGCCCGGCGCGCGCGCTGCCGCCCGGCGCCATGCGCGCGCGCCTGGCCGCGCTGGCGCCGGCCGTGCTGCTGGACCCGCACGCGCACTACACGCCGGCCGCCACGCACTGCTTCACGCAGCTCGCCTGTCGCGGCCGCCTGCTGGCCAAGGTGCGTGTACGCACAGATAACATTAGAAACGACGAAAAGATTTTTTTTGGACCTGCATAGAATTTTAGTTTGCAAATTGCTGTCACCGGTTTTTTGTACTAGAAATGATAAAAAAGAGGCTCATTTTGCAAATTCAGATACCCACTGTAGTTTCACTTCACATGTATTGGCGATTTTTTCAATCTTCAGATTTACCTATACATTAATTGCCAGCGTGAACTAAACTTGAAAAAGGGGAAAATTATATTTTTTGCTTATGTTACCGTAATTATATGATCATAGGTATACTCCGTGGTGCACGGCGTGGTAGCCATCGACTTGTTGGCTGAAGGCGGAAAGCTGAACGTGAACGAAGAACTCATCAGACGAGGGTTCGCTATTCGCTGCGAGGAGAGCTACGAGTCTAAGGTGCGTGCGTTCAAATTCTAATAATATTATTCTACTTATTATAAACTAGCACCTGCCGTCAAATTTCTTTTTTTAACTATAACTTATTTATCTATCTTAATAACTTTTTTCTTTATTCTCGGCTCCTAAGAGTCGTAGCATGATGTTAAATAGTCTATAACCTTCCCCAAGACTTGGATGAATTGGAATTAGTTAACTCAGTTATAATGTCTGTTATCTTCCACAGTTAAATCATGACATCAGAGAGACCGCTACAGATCTGAACTTAGCTCAGAAACGCGCGTACAACAGGGAACAGATGGAGATGGCGTACTACCAACTGACTGAGATTGAGCCGCCCAGTGTTAAGGAATGTGATTCTGATGTCTGCCTGAAAGGGCCGCACAGGTAACTGAGTCAGTCACGAGCATAAATATTTATTATTATGAACAGATCGGCAATAATATCAGATTTTATTAATCATCTATTAAGTGGAAACGCGGTCGTTCTTTTCTCCATACAAACGCTCTCGTCTGTTTTCTTTCTGGTTTATGACCTAAAAGCAATTATTTTTTACAGTAAAATAAATATAACCTACTTCTATGTCTCTATGTTTTCCTTTTTGATGATACATTATCTGTCGTCAAGATGACGGCAAATATACGCGATCATATTTTGTGGAAGGCATATACAAATGGCAGCACAAATATGTGACATCGAAGGAACACCAAAACTTTCACCATAATAGAATTCTGCATCCGCTTCACAAATATGCAATAATGTGTTGCGTTATAAATATCTGCCATCCATTAAATTTAGAAGAATGTGATACCTCGTTGTGATAAAAAATGTCTGACATCACTTTGGCAGCATAAAAATCTGACACATTTACTTACACCACAAGGATTATAGTTATTCTAACATGTCGTTGTTTACTTGCAGTCCCCTTGAGACGACGGTACACAACCTGATGTATGGCAGCCGCGACAAACCGGTTGTCATTGAATGGAACTCCGTCAACTCTGTACTACTGGATACTGAGCCCCAGGAGAAATATGAGAGGTAAACAGTCAATTACCTTTCCTGTTTAATATGAAGTGTTAAACCGTCGCTGTTCTTGAGTGAGAAGGAAGGAGCTATACAGGACGAATAGTACCATCCCTTTTATCCCAAATTATGATGTGCGATTCATATGCAAGGTAATTTGGTCCGTTTAGTCGCCTTAGCTTTTTTCAACTAATGCGGGCCATAGACTTTCAAGTAATTTGATCAAACAGGCTGGTTCAAAACAGTTTTATCAAATTGCCATGAATGTATGAGGGAAAATTTTATCAAAATGAGTTGTCAAATGGCATGAAGAAATATGAATTTTCGTATTTCTATTTGATAAAACTGTTTGAACCAGCCTGTTTGATCAAATACCTTCAACGTCTATGGCCCGCATAAGTTGAGTTCGGCTTCTAATTTTCTAGTATAGCAAAATAAACTTTCACCTATTTTCTATAACCTAATAACTAAGATATTATTATCTATTATTAGCTAGTTGTCAGACTTTCCGCCTCTAGATACGTATGCTGTCTATTTAGTGAGGTTTTAAATGTAATAAATTACAATTTCCTTAGATTGTTGGTCGCTGCCGACGTGGGCTGTAACGAGGCCCTAACTCGACTGACGCTGCGACACACCACGTTGATGCCGAACATCCCCGGTCTACCTGCCATCATCGCGCTGCTCTTTTGTCCTGTGTGAGTACAATGTGCAACATCAGCCTATAGTAGGTAACTCGATCTTGATGGGCTACTCTCATACTGTTACCGGTTGGCAGCAAAAGCAAAATGATTGATGCTTTAAAAAAAATGACATTGCTAACGATGTCGACGTAAAAATGTTAGACTTTATGATGTGTTGCGACAATCACACAACTCACTAGATATTTCGTCATAATATTATTATGTTGCTTTGCTTTGTTACCGAAGACAAACTCTGCATCTATAGTAGGCGTTCATTGAACATATTGTAGACATGCCGCGTCTATGCTACCCCGACAACACTATACTCCAAACTGAAATAAGATAAGACATTTATACAGTCCGTTCAATCGATTTTGACTTCTATACCGTAGGCATAAAGATGGTATTAAAACCTAAAAGGTTACACAATACCAACTGTCTACTGCAGTTGCCATTTGTCATGCTATCAACGCAATAGAAGTCAAAATCGGCTGAATGGACTGTAAAAAAAGTTTATTTAAATGTCGAATCTTATTTCAAATGGAGTATAGATACAAAGGGATCCTAAACAGAGTCTAGGATTCCTTCGCAGTCTTTTATACAGTCTTCTATAAATGTCATTGGCCGCATGTCTCTTGCCGAGATAGAGTCACCAGCCTTATACGTTATTGTTTACAGTGCGGAACTTCGGCGCAACACCGCGGGCTCGCGGTACGTGAGCGCTCTCTGCGGACTGGGCAGCACGGAGAACGGCCTGCCGTACCTACCCGAGCACGATCTGTTGGTCGAAATCGATGCTGATCTCGCTGTCGACGATATTGGACTTGTGAGTTAATAATAATAATAATGTTTATATGCCAAAAACAGTGCTTTACATTTCTTCCCGCACTCAGTCCCTTAGGTGGACCATTGTGCGTGGGTCAGTCTACATTAATAAGAAGGATCACATTTAAAAAAAAATAAGACACAAGGAAAGCATTTTGCTTATGAACTTCACACTAACCATATGAATGTGCGCATTAAATTATTACTGATGGATTGTTTGTGGACTTGAAGAGTCAAATTATTTTGTTTTGTTAGATCAACCACATCCGCCATCTAATGGATCACATGATGTTCTGCGGCGACGGACAGGACCAGCCAACTGCCGATGACGAGTTCCGTCCGCAAGTGCCGCGTCTCATACGCAAGGACCTTATGGAGTACGTACAACTGTTTTATTTACCCCTTTTTTATTTTCAAGAATTGACAAAATTTCAGATTCTATAAGCCCCTAAAACAAAAATTCTATCCTGATTGATCCTGATGACTGACGTAAATGTTCAGGTTTCATTTATTATTTATTGTTCGGGTTTCTTATTTTTGGATGTCATTTCATTAAAATGAATAATATGAGCATCTTGAAAATATGCTCTCTACCTATAACATGCAACTTAAACGTAACTGGCGAAATGTGGGTGTACTATAGGTACACCTCTGCCAATTCCTTTTGGGATTACGCGCGATGCTATGTTAAAATATCAAACGTGAATTATGGAGGAGATTTTACTTTTTTTGGAGACTCCATTTTATCTTACATTCTTGTTCCAGCCTCCTAATGAAGCGTCGCACACACCGTCAACCAGAATTCGTGCCGCGCGCTTGGGAGTGGCGTTCCGTGCCCGAACACGAGCTTCTCGAGATCTCTGTGCCTGACATGGTGGAGCGCGCCGTGATCTACCCGCTACATGCGCCACAGGAACTATATCCTATGTGCCGCGATGCGCTGTTGGAGCTCAAGAGGGAGAACGACCAGCTCAAGCTGCTTGTTGGCAGGTAAGGAGACTGTAGGTTGTGTCTGCGAAGTAGTTACGCCGAAAATAGTGGCAAGAAACGAACGATTTTTATTCGGCTTCAGTCGCTCACCAATCGGTAGGTATCGGTTCGTTGGTTGAAGTTATGAATGTTCTGAATAGCTTTTACTGACAAACCGTTTTTAACATAACAAGATTACAAAAAAAAACTTGTTCGCGCAAGTATTGTTTTTTAATCTGTCACGGTATTTTGTCGATAAGATAATTACGATACTAAACTATAACGATAACAAAAGATTATATCAATTTAAAACAAAAATACAATTATGAAGCCATAAAAAATACCACACCATTGTAGTTGACGTATAATTTACTAATAAGAGCAATTTTGAACTCATTTTCCATAATGAGACCAATTACGGTATGAGTTGTGATATCATAACCTAATAGCGCCACTTATTTATTTATTATTTTGAATTCGTTGTCACGCGATCGGTAATTTATGTACAGTCACGGACTTTAATTGATGAGCCACCTTCAAATTTTTCAATTCTGCAGTTTCATACATTCACGAGATTACACGATTGAACACGAACTCAAATCTCACGCTCGTAAACAACATGATATCCATAGAGGTTAACTAATAAAGTCAACCTCTATGGATATTTCCGATTAAAAGTAATTTATTTGTCATCTTGTTTACTTTCATACATTCACGAGATTACACGATTAAACACGAACTCAAATCGCAAGCTCGTAAACAAGATGACAAATAAATTACTTTTAATCGGAAATATCCATAGAGGTTGACTAATAAGTTCTCAATGATAAAAATAAATACAATGTTGCATTAAGTTTATCCAATCTATTTGATACCGACCTCCTTTGAAGCATAGCTCATTAACTCGATAATTATGAAAACATAACTGAAGACAGTGACAGTTGAAATATCAAGATGACAAATAAATTACTTTTAATCGGAAATATCCATAGAGGTTGACTAATAAGTTCTCAATGATAAAAATAAATACAATGTTGCGTTAAGTTTATCCAATCTATTTGATACCGACCTCCTTTGAATCATAGCTCATTAACTCGATAATTTATGAAAACATAACTGAAGACAGTGACAGTTGAAATATCAAGATGACAAATAAATTACTTTTAATCGGGAATAGTCTTATCCATAGAGGTTGACTAATAAGTTCTTAATGATAAAAATAAATTACAATGTTGCATTAAGTTTATCCAATCTATTTGATACTGACCTCCTTTGAATCATAGCTCATTAACTCAATAATTCTGAAAACTTAACTGAAGACAGTGACAGTTGAAATATCGATGTCAGAGAATTTCTCCGTACGCTAACGTTACTATGCAGCAGTAACCTAGCAACAATTGTTTATCGTTGCTAGGTTACTGTTGCTAGACCTGCAATTGGTTGACTTTGAGTAGTCACTGCTGTCAAGTTTTGTAGTTCTGCTCTCAGGTTAGCCAACCGGTAAAGATATGAAATATAATTTTCTTCTTCTAATACGAAGACATATGACTTTGCGTGTCGGGAACCGAATAAACCCGATTTGCATTACACGGCTAAAATGCGAACAGTACCAGGTGGCTCATCAATTAAAGTCCGTGACTGTACACATGCTATGATGATATAGCAAATCCTGTAAACTGTGTTCTTACTTGCTAGTATGTATGTATCATTTTCCGTTGAATTATGAATAGCATAGTAATAGCCATTCTGTTACGACACAATAATAACATAATATTAAATAAAAAAAATAAATGGTTAAATAAAAAAATAATATTAATTATGTATAGTATAGTTTAATGTGGCATTGGGTATATCTACAGGACGCCGGTCTCGTCGAGCGTGGAGCTAACTTGCAAGCTCTGCAACACGAAGCCGATGCCTCTACACGCGATGCGTATACATCTGTACTCCAACGCGCATCGCGAGAAGGAGGAGGATTTCCGCTCCTTACAGTCATAAGTTACCTCTTTTGTTACTATACTCCCAGACTTAAATTGAGCAACCCTGTATTTTTCGATAATTGGACGAGAATTGAGAATGAAATTTCGAGGACGCGCCACGTTTTGGTACATTTCGTTACATGAGAGAGAAGAAAGATATAACTCTCTCTGTCTCTCACGCAGTCTCTCTTTTTTTAAGAAGTTTCAATTCTATCACGTGTACTGTGCTGCACTATATACCGTCTATAGCTGGGAGATGTGGTGTTCTCCGAGGTTCCGTTTTCTCGTCGCGATCACTCCTGTCCAAGTTCGTCTTGAACGGGGCTGTTAAATGGTTGTTAATTCAAATTTGAAACAACGTGTATGTGATTGCCAGTATGTCGGCTTCAAAACTGAATGAAAACTTTTTCTTTGAATCATCGTTATTTTGAGGCCTTTATACCTACATGAAAATGCACGGTGGGTCGATTGAGGAGTCTGGTAGCGTATCTTATTATTTTTATTAGCTTTAAGTTTGTTGATCTGACTTTGCGGGGAATCATTTTGAAATTATACGTGTTCATAGACTAGTCCAAACAAATGTGTAATCATTCGCGACTGCTTAGCCATAAGCTTACTTTATAACTTTTTTCATTATTTAGTTTTAAGTTCATTTCTTATTGCATTTGCTCAGAAGTAATGTTGAAGAATTTCCCTTAATTACTGTTCTTTTCAAAAGAAGAATGTATAACATTTTCCGCGTATTTATATCATCTTTGTATATTGATAACACGCGCAAAAAGAATTAAAAGAATAGTAGTTTCGTATTTTTATATTTAGGGTGCCTAATAAATATAATTATCTTAAGTCAACGCCATTTTGATTATTATTATGACACAAGGGCGTATCCAGAATTAAGAAAAGACATAACAGTGCTCAATTGCACTGACTTCTTTGGTTGCATTTTTCTGCAACAAGTATTTTTAATAAAACATTGCAGAAGTAATTTTAATCAATTACTATACTTACTTAAAACCGACGTCCATCATTTTAAAGTTCCTAATTTTTTTTCTACAATTCTTCCCTGATCCGCCCTAGGCCTTGATTACTTGACATTTTAGAAGATTATTCTTAGTTTTGTTATGATAAAAATTGTGATATTCTAACTTAGTACTAACTAAATACCTGTAAGGGGTTGTTTATTCTACTTTGTTACACTGGGTTTGCGTCCCTATAAAGCGCAGTGTTTTGTTTTAGTGCCAACACAGTCTTTATGCAATAAGTCTCTATATAAAAATCAATATCTGATAAAAACTGCAGTAGGCATTCGTTATCTAATGATGGTAGGGCGCGCCTCGACCTAAAAGATCGAATTCTCTTAAAGAGTTCAAAATAAGTAAATATTAATAAGAAAGTGTTCACTTTATCAGTGTTGATAATTGTCGGCGTATAATAGTCGATAACCATGACTGTGTCATGTCTTCAGATTTCTAAGAAAATATATGACGAGTATAAATCTAACTAACGTGTGTTTTATTTACATCTATTTTTACAAGCTTTATCTGTTCGTATGTGTTTCCGGTTACTCCAATTGCCATCCATTTTTCAAGCACTTCCTGGCATCCGATCGGGCTGAAACTTGGCATACTTATATAACTACCAAGAAATTTTGTAAAAATGATACCATGGAGCCGGTCTGATGATGGAGCCGGAAGTTGGGCATAGGAACTCCTCAATCAAACAAGATAGCACCATCGTATTTGGACTCATTGGCTTTGTATTAACAAGTGCTAAATACTAGGTGGTGTTCAGGGTCTGATGATGGAGCTGGAAGGTGGCCATGGGAAAATCTTTTTTAATTCATTAAAAGCTTGTTTTTAAAAAGATTTTTACTTCCATTTTATTTGAGCAGCTCATGTTTGGTTTTTCTGATAAGGAAAATTATTCACTTAACTTGTAGGTACCCACTTTGTTAAAAACCTCAATAAGTAACTAAAAACTTCCGCATGAAAAAGTATTATATGTTATCTTTATCAGATACCATATCTGAACTTATTACACACCGCACAACACAAAAAAAACACCTCATTCGCGCATTAAAAAAAAAAGAGTCCACACTACATATTATGTCACTACTACTTATTTACATACACATTAGGCAGCCGGTAACAAGACGCGGTATAATCAGGTTCAAGGTCACAACACATCATTTTTTCAAGTAAATTGCCTGTTGCATGCTATAAAGAATTCTTCTCGAATATAAAGGCATATTGCTAAGTTTCTTCTTGTGTAAATAAAGACTGTAACAAAAAAAAAAAAAAACTATACCGGTAATAATGTCAGCGTAAGTTAATGAATACCTGTTGGACAGGTTAATGTAAAACTTGGTTCAGTGTTTATCATGCATAGTCAGTGTAAATCTGTCGCCAACACCGGTTAACGGTGTCCGTGTTCATCGTGGTTTAAATTGTATAAAATGTTTTAGTGTTTGTTTATTTATTTATTTAAATAATTGAAAGTGCAATCATGTGGCAGCCACAGGGAGGATTGGAACCTGTTTTTGAGTAAGTACCAATAATTTTTTGTCAATGTTTGTGTCATGGATAGTTCGAAGTTCCAGCTGCATTTTAAGGCCGCTTGCATCACAAATCAATTGTGTTTAGCGTAAACATATTAAAAACTTCATTCTGTTTCTGACATTTATCAACGATTAACAGAAACATGTTATAAAATCTTTTAACGCTAAACTTTTAATGTGATTTGTGGTGGCAGGCCTCAGAGTAGGTTTTTGTTGCATTTTTTTGTATATTTAAGTTAAATGACCTTGATTATAAGTTGCTAAAATTGATAATAATAAAATTGACGCCGCGCCTTAACAAGTTACATTTAATAATTAAATTAATATGACAAAAACAAAATATAACCTAATTAAAGAGATTTTTATCCTAACAGTAATCATTAGCTATTCATAATGTTAGAGAGAAATTCGAATTATTACGGTTTAATACATAAACTATTAGGTAGGTGTAGCGAATTATGTTTACTTTGTCCACCAAATGAATACCTATACAGCGATAAGTAAAAACTGCAGGAAAAATACTGGGAAGTTATGAAGTTATGTATGTAGCAGTTGTTAGGTAATTATATTCCAAACTTATGAAAATCAGCAATAAAAACATATTGCAATATTGACAAAACAATTGACCAAAATTATATTAATAAAGCTCTCATGCAATCAAATGAGTAGAATATTTGTGTCACAAGGATATGAATATAACGGCTATTTCAGAAAATCTCTAGGAATAGGTACATTCCACGAATCGATCAATCGAATAAATACCAATCGATCAATCTTATTAGTTTATTAGATACTAGCTTCCGCCCGCGGCTTCGCCCGCATGGTATGGCGATAAAAAGTCTATGCCCTTTCTCAGGCTTCAGACTATCTGTGTACCAAATTTAATTTAAATCGGTTCAGTAGTTCTGGCGTGAAAGCGCGACAGACAAACAGACAGACAGAGTTACTTTCGCATTTATAATTATTAAGTAAGGATTCGTTCAGGATAAACCTGGTCATTTTATCATCTGACCTCCTGTTAGTGTTGGTTTCGTCTTGATCGTATAAGTACAGTAACTACTCAGAAATATGTACAGTCAACCACACGTAGGTGGTAACACTTGACCTTGAGCTGCCCTAGCGTAGTACGGAGTTTCAATAGAATAAACGAACAGCTGATACTGGTTATGTTACCAATGACGTACGGCTTACTCTACCTCGCGACCCTCGCGCTCCGTCAAACTTGTTACAGGATTAAAATAAGATTTCGATTTTCTTAAGGGGGATGCGCTAAGGTAGCCCGCGGAATTCAAAGGTTTTTTGCAATTTGCAGGTCAGTGTCATCTTGATTAAAATATGATTCGCGACCGTAACAAATATGGCTTTACAGAATTATAATCGTTAGAATCAGCAGTTGCTATTTGAGATTTTTAGCATTACGGTGAGAAGATTTTTTTACCACAAAGTGTGCTAATAGTGACCTTTTCATCTCAGCTGTAATTCCAACATAACAATTTGTTGTTCTTGCAAAACATCGTTTGTAATATTTCTTATCTTTTAACTCGAACGTGACGTGCCCATCATCAGACATCAAAAACAATGTGTTTGTTCCAATAACTTAAAGTAACGTAGTAAACAATTTATCTTATTTTTTTCTTCGATAATTATCATCGTTTTACTTCTAACTATTTGGTACAACTTAACTGTGATAATGTCCCTAATATTATAATCATTTAGCCATTTGAAGTAGACCGTAGTACAGTTAGAAATAATAGGTTCTGGCCATTACGATATTATTTTATATAAGTAAGTAATTATGTTTTTGCTAAAACCGTGGCCTCTCCGACAAGTTGTTAGACAATTTTCCAAAGCGTCTTTAAGGTATGAGAATTACATTATAATTTCGCTTACAATTGCATGTCACGTATGGCTAGTCGCAATGCCATGGTACGGTACTTATTCCATAGATACGTTTTAATTTGATACCTAGGTATTATGTAAACTGCATGCTAAACAGTCAGTAGGGTAGTCCCTACTGACTGTTTAGCATGCAGTTTCCTACCAGTAGGGTACCTACCACAGCACGTAATCTACACTAATATTATAAAGAGGAAAGATTTGTGTTTTTGTGAATATGTTTGTAATGAATAAACTCAAAACTACTGCGCCGATTTCAAAAATTCTTTCACCATTAGGAAGCTACATTCACCCTGAGTAACATAGGCTATAATTTATAAAGATTACACGCGGGCGAAGCCGCTGGCGGCAGCTAGTACTGAATAATAATGTAAGCCAAATGTTTACTGTGATCATTTGACATCACTAAAATTAATGTGATAATGTTTTTGCGTACTTACTTATAACATTTTAGGTATGGTCCAACTTGTTACAAAATTACCATTTTTTTATCCCATTTTAAATGTTAAACAATACCGATTATTGACCTGCCTTAAAACCGCATCTACCCGCTTTTGTTAAAAAGTTTTGGCATAAACCAGATGTTTTTTTGTGGAATATGTTGCCCATGCCGTGTCGTCGGGTTATCGCCTGGGGTCAGGTGCATGTAACGATGTTTGCCTCTCTGTTCGGGAGTCAGTCGACTAGGGACCGAAGTAAGATACGGTCTACATATTCAAAAGATGGTCGCACAACCAATTTCGGGCACTGAAGTAGCTAGGTATAGTTTGAGATATTTTTACTTATAGATACCTAACTTTAGAAGTGATCATCCACTGATTCATTGCATGCTTTCACTTTTCATATGGATTCATGGTGAAGAGTTTTGATTGGTCAATATCACAATTCGTAGTGAACTTATTATTTTCGTACAGTTGTTTTGTATTTACAACAGGCATGCTATACATACATTAGTTAAAATCCATACATATAGTGCTTTCCTATCCAACAGTCTCGTAAGATCAAATAAATTTAATTGCTGACAAATTAAAGCGATTTACCTAAGCGTCACCTTTTTTTTAACAACATTACAAATTACATATTTCGCAGACCGATTTACTATCTAATGAAATAAGCTATTAGGTAATTTTAATTAGCTGTAGTTATTCGCACTTTCAGCACCATAGTAATACTTAGTGTTTTGTACAATCACTAATATATCCTCTGAATCATCAGATCCATAGAGAATGACCTCCGTACGCAAGTGTCGGAGGCTCGTTCGCGCTGGTCGGAGTTCGAACCCCGGCTGGCCATCGTGCAGGTGGGTGGCCGAGAGGACTCCAACGTGTACATACGGATGAAGCTCCGCGCTGCTGAGAATATTGGCATTAAAGCAGAGCATGTCAAGCTGTCGAGAGATATCACGGAGAATGAGGTAAGACACTACCTATAATAATACCAGCAAATTATTGTCCCACTGCAGGGCAAAACCTTTGCCCCTTTGCATTGATCACCAATCGTACTTTCTCCTTATAAGAAAGGGCCTTTGCGGCAAAGGGCCTTTCTTATAAGGAGAAAGTACGATTGGTGGCACGATAAGGAGAAAGTATGAAGGGCCTTTGCCGCAAAGGCCTTTCTTATCCCTTTCTTATAAGGAGAAAGTGATCAATGCTCGTGCGCTTGCTCAAGATACGTTGGCGATTTCAGACGTATATTTACTAAAAGTCCCTGCACCCTAATTGCGTAACACACGATCAATCATAATTTGCATCATTTTGAAGGATATTGCTAATCCATTATTGCCTCATATGTTCGTAAAATTTGTCTCTCCAACAATATAAATAACGGAATTAATGTTGTTGAACTGTCAAAATGAAACAGGGTGCAGGTTTCCTCACGATTGTTTTTGTTCACTGATCTCTTAGAAAATTCACATTCGTACTTGCCCGGATGGCCAGACATGTCGTGATGGCTCAGTGGTTAAGGCCCCGCCTCTCTTGCAAGAGGTTGGAGAGGGTTCAGATTCGGGCATGAGACTACTTATTTATTTTTATTTCAAAGGCCAACGACGCCTTGACTGCTCATTTAGCGACTGCAATTCTGAACCAATATTTGCAGGCTGAAAAAAGTCTGCTGACAGAATCATTTTTCAGAATAAAAATGTTTAATCAAAGATATCAAGTACTTTATCCTCGAGCAAAAGCGTATCGTCTGTTCCAAAAGTATCGAATGAAAGTGAAAACAAACCCTTTTCAGTTTAAATTCTTAAGCAATCACTCACTAAAACAACTTTTTTTCCAACAATTTATTGTTTGAATAATATTATTAAATGATAGATAACCTCAATTGTTAAATGAAAAATTTCATCAAAATGAATTAAAATTAGAATTTTAGGTTTAAGTATTCAAATACCTACATCAAATTAAAGCATTCAATTTCTAAATTGCGCTACAAATTGGCAGCAACAGGTACGTATTCAGGTTCATTTGTTTACATTTTGATTACATACTTTTGGAACAGACCATAGAGACAGAACTAAAATAAATGTAAAGCGCCTTTAACACGTGTCGCAGCAACGAATGGTCGTAGGGAGATTATTATTATAAAACTGGCAGGAGGACTCGATCATGGTTGTTATTGTTTTGTTACCGTTGCAGCTAAATTGCCGTAGATCGTCCTAGTTAACGATGATTAAGTATTATAAGTAGTCCTTCTATGGAAAGAAAGAGAAAAGAGCTATTTGAGAAAGTTACGGGAATAGTTTTCTTTGCTTATCTACCTACGTAACTACGAAAGCAATAAGTAATGTATAAATATAGAGATCTCATTTGCAATCCATTCTTTTTTTCGTAAAAAATTAAGTGGTAGGTAACTTAAGAATAAATAAAAAACCAGATTATATTAAATCGAGAATGTTATTTATTTCGCGTCAATAATTAGCTATTGAAATCCCATAAAGACGTAACAAGCCACATATTTTGCCCATTGTCACACCTTGAACTATTGACACCGTGATAAGACGTATCATTAAGCTTATAATAATAGACTGTTTACTGTTTTCATCGAATGATGTAACTAAGACATTAAATCGCATGATACACGATTATTCTCGTATTTTATGTAAGAAAATAATATACCTACCTATACTTACATATCGTTTTAATAACAACTTTCATTTGATAATATTTCTGCACAATACGTATGGTACTTTCGTGGAAGGTTATGTACTTCACTAAATAAAATAACTTGGGGCTATGATTATACAGGGTTATTGGTAAAACACCAACATCCTTTTAAGGAGTCATTGTACTCATCATTATGAACAACTTTTACTATGGGAACAAATATGAAATCGCGAAAAACAAAACAGCTGTTCCGTACATTTATGTTCGCATAACTCGTCAAAATGTACGGAACAGCTGTTTTTTTTCGCGATTTCATTTGTTCCCATAGTAAAAGTTGTTCATAATGATGAGTACAATGACTCCTTAAGAGGTAGTTGGTGTTTTACCAATAACCCTGTATATGCTTTGCTAATTACCTACTACTTACGTTACTACGTTATGCCACACATTCGTTGTACCTAGGTCATTCATTTTATGCTCCACTAATCTCACTTTCTCCGAGTCAGGTTTCAATACCTATATGTTTCATTAATAAGAAAGATTGTGGCTTGACCTCACGAATGACTTTTCCCACCCTATTCTGCAGTTACGTAACTTTGAATTGAGGTAGTGATGGTAGGACAAGTAATTCAGTAATAATCCTTACTAATATACTTACACTAATATTATAAATGCGCAAGTAACTGTCTGTCTGTCTGTCTGCCGCGCTTTCACGCCAAAACGACTGAACCGATTTAAATGAAATTTGGTACACAGATAGTCTAGAGCCTGAGAAAGGACATAGGCTACTTTTTATCGACATACCACGCGGGCGAAGCCGCGAGCGGAAGCTAGTATGTAATAAACAGCGAACCTATAACCATGAAGCTAGAAAAATCCAGAGTCCTGGCTGCTACTGAGAACTTACTAATAGAAAACCCTACGTCCACCCTGTAGATCGGACCCAGGCCCAACAAGGCAGTCAATTTATGTTGTTTTTTGGTTTCTACAGTTGTTGGCCAAGATCACGAGCCTGAATGAGTCTCCCTATGTGCACGGCATCATCGTGCAGATGCCCCTAGACTCCGAACACCCAATCGACGCACACAGGATCACTGACGCTGTATCACCTGATAAGGATGTAGATGGGTAAATATAATTAAGATATTTAAAAAAAAAACATTTTTGAAATTAAATACAATATTAGTAACCTATTCCGCTTTAACTATTCTTCAAGAGTCATAAAAACCCTGTAAGAAATCGACATGTGTTTCACCTCCCAACGAGGCATCCTCAGGATGACGATTGACCAATTGCAAACCAGAACACGACGTGTTGCCACACCGAGTGCTGGACGCAGAGAAATACAGACGGTTAATGAAATGTGTCTTGGTCTGCAGAGACAATTACGAAAGGTCTCTGAAAAATTATTTGTCTTTGACTATTTTGGAATTGTGGTTCACCAGGTTTGATGCCGGGTGACCCAAGGTATTTCATTTACCTTGGCCAAAGGCTAAGCATGGTAAGCATTGACGTACAACGTGGCAACGCCGCCGTCTCTTGGGTACATTACCAGTCGATAGCGATGCGGAGGAATCTGTCGACGTCAAATTTAGTTTGTTAATAGTTTTAGTTAGGTTAGGTTAACGTTAATTTGTTATTATAAATACCTTGAACACATCTTCTCCTATATATCCTATATCTCTGTTAGCCGTCATCTTAGTAGACACTTTCACATCTTTATCCATCGGTATTCCTGTACTGGACATTAAACCAAGAATCGTAAGTTACTCGTCAAACTTCTTGACATCATTTTAGGCCATATTATCTATAAAGCTAAATAAATATTCCTGTGTGCACCATCAGATTGAACACCATAAACGAGGGTCGCGTGGCAGTGGGTGACCTCTCCGGCTTCATTCCTTGCACGCCTGCAGGCTGCGTGGAACTGATCAAGAGAACAGGTGTCCCTATTGCCGGCAAGAACGTGGTCGTGTTGGGTCGTAGCCGTATTGTCGGCACCCCGGTCTCCGAGCTCCTGAAGTGGGAACACGCGACTGTCACAGTCTGCCATTCCAAGACTAAGAACTTGAGTGAAATTGTGAGTGGTATCTTTGCTTATTGCAGAAGAGACGCAGATACAGTGATATAGTTTGGAACGCATACAGTGAGAAGTTTATTTTGAAGATCGATATATATATAATACTTATCCTTCCGACAGTCGAAAAGTCTTTTAAGTATTGTGTCTCGTTAATGACAGTTGAACTAATAAGTAATATAAAAAAAGTTGCTTTTCGTGTCTGTCTGCGTGACACCTGAAGCAGTGATAGCCAAGTGGTGTGACCGTCGGACTGCCAAGTCATAGGTCTCGAGTTCGAACCCAAGGAACCCCTGACTTTTCGGATTCATGTGTGTATTATATAATTATCACTTGCTTTAAAAGCTGACAATTTACCATTGTTTCCGTGCGAAGTAATTACAGGTCGCTAGTTTTTTTTTTGTATAAATATCAATAGGCTGTTCTGAATCAGACTTCTGAGTCGCTAAATGTATAATTAGCTTCTCGTTTCTCTTATACCTTCTTCTTTTTTTGATTTATTTATATTTAATTGAAATGTAATTTCAATTTCATTGTGTTAGAGGTCACATTTCAATAAAATTTGGTAAATTTTTGTCCACAGACAAAGACAGCGGACATCTTGGTGGTGGCCATCGGTAGGGGCGAGATGGTGCGCGGCTCTTGGATCAAGCCGGGCGCGGTCGTCATCGACTGCGGCATCAATCCTATTGCTGGTGCGTACTACTTATATAAATGCGTCACCATAGAACAATGGCTATTATGACTGCTTAGAACTAAAATATTTATGTTTTAAGTACCCACTGTGTGATACTGTGTAATGAGGTGACAATAGTCGGAACAGGCGGCTGAAACAAAACATTTGGCGGCAGCGACTGACCGTCTGCAGTGCGAGACGGAACGTTCAGTTCAAACCATTTCACTGAAATGACCAATTATACGATTGTAATTTACTACCGGAAAAATTGTTATTCCTGATAAGAGTTTATTTCTTTTGGAGTATTTTGTTGCTACAGAATTTCTTGGTCGTTTAGAAATTAATCTAATTTAGGTGTGATAACGTCCGTTACACTTTAAAACCGGAGTTTTATCTTAACTGTGTGACAGAATTTAGATTAATTTGCATAACTATCAGTATAATTACGGCCGTATACAAATACGAAGTGTTAACCAAGACATAACTATCAGATCCCTCAAAGAAGACCGGTCAGCGTCTGGTAGGAGACGTCGCGTATGCGGAGGCCGTATCCGTGGCGTCGCACGTGACGCCGGTGCCGGGCGGCGTGGGCCCCATGACCGTGGCGATGCTCATGCGCAACACCGTGCAGGCCGCGCGCCGCCAGCTGGACCGCCTGCTGGCGCCCACGTGGCCGCTCCGCCCGCTGCGCATCACGCCGCTGACGCCGCCGCCCAGGTCAGTACTCACATAGTGGAACACTGCGGGCGACTCACGCATTCTCTCTTAAAGAAAAAAGACCAGTCCCAGGAATGGGAAAAATATACACATAATGATTGTTTTTGGTGATCCTTGGGACGCCCTTTTTTCCTACAGACTGGAAACGGTATAAGATATACGCAGATTAATTTATTGTCTTTGTCATCTCCACCTTGTATGAGTAAACAGGGTGTAAAACGTTAACTATGCATTCTGTACATGAAACTTGAGAACTTTTATTATAGGAGCAAACAGGAAATCGCGAAAAAACAATCAGCTGTTCCACACACATTTTGACAAGCTATACGAATATAAATGTTGGGAACAGCTGGTTTTTTTTTCCGCGATTTCAGGGTTGGACCCATAGTGAAAGTTGTTTTTAATGATGAGTACAATGACCCCTTAAGAGATTTTGTGTATGAAAATATACACCTTATATGTATAAAATTTCGCATTCATAAACTGAACAACTTTCTCCGACATAGTAATCGCAAAAAAATAATCAGCTGCCCCATTTGGTTCGAGTAGTTATTGAAGTTTTGTATGAGACAGCTGATTACATTTCTGATAGTGTATGTAAAATAACTATGTTATGTTATACATGATTTTAGAGGAGCTCGTGGCTAAGTAATAACAGCCGCACAGGTCGACCCATTAGGTTAAGCTACGCTTGCCGGGGTTGGTCCGTAGATGGGTGACCATCTTTACATACATAGCAAGACTGCTCCGTGCCTCGGAAAGCACGCTAAGCCGTTGGTCCCGGCTGTCATTCGAGCATCTTTGACAGTCGTTACGGGTCGTCGGAAGCCCGAAAGTCTGACAACCAGCCTTACCAAGGGGTATCGTATTACCCAGTTATTGGGTTGTGGAGGTCAGATAGGCAGTCGCTCCATGTAAAATACTGGTATTCAGCCGCATCCGGTTAGACTGGAAGCCGGCCCCAACATAGTAGGGAAAAGGCTAGGCAGATTGATATCTTGATGTTATACTTGATTGTATGTCTCTTTCAGCGACATAGTGATCGCCCGCTCCCAGAAGCCGAAGGACATAAGCGAGTTGGCGCACGAAATTGGACTCTTCTCCAACGAAGTATCGCAGTACGGTCGCACCAAGGCGAAGATATCTCTGTCTGTGCTGGACAGAATGAGGAACCAACAGGGCGGCAAGTACATCGTGGTTGCTGGGTAAGTTAAAATAAATAATTATGCTACTTTTTAAAGAATTGGAATTCTTTCCACTGTGAAAATCGTCGTGATACGCCGACCTACCTTATGGGCACCGAACTTAACGAAAACATATTTTTTTAAGTATGATGTAATATGAAGTTAATGAGGTAATAATGAAAATCCTACCATAGAGTCGATTCGAAAAGTTCAACTGAGAAACAATATCCGGAAAAATAATTGTTGTATTGTAACAATGAATGACCTATCGTCAAACGGCGCCGCATTGTTCTCTATTATACCTACCTGTTACGATAATAATGGATGTTTAATTATAATTACCTTATGGCATTAGACTGGCTTCTCAGGATGTTGGCACTTTACTAAGCGTTTTTGTCAAAATATTTGCGTTACTTGGGCAGTATGAAATATAACTTAAGACTATAAAAATAAAGTTCATTTTTTATTAACGAAATAATTCGGATATATGCGCAAATATTCGCGTTAATAAAGTTAATTTTTACTAACGAAATAATTCGGATATATGCGCGTTATTTTCCAATATAAGCATGGTATATTTTGAAGACCAAAAAATATCAAGAGATACGTTATAATTAGATATCGGATAATCGGATGCATATTTATCTAAAGTTGAGGTGTTGGCTATTATGGAATGCACTTTTGTATTGAAAAAATCCCGGGATTCCGGGATCGACTTTAGAGTTCTGATTATAGAGTCCAATGTATATTTACTTACGTTCAGGTGTTACCTAAATGCCACTTTTGTACCGACCCAAAACGCACGCGATTCCGGAATTGATAAATTTAGGCATTTTTGACAAATGAAATGCTAGCTAGTGTAGTAAAGTAGTAGTCCAAACTGGCATAGCACATAGTGACAAACCACTCAGTACCTCAACTTTCGTTAAAACATGTTTAAAGTATATTATTTTTTATGTTAACACGGGACACCGCGACAGTAACCTTCATAATAGGGTTGATAAGTCGTTTCCATACCATGTATCCGATTATGTGTGCATTCCCGGTATTTTTTTGGAATTCCGTATTAAGATTTTTTTTTATTAAAAAGCTGCTTCCGTAATTTCTTAGCCAAAAATTAACTTTAGGTTAATATGCATCCGATTATCCGATCTCTGGTTATAATCTATAATGTCTCCCCTACAGCATCACCCCGACTCCCCTGGGCGAGGGCAAGAGCACGACCCTGCTGGGGCTGGTGCAGGCGCTGTCGGCGCACCGCGGCCGCAACTCGTTCGCCGTCATGCGCCAGCCCAGCCAGGGACCCACCTTCGGAGTCAAGGGCGGCGCGGCCGGCGGCGGGTACTCTCAGGTCTGTACTCAGATACTTGTATAATGACTGCCTCGTTGGTGTAGTGAACGCAAGCACTGGGTAGGAGGTCTTATGGGTTCGATTCCCAGGTTGGGCAAAGCGTTATTGGGTTGTTCTATACGGAATTTCTCAGTAGCAGCCCGGGGTCTGCATTTGCACCCGGTTAATGGCAATAGGATCGCCCTCTATTACATGGAACTTAAACATAACTGGCGAAATATGGGTGTGCTACAGGTACACCTCTGCCCAACCCTTCGGGGAAACAAGGCGTGATAATATGTAATGTATTTGAATTATTTAAACATATTTATTATAAGTCGTAAAAAACACCTTGTATAATATTAATACTACGCGATAAACGAAAAACAGTATAATTGAGTTAAAATTTACTGAAAAATCCAATCTTATAGTAAACAAACGGTGTGCCCGATGGAATTTCGCAGACAACACGTACAAGCCTTCATCACCAATTTGACCAATTAAGGGGATGAATTTGAACAAATCCTTTCTTAGAAGAACTCACCTTCGTTTTAAAAGGAACTGTTGTGCATTTTATGCTTCTGGACTAGACTCAGCGGTTTAGTCTGTGCGTTGTCTTATCTGTCAATGACGAAATGAATTCAAGGTTTTATCAGGTAGATTGTTTTGGCATAATACAGTATGTTATCTAACAAAGCTAATCTTCCCGCTAACCCGCAATAAAATAGCGTCCATACATGCAAAAAAAATATTACAACAATTTTTTTTTTTTTTTTTTAAATATGGGTATTGAAATATTCACAAAACTATTAAATTGATACGTAAAAGAAACGCTCTGTACACACACCTTGTATTTCAACGTCGAAAGACAAGTGTGACAGTTGTGCGTATACAGAGTGTTTCTTTTCCGTATCAATTTAATATTTTTTATGAATATTTTACTATATAAAATAAAATATATTTTTTTACATTTATATGCGTTTATACTATTGCAGGTTAAAGAACGGGAACGCCCTTCATTAGATAATATTCTGTATATTAATTTTTGACACCATAATTTTCCATCTCCTCAGGTCATTCCCATGGAGGAGTTCAACCTGCACTTGACAGGCGACATCCACGCAGTGACTGCCGCCAACAACCTGCTCGCGGCGCAGATGGACGCCAGGATCTTCCACGAGCTGACGCAGAAGGACGGGCCGCTGTACGACAGGCTGGTGCCCAAGGTCAAGGGCGTCAGGAAGTTCTCGCCCATACAGCTGAGGAGGCTGAAGAGATTGGGAATCACCAAGACTGACCCTGATACGCTCACGGAGGGAGAGAAGGCTAAATTCGCGAGGCTCAACATTGATACGTCGAAGATTATGTGGAATAGAGGTGGTTTTTCCTTTCTTTGTCACGAGCTAGTTCATAAAAATTATAAAAACAAGTATGTGGCCAAGTGCTAGTCGGACTCGCCCACTAAGGCTACGCTCAACAGCGATTTTTTTCCCGTATAACGTACACGAGATTTTATCGAATAGAGCGGTGGCAGTCGTAAATATATTAAACGAGCTGCGCCCCGCGGTTTCACCTGCGTAAGTCTCGATCCCGTAGGGATATCGGGATACAAAGTATCCTATGTCCTATTCCAGGTCTTGGACTATACATGTGCCAAAATTCATATAAATCCGTTCAGCCGTTTTAGCGTGAAAGCGTAACGAACAAACAAACTCACTTTCGTAGTTATAATATTAGTTAGGATAGTTGATACGGAGTCTATGCGGGAAAATATCTTGTTCGAGAAATATTTTTGCCCGTATACCGTCAAAAAAGTTGCCACCGAGGAGGGCGCGTCTCGACACGATTTTATCGAATACGACACGCAGTGGCGCTTACGTTCATATTGTATCGTTCACACGAACAAACTTTTCTCTCGTATCCGAGCCTCGCGCGCGTGCACGCAGTTGTCTTTGTGAAATTCTAAAACGTAACGTTAAAATCGAATAGAAATGATCGCCGCGTGAACGACTGTCTCGTATACGGTAAAACCGTATACGTGATCAAATCGAATCGTATAGTCGCCGTGTGAACGTAAACCGTACAGCTCGCTTGCTAGCAGCATTCGACGCATTCATAGGTCCATAAAAATGTGACTTTAACTATAAAACAGGCGTGAAACTATTCATCAACAACAACAATTTTAAGGTCAATATTATTGAGCTGAATTGATGTTCATCTCCATAGGAACAAAAACTCAGAAAAAAACAAACTAATATTCGTTGGTCTTTCTCAAAGTTCAAATCCATTAACATCACAAATTGATGACAAAAGTGACTCTGACAGCAATAGCGGACGCCACAGTATTTAAATAACATAAAGACTCCTTGGCCCAACCTTACTTGTTATTCACATTGCATCTTTGTTCATCTTTGTGTTTTTGCGAAAAAGCGGATCCATTAGTCTCCATGTGATTAAATATTCCCACTTTTTATACGTTACAGTTTGATGACTGCTTTTAGTTAATATAAGACACACTATACTAACTGAGGTAACCCTATCCTCTCAATCACAAAAATAGGATTTTTGAAGGATATCACTCATCCATTCCTTCATAGATTTGAAAAAAATCGACTACGTAAATAACGTAAATAACGCAATGGACGTAGCTGAACTGTCAAAATGAGAGACATTGTGATCGATTCATTTTATGTGTGTAGCCGGTGCCAGACAGCAACAATATTTGAACACTTGTGAGGCATGTTTGAGTACAGTAATTGTTTCGTGAAATGTATTCAAAAAACAAGATGAAGGCCACGCGCCAAAAGAAACTTGTAGTGTTGTAACCATGTCGAAACAACAGAAGAATAAACCGTTCCATTTTCAATTTCAGTGGTGGACCTCAACGACAGGTACCTCCGTAAGATCACAGTGGGCCAATCGCCCACAGAGAAGGGCTTCACCCGCGAGACCGCGTTCGACATCTCTGTGGCCTCCGAGATCATGGCCATCCTTGCGCTGGGCAAGGATGTCGAAGACATCAAGGAGAGGCTGGCGAGCATGGTGGTCGCGCTTGACAAGAGTGGCAACCCTGTTACTGCTGATGATTTGGTAAGATGTAATTACAGGCCATGAGACATTCCAGCTTTTCTCTTGAATAGCAACACTTCTGCGATGCCTCGGGTGTTGCAGATGCCCCTAAGAGGCTGGGAACAAACACCATCAGGCGGCCTGCTTGATTGCCAAATAGTAATATAAAATGTAGACTAATGTTAATTTTAAAACGGCCTGAATCTATCCTAAAATTGCCACCTTCTCTACAGGGTATGACCGGTGCTCTGCTCGTCCTACTTCGCGATGCGTTCGAGCCAACCCTGATGCAGTCCTTAGAAGGCACTCCAGTGCTGGTCCACACTGGCCCATTCGCCAACATCGCCCACGGCTGCTCGTCCATACTGGCCGACAAGATCGCCATGAAACTGGCTGGAGAGAACGGATATGTTGCTACTGAGGCTGGATTCGGTTCTGATATTGGTAAGACCTCTTTTGTTGAAACTGTGAACTTTTATTATGCGATTTTTTATGTTTTTAGTATTCTGTATAGGTACGAGGAATTTAGCCATCCTTTAGAAAGGTATGCCAGAAATGAGTAGCTTCATTCTTTTACCAAAAAAATAAATATCACCCTCTATTTACTATGGTTTCGTTTAAGTTCATCATCCAGAGTCTTGATTCCCGTGGACGAAAAATTTATGAGCTTTAATCTTAACTTTAATAAAACACAAATTGGTTAGAATTCCAGGAAATCCTGGAATGTTTTTGGATGATTATGTTGAATTAAAGCTTGTGCTTACTCCTTATAACTTGGATGCGCACTGGCACATCTATTGGCCAGATTGATCTATCTATCTAATGAAATTTAATGAATTATGTAATGAAATCTTGTCCAGGCATGGAGAAGTTCTTCGACATAAAGTGCCGAGCGAGCGGCGACACGCCGCACTGCGCGGTGCTGGTGTGCACGGTGCGCGCGCTCAAGATGCACGGCGGCGGGCCGCCCGTCGCGCCCGGCACGCCGCTGCACGACGTGTACGTGCAGGTGACTACACACACACACTATTGTCTAACAACGTAAAAGTATTTTCACACCATAATGTAGGGAGCCGGCAATAATATTGTACTGAATTTCAGTGAACTGTGATTTAAATTTGGAACCTCAACAAAAACTTCGATTTGCTTTTTATTAACTACCTCGGGGATAAATGTGTCTTCGTCTTGGGCGAGCTTGGAGTCTTTACTCCGTTACGCTCGGGATTGATTAAAACGCCCAAATATGACATAACACACTGCTTTATCCCCTTGATGAATAATCTACTAATTCTACTGTAAGGCACAAAATAGATAGGTACAGAAAGTCGACTCCAATATGCGAAAGCGCACGTACACTTAGCCACAGTTTACGTACGTACAGCGAATGCGCTTGCACGCACGACTGGCATTCGTTTGAGATTGCAATCGCCGTACGTACCTACGCGTCAATGTGCGTGAGCTTCTTTTCGCTCATTCTATGGAGCCAACCTTCTGTACCTCTTACCTACCAATAGTGCGTCTGCGGTCTATAATGGATTGCTCTGTTCCATAAGATCGCATTAAATTTAAAAGGCGTAGGTAGATACTTATTCCATATAAATAAATAAATAATTAGTTTATTTTCTCCACAATATTACTCTTAATTGCTAGCCTTATTTCTACGGTAACATATTATAGGGGTATTATATTGTGGGAGACTGGTGCCTAAACTAGGCTCAAGGCCTGTATTTCAGGTCACCAGGACTCCTTCATTTAAGTTTAACAAATTATGTTATGTACTCGTACAAAATGGTATGCAATTAGGGAAACGTTAACATTTTTTTTTTAAAAGCTTACTAATTATAGTTGCGATTTATTTGTTAGTATGGTTAGTATCAGTGTGGGAGTGAGGTGGTTGAGTGTGTACTGCGTGTATCTATAGTTTGTGTAGTTGGGGATGTGTGTGTGGGGGTGATGTGCGCGTGGGGGGTTGTGAGAGTGTGTGACTGTGAGAATATTTTTTTTTTTGTTTTTGTCGTATTGGTTGAACGTATGATACGTTCAACCAATACGACAAATACGGCGCTCCGAACCTACCAATCAGTTTCGGTTTCTTACGAAGTATTATTTCTTCTTCTATGCTAGTCCTTTATAAATCGTGTCTTAAGAATACCTTAGTCGGTAGGTATTCTTACAATCGACTATTTTTATCAAGAAACAACTCTGGTCTTAATGAACCATAAACTTTAGCATTGACGGCTCGTCGTGATTCGAGGTTAACTCGCATTCCGGCCGACTTATTTTATGGTACATTTATGAGCAAGCCGGTACTACAATACAAATCTAAATCAGGCTAATGGTACAAAATGACGTGTTTTTCAGGAAAATCTGGAGCTTTTGAGCAAAGGTCTGTGCAATTTGGGCAAACATATCAGCAACGGGAACAAGTTCGGCGTGCCGGTCGTAGTGGCCATCAACAAACACGGGTCAGTTCTTATTTATTAAAACTATTATTTTACCCAAAGTTTCTAAGTTTAACTTGGACATCTCTGAAATCGGTGAATGAAAATATCATGACGAAATCTGGACTTTTAAATTATATTAGTCTGAAATCGCCAACCCATTTTAAGCAAGCGTGATGATCAATGCTCGTGCCTCGTCTGTATGAGAAGAGGCATTGCTCTGCCCTGCTGTGGGACAATAATAAGCTAGTTGATGCAAGTCACGAAATATTTTAGAAATTTAAAATCCAATAGTAGTAGATATATTTAGTAACCTATTCCGCTTAACTATTCTTCAAGAGTCATTAAAACCCTGTAAGAAATCGACACGTGTTTCACCTCTCAACGCGGCATCCTCAGGATGACGATTGACCAATTGCAAACCAGAACACGACGTGTTACCACACCGAGCGCTGGACGCAGAGGTAGGATAGAGCTGGATAGGTTATTAAATATATTGATTTCCGCAAAGTCACGCCTGAATCAATAATGAACTATCTTAAATTTGAAATCGATCATAATTAGACATAGAACGTTGTCCACGTATTTTTTTTGTAGAACAGGCAATACTATTATTATTGTCTAATAGGGATAAAACCTACATGCTTCAGTAATTAAGTCCTCCATTGCGCAACATATTACTTGTGCATAAAGTATACAATAATCAAAAACCTTTCTACAGATAGCGAAGACGCGCCCCACTCCGCGATTACTGTACTGTAAGCTGTTCTTGAGTACGGAGCGGAGCGGAGTGGGGCGCGTCTCCGTGGATGGCACTATCTATAAAGCCGGGTATTGAAAGTTGTTGACATTATTTATAATTTACAGCAACGACTCACCCGCTGAACTAAACATGGTGAAAGACTTCGCGCTCAAGAACGGCGCATTCAGGGCAGTATTGTGTGACCACTGGGCCAAGGGCGGCCTCGGAGCCCTAGAGCTGGCAGACGCCGTCATTGACGCCTGCGACTCTAACTCCAAGTTCGGCTTCCTGTACCCACTGCAGCTCTCCATCCAGGACAAGATCCAGGTCATTGCGAAGGAGATGTACGGCGCAGGACAGGTCGAGTACACCAACGAAGTACTTGAAAAGATCAAGGCGTTTACTGAGAAGGTATTTACAACTTTTTTTATAACAAAACGTCACTCCGGTTTTACCCGAAAGGTTAGGCAGGGGTGTACATATAGTGCCTGCCAGGGTTGCGGGAAAGGCCGAAAGGGATACCGGGACCTTGGCAATAGGCAACTGAAGGAACACGGGTGGGTTTTAGTCAGTAAAAGTCTGACACGCCCTTCCGCTCCGCCCAGAGCAGGAGAAGTCATTGGATGATTTCCCACCATATAGTAAGTACTCCCACATTTCGCCAGTAATGTTCAAGTCCCATGTAAACAACCCTATTGCCATCAATCGGGTACAAATCCAGACTCCGGGCTATTACTGATGGAAAAATCCAACAACAGTTTCGCTGACCTGGGAATCGAGTCCACGAACTAATGCATAACAACTCAGCAGTAGTACAACTTTTTTCCTCCTAGACAAAGTCACGCCTGTATTCCCCGACGGATAGAGGTGCGTAATAGGTACGCCCATAGAGTATAGTAATAGATTGGTACGTGCACAAATCGCGTGTTATATTTGTGTAATGTAATCGATGCGAGGCGAACCGGAATCAGATCCGACTCCGGGGAATTCCTTTAATAGATTTTTTCCGTTTTCCTCATGCCTATCAAATATCTAGATCACGCTTATCTAATTATAAGCCATTCATGAATCAACTCTATTGTACGATTTCGTCGAACTGTATTGCATCATTCATTCAGTATGAAAAGACCGATTGTTACGCGATTTATTTATAAATGTTCACGTGGATAAGAGCGGGGCGGAAACCAGATACGAATTCATTTCTTTTGCTTATGAACATAGTGACAGTGGTACTGAACTTATTACTATCCGTTAGCGCCGGCGCACCGCGGTTTTCAATGCCAAATAAATCATCACTGCGGCACAAATATAGATAGACAAATAAATATAGATAGAAAATACAGACGAAACTTTACCGCATACGTCCCGCTTTGATGCTCTCGCTGACACACACAGAGCGGGTGCGGGGCTGGAGCGGGTCGGGTCGTTTTCATCACGTGAGTCGCGCGGTTCATCGTGTTCACACAGAGCGCGGGCGCGGGGCGGCAGCGGGTCGGGCGCGGTTGTACTTTGACAGACGGCAGCGGTTGCAGTGTGAAAATGTTGGGTGATTCTGACACGGACGAAGAATTATTATTTTTTACTTATTTTAAAGAGAAGAACGCGAAAATGGAAAAAGTTGCTTAGGTGGAGTGAGTCATTGTCATCGATACCTACTGATGCTAAGGCAGTGACAGTTCACTCCAAGCTCACTTTGATATTTTACTACACTTAGTTTTCACGGAGATATTTTTACAGAATAGCACAACCGCTCCCGACCCGCTCCCGTCCCGCGCTGTTGTGTCAGCGGGCGCGGCTCCCGCTCCGCGCCCGACCCGCGCCCGCGTGCTGTGTGTTGACATCCATATAATTCCTTGAATTACAAATTATTATACCCGCCGTACTCCCGCGCCCGACCCGCTCCCGCCCCGCACCCACTCTGTGTGTATTTTGGGCTAATCAACTTTTATTTAAACTAGCGCAACATTGTTATTTGTTTGGAACTTAAAGAACCAGGTCTGCGACGGCCCTAAAACTTAATAATATATCTAACTATCTGAAGCAAGAAAATATTCCTGTCTGTACTTATATAATGTGGCAATTGTGGGTGCTAATATATATTAGATAGAAAGAACGATGTTGTCGCGGCAACATACTTTACGATACGATTTTTTTTTTGTTTCGTGAATTTCAATGTTTTTCGTCAGGTTTTTTCTCATATCGTGTAAACGTAGCCTAACTCTAGTGTATGAACTAATAATAAAATATAATATAATAATAATAAAACAAATTGATGCTAGTTGATCTCAAATTCTATAAAGATAGATTGATTTTGAAGTGGGTAAAACCCGGTGGTAAACAGATCTTATGAAAAATACCAGCCAGATGTAAGTAAAAACCCGCTGTCTGGATATATAATTCTGCATGAAATGTTTGTTTACCATTCATTGCTTCTGGAAAACTAATGTAAGAAAATTCTAATAGTTTTAAAAATGGCTTTTTCTGAAACCTGAATAAAAAAGGCACTCAGGTAATTCTGCACATTAATTTGATTGAAGAAAATTTCCGAATTTTTTGCTAAGTAGCCTCACATTCGCGCAATGCTAGTTGCGTGGAATTCAAACACTCGTTTGAAATGTTGATGTATTCAATTAGCAAGAGCAAAAAATGTACTCTACTAAAAGTAAACTCTGACACATTTATCTTAACTATGATACTTTGGTGACGACGCGCGACAATTACACGATCTATCATTATTAATTTTGTGTCTGAGTGACAGCTTTATAAAAAGACTGTTACGCAGAGACGCAGCTCTTTAGTAATAGCCATTATACAAAAGAAATTCAAACTTATATCATCACGCCTTGTTTCCTAGAAGGGTTGGGCAGAGGTGTACCTATAGTACACCCACATTTCCCCAGATATGTTTAAGTCCCATGTAATAGGCGAGTCTATTGCCATCAACCAGGCACAAATTCAGACTCCGCGCTGCTACTGACAAATTCCAATAACACTTTTCCCGACCTGGGAATCGAACTCAGGACCTCAAGCTCACCAGTAGCGCTTGCGACCACTGGACCAACAAGGCAGTTCCTGCTCCTAGTTTACAAAAATTAAAAACAGAACTAGAGCTAACCCCATCACTATTCTGCAGGGCTACGACAAGTTCCCGATCTGTATGGCCAAGACATCGAACTCTCTGACCGGCGATCCATCAGTGAAGGGCGCCCCCACAGGCTTCACTCTCAAAATCAACGGAATCTTCGCGTCCGTCGGCGCCGGCTTCGTGGTCCCGATGGTAGGCGAGATATCCAAGATGCCCGGCCTCCCCACCAGACCTAGCATCTACGATATTGACCTCAACACTAAAACAGGAGAAATTGAAGGACTCTTCTAATTTCTATATGCTTTTCACCTTAGGACCCTATGTATAACCCCGTGTCCTAACCGAAAGCCTCCTTCGGGCTCTTATAAATGAATTTGACGTATTCGCGCGATCAATCAAGTCGCGTTCGTACGTCATAATTCACACAAACGATCGCGTCGATCGCGTACTCGCGCGTCGGTCACTTTTGGTCAGGACACGGTCTAAAGCGTTAAGATATATTTTTGTATAACCCATGTTAATAAAATATGTTATTTTATATTGATGTGTTCTTCATTTGTGTTTTGGTGTGTCAGCTGAACGTCCGCATGTGTTAATTTTCGCCCATCATGCTAATCAATAAGTCAGAACCTTTAACGTAATTTACTCAGTATTTATGTATTATCCACTAATGTAAATAAAAAACTCACTCAGTATTCATTACAAAGCCATCATTATCGTGGGTACGTTTTTTCTTAAATATGTAATTTAAAAACCGCAGAGGGCGCGATGGTTTGAATTTAAAATTATTTTGCGATCAGATATCATTGTCGCCCGATGTATGTCCTGACAAGGACATTTACATGAGCGTCATTATTTGGAACTGAATGCTTGCTGCGTGCACATACACCACACACCCGAGGCATATGGTTCTGTTTTAGAACGACAAAATTAAGTAGACAGCTTTTCTATATCTTGTCGCGTGCCCAATCATCATGAATAGTACATTAGTGTCGCGGCCTGCAACATGGGCAGTGATGTACGATCCTAAAAATAGCCGAGGCACACATACTTGAGTCCATCAATGCCAGGTTGCGGCTAAGGCTTTTTATATTTAAGGCTTACGGCCTTGCCTTTTTATATTTAAGCCGAAATTTAAGTTCTAATAATTGCAAGGAATTGTGTGTATCAATGCCATCCGGTTTTGATAAAATTCACCCCCAAACATCGTTATAATTGAAATAATGTCATACGCTGTATATAATTCGTGAAACTCCTTACCGATGATTTATCACCGACTAAATGGACGTTTAATAGGTCATTACATGCCCATCATCCAGCGTATAATCTACAGCGTATGACATTATTTCAATTATAACGATGTTTGACTGTTTTACGATCACCTAAACATTTTTCCCTCCAGTTCAGACCGGTATTATTTATTTATGAGATACTTTATGGCTTTTACGAGTCAATTAATAACTTAAAGTTTACAGTTAGGCGCGCCCATTATATTGTTATTATTAATACATTGTCCTACGTAGAAATGGCAGGAGTCTTCCTTTTGTGTGTACTATACGTAATGCTTCCAAAGCAAATTAAAACAAACGTATTTGCAAAAAGTTATTTATTTAATTGTTTGCTTAATTAAAAGTTTACACATTAAGAAGTATCAGCGGGGGTGTCGTCGATCTCGTTGACGATCTCGGTGGGCTGGAAGGTGGCGGGAGCGGCGGGGGTGGCGGGGGCGACGGGGGCGGAAGGCTCGTCGTCGTCGCTGTCGTTGGCGCCGGGGTGTGCGTGCTGAGAGGGCGGCGCGTGCGCAGGCCTGGGCGCGCGAGCCGAGCCCGGCGCCGACCACACAGCTTGTGACCGCTGTAACAATAACAAATGTTCATTGATTAAAAGTCTCGTCACTCAACAAACAATATTGATACATAATTCATGTTTTGACGATACAATGGATGTCAAAATAAAAAACTATCGCGTACTTTAATCACGTTCGTAACTTATTAAGCACAATGGATTAACTGCGCGCCTTATCCGCAAAATTGAACAGTCCACACATTCATAATCGTGCTGCGAGCTGTTCGCAGGAGCAGTAGTAGGCACCCTAAGTTCATGCTACTAGTTTTTCCTTGATATGTTTCTAATGTAACTGGATGGCAAATAAGCCAATGAATGACCCTATGGTAAGCGTCATCGCCCCCAATAGACCTTGTTATACCAGAGGCAACACAGATGGGCTGCCATCCCAGAGATACAGCTGAAATCTCTCATATGCCTATATTAACCCTTCAACGCTGCTTTAAGTCAGAAATATGAATTAATAGTACTTCCCCGGACGAGCTCCTTCGCATAGCTACTACTGCTAAAAACATCAAACTTCATATCTTACCTCATATTGATCCTTGCACTGTCGTACGCGGTCCAGATACATATCGTAGACGTACTGCGCCATGTGGGGCATGTCCCGGATGCGTAGTGTCATGGCGTCGGGCACAACTGCCACTGCGCCGCGCTGTGCCGGCCACCGCTCGCCCGGCACTAACTCCAGCTCCAGAGGACGCTCCACCAGCTATGGAAATAAATCTTATTTATGTATTTATTTTCTTTGGAAGACTTACAGCGGCTTTTGGAGCAGGAGCAGCAGTTGCAGTATCTGCTCTGTCCTACTGCTGGGTAAAAGTCTCCGGTAAATTTTAAAACTCTACCAACTCGAACCGGACGGCCTGAATTGGCCTAGATAATAGGTTTTGGAACGTCTGTGATACAGAATATCTTTAACATAATATTTTTAAGGATCGGAGATGATGAGTTCCGGCTGACAGGGGAGATTGAACGAAATGCGTCGATCCCAAGAAATATGGGACAAGGGTAGGAAGATGATGATGTGGACAAGTCAATCGGGGACGATCCACGGGTCGGGTGACCACTGAAAATCAGCGCTGTGCTGTGGGTCCCCATAGCGCAGCATCATGCTGAGTGGAAGCCTTCTTGTCACAGTCATGACGTGCAGCTGCCGATTATTTATCTGTATACTCCTGATCTCATATGTTTTTTTTATTTTTATTTTTTATTGTATTTAGATCTATTTTGGTTAAAATTGCTGATCTTTTTGTATGCACGTGTTTCTGTGACAAATAAACCTATTTTTCTTTCTTTCTTTATCCAGTTGGTCGAGAAGCAACTTTGGACCATATATATAGCGGCTGCCTTCTCTGACCAATCCGAAAATAATGAACTTTTAGAGTTATGAGGAACAGGGTTTAAAGTTCACTGATCCTCTGGTGTCTGGTGGGCAACTGCCCAACGATTGATGTCTGTATGTGGACCACGCGGTAAACTCTAATTGCGCGATGCAGCATTTTGTGTGACGTCAGGTCTTTGATGCGTATTTCGCATGTGGCGATGTAGCCGCAACAAACCCAAGCCACCACTCTGGAACTTAATAGGCCTACCTCGATGACGACACCCACCTTGAGGCACTCATACCGTGGCGACTTTGGCACATCGAAATTATTTGAGATTTTTCCGATCTATTGATAACCCCGAGCAGTTCGGTCTTTCTCTAGGTCCCATTTTGACCAAGGGCATTCATACACATTTATTTATTCCCACTTAAATAAATGTGTACGAATGCCCAATTGACGCAGAGTTATGAATATAAATCCTTACTAATATTATAAATGCGAAAGTAACTTTGTCTGTCTGCCTGTCGCGCTTTCACGCAAAAACTACTGAACCGATTTAAATGAAATTTGGTACACTGATAGTTTATAACTTGGATTAACACACTTGGACACATTCCAAATGCCTAAAAATAGAACTTATCTTGGTCGTTCAGCTCCTTTATACCGGTTTTTGTCTAGCTACAATAAGCTGAGCACGCGTACTAACAACCTGGACATATTTTCGAACAGCCTGAATGAATTCAAACGATACGTCCTCAGTTCTTGATCGATTTTTTTGTTTATTTCTGTTACAAAATGTTAATTTGTGTGACTCCATTCAAGGTATTTAATGTACAATTTAATTTAATTTAATTTAAATTTTTGAACTCAAGTTTTAATCTATTCTATTATGTAATGTATCCCAATTAATTTGCAATTAATTAATTAATTTGTTATTGTTATTTTTATAGTTTTAATTTATAATTGTTTTTCTATTCCAATTCAATTGATGTTTTTTGTATTTTAGTTTAACTACGTGACATTCTGAATTCAATGTAAATTTTGCAAATTTTAATTTTGTTATTATCATAATTATAATTCCATTTTAGTTTTTTATTATTGATTATACAAGTGCTATGCACGCCTATAAGTGACGAATTCACCGCAAAACTGTCGAAATACAATATATTTTTAATGTAGTGATTTAGTGAATAAGTCGTTGGTGTGTCAATAAATAAATAAATTAACACATAGGGTACTTTTAATCCCGATAGAAAGTTCCCGTGGAATATTTTCTGACACCCACGCGGGCGAAGCCGCGGGCAAAAACTAGTGTGGTATAAATCATTTGTGACTCGATGCTGTGTTGACAAGGTTAATGCCTCTTTTCGGGCATAGTTCCAAGTTATTTTACGTAAATAAATGAAAAAAATACTATCTAAATAAAAAGTTTTATTTTTAAACAAGCAATTTTCCTTTTCCTTGGGATATAACTCACTGAAAGTTTCAAGGATTTCTAGGAAAATATGTCGTAAATATGTTTTTTCTTGGACAAAAACACGACGAAATGAAGAAGATCAATATATCGTTCTCTCTAAATAGATCTGCGTAATCACAATTTAATTTACAAATATTTCATTATTCACAAACGCTTGCCAAAAAATCCCGCCTTTCGCAACCAGTGGAAGGATTATATCATGATTTGTCACGATACTTAAATTCTGTTGATGATGGTATGGAAAGAAAACTGGTGACAATATTAGAGAGAAGTCCAAATTCAGCTAAAGGCATAAAGTAAGCGACCGTTTCTGGATTATCGAAAAATTTGATGTGTCACGGAAAATGTTTTCCCGCTCAATCAAAGTCGAGCGAATGTCATAAGGGTTGATATAAGGGTCGTGGCTAAATAATAACAGCCGCACGGGTCGATCGATGGTTTAGCTAAGCTTACCAAGGTCGGTCCGTGGATGGGTGACCATCATCATTTTCCTGCCCTTATCCCACATATCGAGACCCCTCCGTCCCTCGAAAAGCACGTTAAGCCGTTAGTCCCGGTTGTCATTTGTAGAAATTGTAGATCTCTGACAGTCGTAGGCTAGTCAGAAGCCCGAAAGTCTCGACAAAAGAGTATCGTGTTACGCAGTGACAGGATTGTGGAGGTCAGATAGGCAGTCGCTCCATGTAAAATACTGGTATTCAGTTGCATCCGGTTAGACTGGAAGCCGAGCTCAGCATAGTTGGAAAAAGGCTAGGCAGATGATGTGTTATAGAAAAAGTTCAGCTTCAGCTTTGAAAAGCGTCGTCATCCCTACTTCTGCGACAGTCAAACTATGTGCCATATGTTCGCGTATCCTACCTGATTAAAGGTGGGCTGTAGCTCAAAGCAGTTCCTGAAGAGGTTGGCTCTGGCGAAGATGTACAGTCCCAGGCGAGCCCTGGACGCGGCCACTATGAGACGTCGGAGGTCACGCACATGTCCCACGGCGCGGGTGCGGACAAGCGACACCAGAGCTATGTCATTCTGCTGTCCTTGGTACTTGTCCACTGTCGTGACCTGTGAAGAAAACGATATGTAATACGGAAGTATGGGTTTTTAATGAAGTTCTGTATAAAGCTAAGGAAATTATTTGTTTAACAAATTGACTACCAATTTTATTTGTCCGTAAATTCAAATCACAGCGCTCATTCTTTGACAGTTTTTGCAAATTGACGTAGTAAATCAATTTGATGGACAATTAATTTCCTAAACTGTATGAATATTTATGCTTACAACTACTGCCAACCTTAACATACGAGGTGTAGTAAGGTTCGTCTTAATTTTTAATCACGCCTAAACTTGTATGGAGTAGTGACAGGCGCTGACTAATTTGACAGGACTAAACTAAAATTTGTCTTCTGTCCTTTTCTTAATGAAATAGAAAGAAAAAGATGAGTGCATCTTTTTCTTTCTATTTAATCAAGAACTCAAATTTAGTTTAGTTTGTGAACAAGGGAATCGGCACCATTGTTTTTGTTTCAATGCAGGTATTTATATTATGATGGATGGATAGATCCTATGCAAAAAACTAATTTTCTATTCCATTCTACCTACATACTTATTTTGCGTCCGCCTTTTTGATTTATGGTTTTAATTTGAAAATTAATGTCTGACATAGAATAATAATTCTATTTATGTAACACTTGCTTCCGCCCGCGGCTTCACCCTTGTAGGCGATAAAACGTAGCCTATGTCCTTGCCCTCGGTTCAAAGTATCACCATACTAAATTTCAACCAAATCCGTTTAGCCGTTTAGCGTAAAGCGTATTATAATATTAGTTAGTATTAGATAAGTATTCCCTGTGGGTGGCGTACCCAAATCAACCTACGAAGTAGGTCCTATGTTTACATTCGACTATGAGAATGGAACCTGCGCCCTTGGCCACGGACAAAAGATATATTGCGACGTTTGTTTCTGCAGTAACTCTATCAGCTGGCTCATATAAACTCTCAATGTCAGAATGATTTTAAGGTACCGCGGTATAAAAATACTTATGGACCACTGGTGTCTTTCTGTCCAAGGTACCAATCATGAGCTCTTTTAGGCCTTAAAACTTATAAGGAACGTTCGGAGACATAGCATAATAAGCGTATAATGTTCCCACTGCTGGGACACAGGTCTTCCTTCTGTGAGAGCGTGTTGGCGGATGTCACATGTCTTCGATTTTTTTGTTCCAGAACATGCCGTATTCCTCACGATATTACTGTCTGCGGAACGTTCAAAGACCACAGTCCTGTTTGTACAGTCGAAAAAATTTAATTCTGACCCACCATAAGCTTATTTTCTTCCAGACATTCAAATACAATTAGGTCGACATTCGCGTAAATATACATTTCCTTGGTAACGAATTTGTCATCTGCCATCTTTGTTATTTTGACGGTTTCAAACGATTTATCGACAAAGTGGGTCATGATTCACTTAGCCTGACTGTACACAAGCTTTAGTTCTTGGTATATTTTCTCCCTCACAGAAATATCGCTGAGGACGGAACCCTCGGCAAGCGAGTTAATTCGTATCTGGCAGAGTCAGTCTTTGGCGAGCTTGAGCAATTTTTTGATGCCGTATTATGTCAGGAATGTTGTTTATAAATAACTGGTAGGCGAGGACTATATCATCGCTATACTAAACTAGCTTTGTGATTGTAATTTCGACCTCTCGAATCTCGAAACTCGACCTCATGAATATCGAATGATTCCTACCGGATAGCGTGCTAAAAGGCTAAATCCCCTGCTTTCTTGGTTAAGCTCATATCGACTGAATTCCGTTTTCGTTTTTCTTTTTGGCAATTTTCAGCCAAAATATCCATTTTCAGATATATCAAACTGAGACCGAAAAAAAGAAGTGCTGGAAATTAATACTTTCATTTATTCTAAGAAAATCGATGGTTACGGCAACTAAAAGAACAAGAACTGTGAAAATTCAGAAAAAATGTTTTTCCCACATATATCATTGTTTGATTATTAATGTTAACAACAACATACATAGCATCACGTCTGTTTTCCCCGAAGGGTTGGGCATAGGTAGTATAGTACAGCCGAAAAAGCTATTTGGTATACAGGCAGATAAACTTTAACCAATTTTGTGAGTGTTTTCAGTAGTCAATAATCCTTTTACGTCACTCTCCTAAGCCATAAGCTCAAAAAAGTTAAATTACACACACAATCAAAACGAATTTTGGCAGTGTAGCGGAAAATGAATATATTTTGCCTGTATAACCAAATAGCTTGTTCGACTGTACACTCACAATAGAAAAAATACGTGGCTAATATTTTTTTATTATCGGACTGACGGACTAAATATAATTCCTTTTTTTTACCCAGACTTCATTCCTATTTAGCCTAGAAGGCAAGTGCAAGTAGAGGCTCCATATACACACACAAGATGAACGACAAGACCGTCTCTCTCCAATACTCAAAGAAAATGATCGCTTCCTGCACTACGTCTGTCGCAGCGACAACTCTGCGTTTTGTTGCAGCGACTAGACGCTGGAACTTGTGCCCTTGAGACAGAGATCCATAATAAAGGCATTCAGATTCCGAATTCATTTTCTTTTTTAACTTTGTCGTTCTCCAAGATAAAAGATGACCTTAGCATACACTATTAGTTCAAAATTAGTTCTAAGTTTTTAGGGTTCCGTAGCCAAATGACAAAAACGAAACGCCTAATTTCATCATGTCCGTCTTTTCGGAGTCAAACAGTGCATACAGCCAAATTTATGTGTGTACTGCGTCACTGCACTGTAGTGCAAATAGTCTCCGAGTAGTCAGCGATCATCATCGATATATCGATGAAAATGAGAGGAAGGTGTAGTCTATGCACCGCTAAACAATGTAGTGTAGTGGGAAATTACGAAAAAATTATTAGGGGTCGCAATCCCCATAGGTAGCGATACCTAACCGAGGGATGAATGCACATAAGCGTGTAGGGTACTGTTGGACCCAATAATTAAAACGATGATGTTTCTAAGTGACTTTGCTATTAAGATATGGGATATTTTTGGTTACAAACGCAAAAATAACTCTATTTTTCATAGTTTTTACAAGAAATACTGCAACATACAAACTTATTTTTAACCGACTTCTTCAAAAAGGAGGAGGTTCTCAATTCGTCTGTGTTTTTTTTTTGTGTGTATGTTACTCGATTACTCCGCCAATAATGAATCGATTTTGATGATTCTTTTTTTGTTTGGTAGGTCATGCTTCGGAGGTCCCATATAAATTTTATTAATTTTACTTGCGTAGTTTTTGAGTTAGCTTCAATAATTACGTATTTTTCCCACGTTGCGTATGTAGGTAGGTACCACAACTAAAAAGTGAAAAATAAAAACTTTTTCCAAAAAAAAACAACCGACTTCCAAAAAAAAAACACAAAAAAAGTGAAAAATAACTAATTTCGGAAGTTAGTGGCACACAACGAAAACTGAAAAGCAAAGACACCAACTTCCGAAATACGATTGACTGTTATTTATTTCAATTAAACCATTTACAGGCTAACACTAAACAATTTTCTAACTAATATTAAATAAAACTAACTGTACAAATAAACAACTAATATCTAAAATATGGCGTCGAAAAATTCCTCCGCATCGCTGTCGGCTGGTAGTGTACCCAAGAGACTGGCGGCATTGCCACGTTGAATGGCAATGCTTAGCCTCTGACCAAGGTAAAAGCCAGCCCTTGGGTCACGGGAAGTGTCAAACAGCCGTTTCGAGATTTCATTAAATAAACTATGAGCACTTGGACCCCACGGCCCTAGGGTTTCAACCCCAAACGGCTCGAAAATATAATTGCCTATAAGGCTATTATACTTTCGCCGCTTGAGGTTTTCCGCAGCTGCAGCGGCGGCGCCAGCACAGCACGCCGAGCCAGGAAGATGAGATGGCGCAAGAGTATCGACACACGTTGCGTCCCACACTAAAGGCCTACCCATCTTCCATGGAAATAAGGACATGCCGTCCGGTCTTTTGCCATCGTCGCGTGCCAAGCCATTGGGTTCTAATACAGCTGGAACGCCGACGGTGACAAGAGCTCGTCGGATGATGTCATTAATGTTAGCGTGACGTGCTAAGCGACCTGCACTTCGGCTGCAAGACAGGCCGTGGTGTCCGAGGCTGTTGACAACTTCGCCACAGTGACAGCGATGAGGAGAACAACATGGAGCTCCTAGTCGCAGGGAAGCAGCGATGCGGAACGTAGTGTCGTCGAACAAAGTTCCCAGGTTCGATGACGGTAGTGCGTGAAGCCACAGACCCGACTCCCACTTACCCACAGCCAGCAGGCGCGCGCGCTCCGCAGTAGTAGCAGACGTGTCAAGTAAATTGTTCTGTACTACTCTGCAGAGCGGCTCATCCCACCGTCTCTGGGAAGATGGATAGTCGGGTGGATCTGTATTCGGGCAAGCGAGTCTCCAGGCATCCATAGCCTCGGTGAAGCACGGCACGTCAAAATTAATCAGTGTGGAAGCTAGGATTTTCCTGATTAATTTCTCAGTACCGTGGACCGAGGATATGAATGCCGGTAAACTAATACTAGAAATTTTGCGGACGCCGAGGCCTCCCATGCGGATGGGAAGAGTAGCTTGCGCCCAAGCTCGGTCGTCCATGGCCACATTTAGGATCAACGTTAATGTATGACGGATAATTTGGTCCATTTGGTCTAAAAGATTAGTGTGCTTCCATAAATGCGAAGCGCGAAGGAAATATGTTAATTTAGGGCCGAAACAGCAGTAGCGGATTAGGGTTATGGCCGAATGCATGTTAATTTGGAACAATCTTTCCGAAACGTCATTGAAATTTTGAATTTTTTCCTCAATGAAACTGGGAAAGGAATCCTCAAAGATTGGAGACCCAAGGAGACGAAGAGAGCTTTTTTCAATAATTCTGATATCTGGGGCTATTGCGTTAAATTTGGGAAGTGTCAGATGTCTGTCAGTACTGTCCGCTAAGTATAGTTCACATTTCGAAAGGTTGAGATCAAGGCCAATGGAATGAAGTTCATTTTTTAGAAATTTAAGGTCATTTATAACAGTTTCTACGTCGCCTCCCAAGGTTCCATCATCGAGGTACCAAACATTAAATTTGGAATTTAGCTGCCGAATAATTGGGTGAATGGCTAAGCTAAAAATCACTGGCCCGAGGGGGTCACCTTGTTGACAGCCAACAGCAGATTCCAGAAGGTTGTCCCGAAACAATAATTTAGAGGGTTGTCTGTAACATTGCCAAAGAAAACTATAAATTTGAGGTATTTCTTTTTTATTTTCTGCCAGCAAGGTGTCCCTATTAACAGAATTAAAGGCATTCTTTATGTCAACCTTCAGGATGACCTCTCCTTTCTCAGAATTTAGATAGGTCGACAATGCGTGTACAGCAGCCTCACAGCCCCCTTTGGAGCCGTAACCTAGCTGCAGGGGCTGAAATTTTTTCGAAACATCCTCACCATAAAATTTACAACAGATCTTGGCTGCCATACGACGGTAGGTAGTTCCCACGGCAATGGGACGAATACCGCCATCCCTTTTACGCAGGGCGCATAGATTGGCCCCATAAAGAATGTCAATGACGGACTCATTCACCTTGCCGGAGAGCATAAGGTTGATCAGAGTCGTAAGCTCCTTCACAAGCGACTCACCAGCTGTCCCGGCACCTGAACAAATGAGGTCCTTAAGGTGCTGAGGACTCAGGCCGTCGAGGCCGCCAGCGGAGCCGCTACGAAAGGAGCAGACGGCTGTGATCAACTCTCGACCTGTGATGGTGAGGGAGTGATTATTCAAGTCAGGGGGGTCGGGAAAAGAAAGACCATCCGCTGGGGCAGGGTGCTTGCTCTCCAGAGCTGCGAGTGTTTCTGGAGAACATGATGCCACCACATCACTACTAAAGAGAATCCTGGCTGCTCCACTGATGTCACCTTCCCCTAACTTAGATTCTACCAGATGAGATATACCTCTTGAGGAGGCATATTTCTGTGTCGGGAATTTTGAATCTAAATTAAGAGCCGAAATATTACAGTTTTCTTTAATTTGTGCGGTTAAGGTCTTTTTGGCTGCCAAATTCTTTTGCACATGTAGAATCCTGTAAGGGAAGGTGAGCAGCTGTTCCCAAGCACTTTGCGAGTTCTCCCGGGCGGCAAGACGAACGCAGCTTGCTAGCTGTTGTGCCACTAGAGGTCTAGCGCCGCGGGGAACTCGCTTCAAAACAGGAACAGAGTTTTTGAATTTTGAAAGGGTTTTCCAAAATGGTTCAAATGTGGGTGTGTCTGGTGTTGTAGGTATGGCTGTTGGGACAGGGTCTGAAGAGAGTGCATTTGATGGTCTGTGCACCTTTCCAATATGCACATTCAGACCCCGCGTATGTGACACTTGTGACAGCAGTGACGGGAGCGACGGAGTCGCGCTCTGGCGGCCTAGGGCGCCGCGCCTCCGATGCATTACGAAGCAGCCCTGGCAGCCGATGCCGGGCTGGCGCGGCGTCGCCGTAGCGTCCTCAGAGCGTCGCTACGAATTTTTCCTTTTTGCAGACCTTTTATGATTTTCAGCTCGACGATTTTTCGCAAAATTTTTCTTTTATTTTCAATAACTATATTTTTTTCTGGTTATGTTATTGCAGTATCTATGTGCCTTTCGGATCGGACCGTATTCAGACAGCAAAAATCATATTTCATTGTATAATTTCATTTCACATTTCAAATTGCATACAATAAATCATTAGTTTTTGAACTTCCGAAATTAGTTATTTTCACATTTTTTGTGTTTTTTTTTTTTGTAAAAAGTTTTTGCTTTTGCGGTCGTTCTAATCGATACCGTGCATGTGCATTCATCCCGACTACGGAACCCTTCACTGTGCGTAGATCGACACGCACTTGGACTTTTTTATTTTAAGAAAAACGTTCAGGTGATGTCAGAAGTTTGGTATTAATATGTAGTAGGACACTCCTTACAATATCATGACTATTTCCAGTAATTGTGATCTCACTGAGATCTGATGCTATTGTTGAAACTTAGTAGTTTATAAGAATGAATTGTATATTTGTTTAAAGTCTTAATGAGTTCTTACATTATGAATTCCTCATTAGCAGCCCGAGGTTTGGATTCGTGCCAAGCTAGCAATAGCATTAGCATAATCACTATAATCAGCCTATAATGTTCCCACTGCTGGGATACAGACCTCCTCTCTGTTAAAGGGAGTGGCTCATAATTCACCATGCGGGCCCAGTGCGGGTTGCCAGATGTCACATGTCTTTGAATATTTGGTTCTAGGGCATGCCGGTTTCCTCACGATGTTTTCCTTTACCGTTTTATGAGCAGTGGTGATGAAATAAATTACACAAAGTAAAGCGTCTGCCTGGGTTTGAGCAAACGACCTACGACTCCTAAGTCGGGGCCGTTAACACTGGGCCACCACTGCTCCTGTTGGTAACAATACCCTCGACTCTTTGAGCACCGCGCCTCCTTTGTAGACTTAATAAAACTAACGAAACGCTCATGCACTATACAGTGTACATCTCTGCCTTCCTGCAGGCGTAGCATGGCGCTTTCTATCTCTACGAAGAATAGACATAGCTTTTTCTATACAAAGTGACAGTTCGTTTCTTCATTTTTGACATCCACCGTAGAAATGTTTCTACAATCTGTCATTTTGTCTTTCATTTCTAACGATCTTTGTCTAGGTCTTTTTATATGTAGACTATTTCGGAAGAAAGTTTTCTATCGTTACTGTCAAAATCACACTGACAACCGATAAATCCTATGATAAAACAAAGAATTCTGAGTCGAATTATGTAAAAGAGTGAATTTCGTAAAAAGTGCAGTTGACTCTTTCTATTTTGGTGCCGTCTCGTACTGTCTACAGGAAACGTCCTTTTTGTCTACTCTTCCGTCGGCAAAACGGTGCTCATGCTACGCCTGCTGTTCGGGTAATTTGTGAATACCTTAATTTAATAATCCAGTATCTTAAGATTATTTTTCTGATATGGTCGTCATTGTGGTTTGTAAACTGTAGTTGGTTGTCTATGGTCATGGAATATAAATGCGCGGCTACTATTGAACGTTTGTGGTCGATATGAATCTTCACTCGCTATAGTAGCTGACAACGCTTAGTTAGCAGGTGGAGCATAGCCCTATTCTGCGTTCGCAAATAAGTATCCAAAAATGTAAACAATTATGTGTATTTGCAATAATAACTTTTATAACTAAAGTTCTGTTTGCGCTACAACTTCAACAAATATGAATTTTTCAATAGTAGTCATTCTTAAAACAATTTAAGTACCTACAATACCATAAAGTAGATATTTTGTTTAAGTGGAAATAACATCAAGGTCATCAATCGAGCTGAACGGCGTGCAATTGGAGAGGCCTATGTCCAGCAGTGGACTGCTATAGGCTGATGATGATGATGATGAAGAAAATCAAGGATTTGAATAAACTTTAAATGAGTAATTGAGTGTTGATGAACCATTCCAACAGGCATATGAGAGGATGCCATTCAATATCGCGTGTAGGCACAGATTAATACAGATGGTTCACTCCGCAAAATGATTTAAATAAAAAGTGACTCTTGCTACAATAGAATAAAGCGCAATTCAGTTCGCACTGCGCTAATTACCTGTTTCACCTATAAGTTGCTTCTTTTACATCTTCTCAACTTTTATATCTTCTGACTATGTTACACTCACTAAATTGGCCTTGGAATTGGAGTGAGTGAACAAGGCTGCTAATATTGATGATGATTGAATACAAAGCGGTCCGCATAAATAATCGAAACTACGTGATTACAAAGAATTTTCTGTGGATACCAGTAGTTTCGTTCGTAGGAGTCAGAATCATTTTGCCACAGGTTATTTGCAAGGCTAGTAACTAAGCTAACAATCTTGGATTTCCACGTCTTTAGTCATAGCAAATACAATGTTACGAAAAAAAAATCCGGCTTAGTAACTCAATTTCAAAGAAAATATTGCTGCAAATCCAAATGTAAACATTAGTTTAGTGTGACATTGTCTGCTATATAAAACATGATTACATCGGTCAGATACAAGATTTAAGATCATGATAGCAAATGCATTTTTTTCACGATATTTGGATCTGCTTTCCTTTAGGTTATTTAGAGTTTTGAGAAACTGAATAATGGAAATAGTATGACTACATAATAAAGACTAAAGTGAGACAACAAGAAAAAACCCGAAGATAATTTCTGTTTTTTTCGGAACAATTTTTCGTAATACATATTACTTCCTAAAATGTGGAAATTATACGAAAAACTCATGAGTCCACCACACACGAGGATGACTAACCGACACAGAAAATAGACAAGCTGTCATTAAGTATAGTTATGAGTACATTTTTGAGGAATTTCCGGTTACCGGACTAATTACCTACTAATTACCTAATTAAGTGATTCATTTTATGCGACGTTTCGTTTAGACTGATATTATTAACATTCTTTTGTCCTCATTGCACTTTTGAGATACATAAATGAGTTAACTTGCTGCGCCCTAACAGGGTCATCTACTCTTAGTTTAGCCTAGTCATAGACTGTAACTGTGTGTTAAAGTACGCTGTACCGGTACAGCGTCCTACTAATATTTTGCCGCAACGGTCGACGTTATTACGTCAGCGCCGGCTGTCACTGAAAACCAGCGCTGGGGCTCTGTCTTGCATAGGGTCGCAGCATAATGCTGAGCGATAGCCGTTTTGCGTGGATGTGACGCATGTTTCCCCCAACCTTTTCTTATTTTTTTCTTTGTGTATTTTTTCTTTTTTGCGTCATGTTTACCGCAAATAATCGTATTTTCTTTCTTCTTTACACTGTGCAATAAAATAAATAATAATGATTGAATAAGAGCACAACAAGTTAATCATTATTTTATAAGTACAACATCATTGTTAATCGCAGCGTACGCGCAAAGGTCACCGGCACGACGACGCGACGCGTGCGGATGACGTTACGAGATTGAACGCAGTCGATGCGCGCGATGCGATAGTGATGGATGGCTTAATCCTAACTAATACTATAAATGCGAAAGTGAGTTTGTTTGTTACGGTTTCACGCTAAAACGGCGTTTTACGTATTTAACATTGGATATATTTGTACTATTCAATATAGCTTTCTAAACCGTAAGATTTAGTATTAATCAATGAGCGGTCGACAACCACATGCACCTCTCGTTGAAACCATAACCATAATCAATCTGTTAAAATATCAAATCAACAAAATATTAACCGACCCAGGATTTAGTGCTACTATCTATACCACGAGCACTAAATTCTACATGGTCCTTCGAGCCGGATCCTTCGCTGTTTAAAAATGATGACTATTTTTTTATTAATGAGGTACCTTGTGCGGTCGTCCAATCAGCGGGTTTTCAGCACAGCGCTTGTCAATGACGTCACGAATCAGGTGCTTTTGTCCGTTATAGGTCGTAAGAATCGAGATGCGCTCTGCTGGCCATCCAACGAGCCGCATGAACATGAACACAGCCACCACGTACTCAGCTTCAGCCAGGTTCTGAAAAGAATTGAATGTATTTAGAAATGTGTTTTTTGAAGTATCTTAGTTATTTAGGGGTATGACGAACAGGGTGTAAAGTTCACTCATCCACCATAGAAAAGGGAGGACCCTCCGACCAGATGGGTGTTGTGTTTGCTGCCCAACGATTGATGTTGGATTCTTGTATATATGTTCATCGCGCGGTAAACTCTAATTGCGCGATGCAAAATTTATGTGACGTCAGGATTTTTGTGTGACGTCAGGTCTATGATGCGTAGTTCGCATGTGGCGATGTAGATGCCGCCACAGTTATGTTACTTGTCAAACATACAAAAAGCGATACTTGAAAGTACGCCTGGTGCACTCTGGACAGTCAGTCCCTATACTAAATTGCTGCATGACTGGGTAATAATAGCGGTACGAGTATTATAATATATTTCGCACCGATTCAAGAGGAGATCGTTTCTTATTTTGTTACCCTCCATCGTCATCATTTCCATCGAAAGACGTCAACTGCTGAACATAGGCCTCCCCAAACATAATCGCAACGATCAATCTGTCTACCTTCTGAGGGCCCTCACCACGCTTCGCTTTTCGGTACTTGGTTGCCAATGTCGAACTTTTTAACTCCATCGGACATCCATGCTGCAAGCAACGTACCCCGCCCGGCGCTGCACTACTACTTAAATTAAGGGATTTTTCGGGCTTTGTCGGTTACTTGGTTCTCCTACGAATCTGATTCGATCACGCAGAAAGTTTCAAGCGTTTAGATACAAGGGCGGATCTAGGATTTATTTCTGTGTGAGGTACATGGGCCAGATAGATCTCCCATATCTTGTATTGCACTATACTGTTTTTGGGATGCATTATTTTTTAATGAAGATAATTATAGTAGTCTACTTCTGCTGTCTTGATAGACAGGCCTGGTTCATTCAAACGATTCGCTTTTATTCCCCCCCTGGATCCGCCCTTGGTGAGATATATTGTTGCAAAAATTTCTTTGAAGTCTAACGGACAAGGGAGGATCTCAATTACGTACGTGTAGGGAGAAGTAAAGTAAGTTGTATTAACTGTCTGTTTCTATTTTATTTTAATGACGCTATAACCCAGGCTCATATTTTCCTTCTCACTACGTGCCGCGAATTGGTCATGGTGGCCCATTATAAATCACCATGTCGCTCAAGGTGTGAATGATTTACCACTGACTGACAACCTCTGATTGCTTTAGCGTTTTAAATGGGCATATGGTTTATAGCCCCTGTCAAAGTCAGCAAGGCTAAAATCCCCAACTATTTGGGCCACACTGACTCAACGGGAAAAAATCTTCAAAATCTTTTTGGTTAGTTAAATAGTGAAACGCTTTTGGGATTTTTATCTTGAAATCTGACATTATTGGTTTTAACAAGAATTTGACATAAAATAACCAAACATTGGGTCGGTTATGTACATATTTAGTTTGATTGCGTCATTCGTCTACTTTTGCGGCGCCACATTGTATATAGTACCACGTCCACAATGTAGGAACTAGGCAGAGAACTCGGAATTTTTTTCTGGATTATACTCGAATTTCTTCCTCTGATCCTTCCGGCTTAGCTTCTTAGTTCCAAGTGATCTCGTCACTTTGACAGGAGGCAGACCAAACCACGGTGAATGGATAAATAAAGAAGATAAGGCTGGAAAGGGGACGAACACTGAGATGATACAGATGTTTGAAAAAAGAAAGCCCTACAAAAATAGGGATAAGGGCGGAAGATGATGATAATGTAACCTTCTAACCGGGAGTGTGTTTGTAAATATGTGAGCACCATGTATATATCACATACTTAATTTATTTATTTGTCATTGCTCCATTTTTAATTCTTTTTACCTATTGTAATTGTATTCTCGGTGCATCGTCTTCACATGTAATTATATAATTGATGTATACCAAATATTGTAAAACATTTTTTTAAAAGAGTAACGGTGGAGTTTCTTGCCCATTCTTCTCCATACGAAAACTACCTTTTGGAAGGGGCAACTAGAATCAGTTCTATTTCTATGTATTTGACGTTCAAAAGTGCCTTTAATGTGCCTACTTGAAATAAATTATTTGACTTTGAGTAAGTCCGAAACAAGTTACTTTTTTTCACTTCAGGGGCATGTGACAGAACTATCTTGATTTGACGGCACCAAAAGATTTATAGACATAAAAAGTTGTATTTTCTCTGAATTGCGATTGGACTGTGAAGTTTTACCACTAGTGGCGGTAGTGGACCAAGCCACGCATCTCTGGCTTTTCGGATTCATGTGCGTATTGTATAATTATCACTTGCTTCAAAATCGGTGAAGGAAAACATCGTGAGGAAACCGGCATGCCTGAGAGATATTTCATGACGGCAAGTGGAACCAAGCCAGAGGCCCATAGGCGGCATAAGAACTCTGACACCAGGTTAGTCACTAACTACACGTAAAGTAAAGAAGAAGTGGCGCTAGCAGCTACATAGTTATTTATTGATATTTATAAGAATTCTTAAAATGGTTGATCCGTGCTGCGTGTTCGCATCCGTATGGAACCCTTAGCGCTCGTTCAGAAACGCGGAATCCGCGCAGTTACGTCTGAACGAATATAAATAAGTAAGTAAGTAAGTAATCATTTATTTTACCAAAAACTTAGCCTAGGTAACATCAGTGTTGTTTCATTATGGAATAGATATGGCTATTATAAATGAGTAAGAACCCTGCCCTTGAAGGAAAATCCTGTATCCTGAAGAACAGTGAAGATAGGTATTAGGTACAGTCACGGACTTTAATTGATGAGCCACCTTCAAACTTTTCAATTTTGCAGTTTCATACATTCACGAGATTACACGATTAAACACGAACTCAAATCGCAACTTTAATTGATGAGCCACCTTCAAACTTTTCAATTTTGCAGTTTCATACATTCACGAGATTACACGATTAAACACGAACTCAAATCGCAAGCTCGTAAACAAGATGACAAATAAATTACTTTTAATTGGAAATATCCATAGAGGTTGACTAATAAGTTCTCAATGATAAAAATAAATACAATGTTGCATTAAGTTTATCCAATCTATTTGATACCGACCTCCTTTGAATAATAGCTCATTAATTCGATAAATAAGAAAACATAACTGAAGACAGTGACAGTTGAAATATCAAGATGGCAAATAAATTACTTTTAATCGGAAATAGTCTTATCCATAGAGGTTGACTAATAAGTTCTTAATGATAAAAATAAATACAATGTTGCATTAAGTTTATCCAATCTATTTCATACTGACCTCCTTTGAATCATAGCTCATTAACTCAATAATTCTGAAAACTTAACTGAAGACAGTGACAGTTGAAATATCGATGTCAGAGAATTTCTCCGTACGCTAACGTTACTATCGCAACAGTAACCTAGCAACAATTATTTATCGTTGCTAGGTTACTGTTGCTAGACCTGCAATTGGTTGACTTTAAGTAGTCACTCTGCTGTCAAGTTTGTAGTTCTGGCTCTCAGGTTAGCCAGCCGATATGAAATAAAATTTTCTTCTTCTAATACGAAGACATATGACTTTGCGTGTCGGGAACCGAATAAACCCGATTTGCATTACACGGCTAAAATACGAACAGTGCCAGGTGGCTCATCAATTAAAGTCCGTGACTGTACGTTCCAAAATCGCGCCTGACCGCACGCTTAGTGAGCGGTTCCGACCCGCGCCGATGATAAGTATCATTTTAGGAATCATGTATTTGTTGATCTCATACACCACAGATGATTAAGAAAAATGGGGAAGGAGTTTATAGTTCAATTTTATTGAAAACGCAGTTATACATATTATGTTATTTGGTTTGTAAATGATGTATTGATGAAGCCATTTAACATACTTCTCTAATTGAATGCAAACAGCAAGCACTTTATTAATTTACATGGCGCCGGTAACTTAGCCGCATTATAACAATCATGTCCAATATTCAAATTACACAGAATAAGCGGCAACATCAATAATAGCAATGTAATGAATGCTGAGAACTTACAACAATGCAAATTAAAATTGCAAAGCAATGTTCTTGCAATGAATCGCATCATAATGAATTATGAAATATTACACTCATATATTTTGCATATTAAGGAAATGGGTAGGTATGTTATCCCTAGAGTCAGCAAAAACAGCTGTTTACCCTAAGGTGTTAATTTTTGACTCGTAGGATTTAAAAGTGCTATGCAACACGAGGTCTTATAAATGAAGTCTTTCTTTCAAGCCAAAGTAGCTCAATTTTAGTTTAACCAACTCTTAATTTTTATTTTCGTAAGAATACTGCATTGAAAATCTACCGTTACTATTGATAAAAGCTAGGTAACCTAGGCTCAAAGCGATGTTGGAAAGGTTTTGTTAGCCTTGGTTGAACTACTGAATTGTTTAGCGAACAAAGCTTGGGACCGTGTCAACGAACTCAAGTGTATCAATTGCAAAACCCGTTCGCTGGCCTGAATTGTAATTGAAACGACATTTTCTTAACAAAACTATTACAGGTTATTGCATTTTAAGAAGTGACATCTTTTTGAACAACATCCTATATTTTGGCGTCGCTTGTCTTTTCAGATAGTTTTGTCGTTCCTTCGATGTCACATATTTGTGCTGCCACTTGATATAATGTCTTCAAATGATCTCATATATTTGTATCTTGATCATGAAATCAGATATTATTCCTGTCCATAGCAATATACTTATGTTCGTGACTGAACCTACCTGCATAGCCTACAATGAGTAATGATATTGACTGACTCGCGCACCTAGGGATTCGTACCTTGGAAAGGAAAATATTTTCCATTTTCATCGTAATGTTATTTTTACCAAAAAAAATTCATCGGAAGTCGAAAGCGATAAAGTCAAAGACAAATAAATCTTTTTTTTTTCAATTTGCCACTTTTGAACGTCAAACATTTACAAAAATATAGTAAATTTATTCTAGTAGGCCCTTCCAAAAGGTGGTTTTCGTATAGAGAAGAATGGGCAAGAAACTCCACCGTTACTCCTTTAAAATGTTTTACAATATGTTATTGTATCAATTAAAATATATATGTAGCATTTTTATTTGCTAAAATTAGCAGCTGTGACAGATAGACGAATGTTGTCGCATCACAAGGATTCCTTTTTTACCATTTTGGTACGAAACCGCAAAAAGAGACAACTTGTTATTTTTTGTAACCTAGAATTTTTCCCGCCTGACGAACGATCGTCTGCGGTCCAACCGCATGCGGGAAAAAAATGATGCCGTGTTACTTAAAAAAAGAAACCGCCTTTCCAATATTATAGGGTTACTAATATTAGCACTGCAATATATCTCGGATTAACTTTGATTTAAAAATCGAACAAAACAATGACGTGATCTTGATGGGTTCAGGGTGTTGGTATGTAAATCAAACACAGTGGTTCAGTTAAAATTACCGTTATTAATAGCTCCCGCTATACTTTGTGGCGCTCGACTCAGATCCTGTAATAACAGGGTCCTAATACCTATTCCATTGTGGAACTAATCGCTGATAACTAGACGATTAGTTTAACCCATTATAATGATGTCAGGACAGTCATTCACATACACATTTTACATCAAAATGAATAATTGCAAAAAAAAACTAAGTTATTCGACGGTTTTCCTTTCTGTATTTCATTTCCAAAACCCGCGAATCATTTAGTGATTTTGATAAATGCATTAAACATAGTTGTGGTTAAAAGGCGCTTGGGTATAAACCGCAAAGCAAAAAATGGTTTTGTCCACGTTTTTTCGTTACATCATATTGAGAGTGAGTTGTGGGCCCGTATAAGCATGCGGACACGGGAGAAAAGCACCTTAATTTCTTGTATTACAATGGTCAGAAAGGGGGTGACTACTGAGAAGACGAAGAAAAGAGAAGTATAGAACAAGAACGCATGTTGCGCCGACCCCAAATTATTTAGTATAAGGGCAAGTGAATGATGAATGGCGCTTGTTTCAGTAGTTGTCCGTTGCCTATAGTTCTATCAGTAAGTAGCTACCTACCATCCGTATCCGATTGTGATAATGCTATGCGAGTTTCCGGAACGATTCCGGTTTTTTGCGGCATAAATCATAACCGACTTCAAATCCTGTTCTATGACGCATTACCTACTTACTTAAGGGAACTCGAGAATTCTAATAATTAAAACCTTCTAATTTTAAAAATCGGTTCCCTCCCCGGCTATACAGCCATTTGAAGTATTTGTGTTAAAAAATGTGTAGAGGCGCGCAATTTTAAATTAGACGATCATATCTCAGCTTAGGACATAGCTCGCTTAGGCACAGGAGTGTGGGGTTCACAGCAAAGACTATGCCCAGCAGTGGGTGAAATAGGGCTGTGGATGATGATAATGATGATACCTAAGCTTACACACGGTCAGACAGTTTGAACGGCTCTGTTTGGGAAGAGCCTTAGAATAAGATAACCAATACATTAGGATCTTTTATGAAAATTATTTATAAGATAACCTACTGTTTATTAATCTATGTACTGCACCCAGCCTAGGGGGTCACGTCGTGCATACATTATATCATTATGAATATTAACATTAATTGTCTTAACAGTTGAGTAAGCCGGCTATTGCAGGATATGAGATACATTTACGACATTATGTCTATAATTAAAATATCATGATATCACTACTGCTCCCACCAGAGTCTTAAGTTTAGATTATGAGTAACCACGTGGCATTACTCCTCTCATTCTAGGAATATTGAAGAAATCATCAAGAAGCTATTACCGTAACCACTCGAGAAGAGACTTAAAAGGTAAGTCACGTGGTTTCGAGTTCACATCCGTGAATCCGTTAAGACTCGGCGTGCAGGTAAAGGGTCATTGCCCCCGACCTTGGGTATGCGAATTGATTATACGCGTATATAATTATGTACATATGTACAACATCAACCAGCTGACTACATTACGTAAAATACGTCGCAATCGCAAACAAATTGTAGATTACGCACGACGTTGAAGATTTATTCAGTGTGTAGAGATGCACAGAGGCAGGATTTTTAACCGACTTCTTCAAACAGGAGGATGTTCTCAATTCGTCTGTATGTTTTATTTGTTTGTGTGTATTTTACGCGATTACTCCGTCAAATATCAATCGATTTTGATGATTGTTTTTTGTTTGGTAGGTCATGCTTCAGAGGTGGTCCCATATCAATTTTATTCACTTTGATCTGCGTAGTTCTTGAGTTAGCTTCAATTTTACGTATTTTTGCTACTTGTTCTATTGTGACTCCATCACTGTTATTTACATAGCAGGTAGTGGTATTCGAATTTGTGTGGGGTAAACTGGGGTTTATTGTTTATTTATGAAAGAAGTCATAGACTACAGCTAATAGTTTATTTATTTATTTTAAATAGAACGGCCGAAGCCAATTACACTATTTAAACATATAATTTATTTAACAGTCATGCATTCTTCTCACAAAAAATCTGACATTCTGACAGTATCATCTTCCATTCATTCGCAAACATATCAAAATCTGTGTTTGAGTTCAGGAGAGCGTTAACAGCGGCTAATGTGCGAGGAATAGGTAACTTGGAGTGTGCAACAGTACGGTAAGTTGGGCTGCCACGACAGTAATTGTCTGGGACAAATAGATTGCAGATTTCATTATGCAGATCAGGGAACGTCTATAATTCCCCTAAGAATTTTAAATATTAGTTATAGTTACTTATGCACAAGACTAGGGTGGCTTTTCGAGACAAAGACAAAAGAAAGGAGAAAAAGGAGAGAGGGGGAGAAGGGGGAGACTTGTTTTAAGAGACAATTCAAATATTTAATCAAATTCCTTTACCCCTTCTCGAAAAGTGGACTTGAGTCTAGTGATTAGAGTATGGGGTGATTATTTGTGGCGCCTATATCACGTTACCACACCTTATGCGGGACTCGTCGAATAACGAGTCACTCTGTATATTATACACCTAACATAACAAATAACGAATGTGAATAAGAGCATGTGGGTGATTGCACGACATACGTGCGCACAAGCATGTTCGGTATATAACGTTTCCAAAACCCGTATTCGTACAGCAGGCCAGACAGAAAATAAAGTTGAAAAAAAGGACAAAAACAGGCCAAGTGCATGTCGGACCACGCACAATGAAAGGTTCCGTAGTTGGGATGAATTTTACTCCAAGAACAAACTTAACATTGTTGTTGAAACACATGTTCTCCAATAAGTTCCAACTGCAAATTAAGGTTGTAGGTACAATATTGGGAGATTTACCATGTTTTTTTAAGATAATAGACTTCTTATTGTTTCTCTGTATTTTTTTTTCAAAAGTTTAGGTTCTGTTTTTTCGGATATAAGGCACGCAAAGGTCAATTTTCATCAATTTTTTAAAATATCTTTAAAAGTATTAATTTTAAAATTATAGAAAAATGTATTGACACCCTTGCCCAAATAAGCCCTTTCATTTGATATGTCACACGGTATAGACTGCATTTTTTTTTCTAGTTTTCCCCCCAATACTCAGAATTCATTTATATTCGTTACACGTCCAATTGTTTGGGTTACAGAAATAATATTATGTGTACCAACTTAATCGGTCCATTGGATTCGGAGCAAATTGGTTGTAACAGACGGGCAGACAGACACGAGTGATCCTATAAGGATTCCGTTTTTTCTTTTTGAGGTACGGAACCCTAATAAAGCTCTTATGGCAACTGGTTGCCTGGTAACTTTTGTGATCCCATATAAGTTAAAGAAAACTATAGCTGAAGATGTACGTGCGCCTGTGTTGGGGCACTTCGTTCGTCTGGTGGTCCTCAGGGATGTATCTCCATATTGTTTATCTTGACGGGGCGGGGTGTCTCGGCACAGGTGCATTTTTTGTATTTTTGTGCAATGTAGTAGAGTAGTGATAGAGTGTGATTGCATCTAAGTACCTACTAACAATAGTTTCTAAGTTTTTTGTATACTAACCTTTGGATCTAGTTGTCCTAAAATAAATAAAATTTGAATTTGAATTTGAAAAGATTGTGTTGTCATATAGGTGAGCTGGCAAGGTTTTTACTGGCGCGTCATGCCTCTTGAAGATAATTGAGACTACTGAGTCAGCACTATTTATTTATGGACTCAAGCAAGGGGGGTTTTTTGTATAGACCAATTTATTCTATGATTAAGATCAATAGAGCCGAAAATAGAAGAATTGATCTGCATCTTTAATAATCTAAGTTAATAAGTAGGTAGATCTCAAAACCTCTTAGGATAGTTTCGTGGTACATTTACATTGCAGTTTATTTATGTAGATGCGTGCTTAGAATCTTGAAAGCAGAAAGTGTTGACTGCGAACATTTTTCACAGAATACGGTTGAAAAACACGTAACGAGGCAAGAATTCCGGTTGAATAAACATTTTCCCAAAAAACGGTAATCGTCACTCAGCAGTACATTGAACACGCTTTTAAAATTGGGATTCCTATTCCTTATAGACAAGCCGGTAATTACTTACAGCAATTAACAAAAGTAATTGTTAATAGTGTGCCTACGCACTGGCATCAAATTTACATTGATTGTTGAAAGGTAAATTGAATCTCAATCCGATAGTGAATCCATACTTAATATTATAAATTCGAAAGTAACTCTGTCTGTTTGTATGTTACCTTTTCACGCCTAAACCACTGAAAGGATTTTGATAAAATTTGGCAAGGAGATAGATGGCATCCCGGGGAAGGACATAAGCTACTTTTTATCAACATACCACGCGAGCGAAGCCACGGGTGGAAGCTAGTATATAAATAAATGGTCGATGAGATAACACTCATATCACAATGTTCAGATTGTGTGGCCCAAGTAGCGTTGGTGTTGTGAGAGGTTTAAATATAAACAAAAGGTGCGAAGTATTCGGACAAAGGTTCAGGGGACTCCGTTTAACGCTCGGCTTTACATCAAGCTATACATTTCCAGTATAAGCTTAGCTCGCATGGTACGGAAATCCTTTACAATGCGAGATCAGCTTATATTGGAAATGTATAGCTTGATGTGTAGCCGTGTGTACTTTAAAACAAAGATCAAGTTTCGTCTCGAATGCACGTTTGTGATGTAGAGTACCGTTTGCGAGAGTGTAAGCGAGCGAGTGAGTAAGACGGCGGTACTGTTTGTCTTTTCTCCCTTACCTTACCTACTTTCAAAGGTGAACGCCCTATGTACCTACTTTAAACAAAGATTTGGTGCTGTCCAACCGTAAGTAAGCATGTAGAATTCTAGGCCAATACATGATGCATCTGGTAAACATAATTTGTGTAAAGACAGACACACTCATCACATATGGAAAGCACTTGCGACTGAAAAACAGCCCCACTGATAACTATTTTTAAATCGGAAACATGTGCTTGGTTAACTTAAGCAATGTGTTGGACACTCGATTCTCTCCTAATTGCACGAATCATAATGATAATAGCTCACACCTTAATAAAGGGTCCCCGAAACGATCAATTGCAATTTTAAATTTTTACGTGATTGATATACATTGATGCGCAAATTGATCGCCTGCCAAATGCAATTGAAGCGATTGTCAATATTACTACAATAGAAATTAATGGCAATTGATCAATCACAATTGATCGTTTCGGGGAGCCTTTACTTAGGTGTGAACTATTATCATTATGATTCGTGCAATTAGGAGAGAATCTATTAGACAGTCATCAAGGTGGTAGCTGGGCCCGCTACTGTGTGTAACGTTGTATCTCACTGGGCATATAGGTCACCTGGTTACTGGTGCAAGGTGTGTCGGACGTCTCGGCAATAATATCTGATTTAATGATTCATCCATTGGCAGAATAGTCGACATCGGCTCAGTTTTCAGCATACTATGAGGTGACACATCTTTTTGAAGCTGATGTAGCATCCTATATTTTCGTGTCGCTTGTCTCGTCAGATAGTTTTGGAGTTGCTTCGAATTCACATATATTTGTGATGTATGCCTTCCACAAATGATTACATATGTACGAACATACTCACGATAGATATTAATGGATGAATCATGAAATCAGATATTGTTGCTGAACAGTTCTTAATAATACAGGGTGTTAGGGTAAACACCGTTATCCTTGAAACCAGTGGTTTGGTTTCATAGATAGAACATAAAATCAATGGAAAATGACAACTTCTTTTTTTTAAACTAAATCTACATTTTACCACAAGAGTATTTCACCCTTTTGCCCTAGGGCGCTAGGGCAACGAACTTGCGTGTCAAGACGGGTGGGTGGCGCCGTACGTGACCTGACCGGCCGCGAGCGCGTCCCCTCCCTCAGTCAGTCAGCTGTTTCAGATAGAAACTTTTTTTTTTATAGAAACTTTTTAAAATCTTTAATGAAAATAACGTTTTTTTTTTATTGTTACTCGTTCATTTATTTTTATAATTGACACTTTGGCGGACAGTGAATGAGACACAATTGAAGTTTTATTGTTATTACGTCTATGTGCGTTTACTGTCCGCCAAAATGTTAAGTCAACTACCCATGGTTTGATTGACAGCGGTGTTTACCCTTACACCCTGTATATTTATGCTCGTGTCTGCACATTTAAGCTTCACCACTTATGTAGACAATTTTAATACATCGCTAAAATTGGGCACCGTGTTGCAAAGAAATGATGAGTGATGGGAACGCAAGTGCTTAAATGTTGGTGGATGCAGGGGTAGAGTGAGACCACGCAAAAGATGGATGGATTGTGTGAAGGGACAATAGGAATGGAAAAGGAGTGAATGACAACGTGACAGCTGACTGGGGAGAATGAAAGAGAAAAACCATTCGCACCTACTTCAAATAATATGCGACAGCAGAAAAATATGCAGAGAAATCACGTATTTACCTGATAGAAGTACGGGCTAGGTTCAGTCTCTCCTGCTCCGTTGAAGTCATCTACATTGATTAGCTGGAAATCGTAGCGCAGGCCAGCGTTCGCGGCGCGGTACTCCGGGAGTCGGGTTACGTGCCCCAGGTCACCCAGAGCCAGGTACCGCCAGCGGTACAGGTTGCAGATGCTGTAGACGTATGAGGAGTTAGAGACAAGGAAGATTACATGACAACAGAATGGGCAATTTTCAGTAGCAGCCCGGAATCTGGATTTCTGCCCGGGGGCGGTTGACTACGTTACGCTCACTAAATTGTCCCGACAAGACGAGCCCGCCGCGTACTTGTAGCTACATACCTACCTAAAATGCGGCGTGCGCCTTCTGAACTATTCTGTGGCAATAGGCTCATTATAGTATATTATATTGCTGCAACTATGTTACACCACTAGTAATAGTTTTCTATGAATACGACGCATAAACCTACCTACCTGGCAAAATGTGGGCGATGTATACACCTCTGCCCACCCCTTCGTGGAATACAGTCGTGATATCATGTTGTAATGGGCAATCCCCCATAGAATTACTATGTGCGGTGGTGCGTTAACAAGAATTCGATTGTTATCCAAGGTTTTCCAAGTGGCGACTGGGACAATCTTATCAGATCGATCAATAGACCTTGTCAGATGTACCTACTCACAATATTTACGAGTTTCCGTTGCAATTCGCTAGGTAATTTACGTATATACAATATACAACCATTAGCGTTAAGAATCACTGAGACATTATCAAATAAAAACAATATACAATTAACAGTCAAACAACAATATGACAGATCGTTCGAGTTGTGCGAAGGTCGCAGTCGTTTGATTGACTGGTCTTAAGCCAAGTCTTCATTTCACGGAAACTAGAAAACAAACCCTCAAACTTTGGTGGTTATGGAGAACGGTAAGTTTTTGAGAACGCAGCAAGTGTCGAAATTGTTGGTTGTGTGTGGTGGAGATTTCGTGATTTCATAAATGACGTCTTCAAATTGTAGTTGGCGACTTTTACATAGTCGCCAAAGGGGAAAACAATTCTAGAAAATGATAACACGCAGAAAAGCGTTAGTACCTATAGGAAAATAAGGAATTTTTATTTTTTTCTGAAAATGTTCCGGAAAGATAACGCGTTTCTGCAGAAAACAAACAAAGTGTTGCCTCATACATTTTTCCTTATCTAAAGATAATTCTTACCCAGAAAGCAAAGAGGCTGTGCATACAGTTAGTAACATATTTTTTGCACGTATCAGCCTACCTGAACTCGGCTTTTCTTCGGCCTGAATTTATTACATCATAAAGGACTATGACATCAACTTGAAAACGCGAATAGATTTAGCATTGATTAACGCGCGAGGTACCATAGAACAAGAATGTATTATAGAAGTGAAACTCACACTCCGAATGCGTACTCCGCAGGCGTGGGTACGTATGAGTCCCTTATAGGGCCTGCTTTTTTACTCTGGCTTTTTACTTTACCGCTTGCCGCTTTTTTAAGGGACCGCTCTGAAACATCTAAGGTAGAGGTGGGCTTTCACGACCGACGTAAAGCCATAAGTAAGTCATTGCAATGTAACTCTTATCTCGGTTAAGTAAGTAATAAATTAGAATGATTGCCGAGAGTTTTATCAATCTCATGGCAATCATTCTAATCTATTCTTTATTACAATGAGAGAAGACATAATTTGCAACGATTTACTATTGATCGATGTAAATCGATCGTGAAAGTCCTATCTAAGACCACCACCCCTACGTGCCGCAGGCGGACCTTTGATAAATGATAATACCTTTTTGTTTATCATCAAATGACTTTTCCCGCTCTGGGCGTAGCGGGGCGTGTCAGACTCTTCCTGACTAAAACCCACCCGTGTTCCTTCAATTACCTGTTGTCAAGGGTCCCGGTATCCCTTTCGGACTTTGCCGCAACCGTCTCAACCAAAACGTCTGTAGAAGATATTAGAAACGACGACGCAGTCCTAAAAAAAAATATATATAATAAAAAATAGCTGACCTCGGTCTGGCTCGTCCTTGTGCATCCAGTTCCACATATGGTACTCCTAGGCGGACCATCCTAGTGAACAGACTCTGTTCCATGTTGCAGTACTTCTGGAAGGCCATGTTCTTCACGACGGGCGGTAGCTGGTGGTGGTCGCCTATCATGATCCATCGCTTGAGGCGCGAGCGACCATCTTGAGGGTTTTGCAGGAGTAGAGGTATGAAGGTCTCAATCTCCAAGATTTGAGCTGACTCCTCCATCAGTATGTTGTCGTACTTAAAGCCTAGAATGAAGATGAAGTTAGTTACTTCCTAATTGTCCGAAACTATTTGACTGTACCAGGAATGCAGCGGACGCGCATTCCTGGTCATCACCCTCAGCCTCATCGGCAACCTTGGCACAGCACACTGCACTTTCGGTTGGTCCACAAAGCGGAGCCCTTCAAACTTCTCCTAGTCGACACTAACAGTCAGCCACAACCCGGTGCTGTACCACATCCGACTCACTGGATCATAACGCAACGCTACCCTGATTCACTGGGGAATGACCGCAGACAGTTCCGACTCCCCGCGAATGATGCAAACGACACCAGGTTCAGACTACGCCTGCGATCGCCAACATGGCACATAACTGGTAATTCAATCTTCAGATTAATTATTTATTTTTTAAAAGATGACAACCCTGAAGAGTTACGCCATAGAAAGAGACGCAACTAGTAGGTGAATATAACTGTAGGTAATTAGCGTTGTGCGACCTGAATTGCACTTGATTGTGTCGTAGCAAGAGTCGCTTTTTATTTAAATGATTTTGCCAGGTGTCCCATCTGTATTAATCTGTGGTACCAGTGACCTTCACCTATGCGAAATCACGTTTCGGTTCCTAACCAGAAGAATTCGTTTTTTATCACCGTTACCGTATTTTTATGTATTTATTATGATTGCCTCACAATAGGTTCCATATAACCTCCATGAATACCAAACTTGTATTTGTTTGACACTTGAAGGCTGAAGAAGCAACTATCAGATTACATCATTTGTGCGTATTTGACACTCCTAATATGATTTCATGTATTCTGCACATACGTGACTGGTGGCAGATACTACAGAGAAAACATGAGCAAAGAATTTAAGAAAGATCAGCAGACCATTACTCATTATCTTCTTAAAATTTCGCAAGTACTATGTAGTAAGAGATACAATGAGCTGACGTGTAAATGACGTGTAAGTGTTTTGCCTTAATAGCGCACTGTAACTCGAGTTACAGTGTTTTGCCTATTTTGAGGCAGTTATATATCCCTATATTATTATTTTTTCATTTTATAGTATGTAGGTAGAAGGAGATATGAGCACATACTAAACACAGTACTAAAATCCAAAAAAAGTGTTAAAAGCCCTTTTCTCGAAATAGGTATTTCTGAGATACAGTGTTTTGGATTCACACGTCAGGACTACTGTATAATAATCTCAATGATTCATAATATAAAATCATGAGTATATTTGAACGTAGGTGGTCTAATGAATGATCAAAAGACTGGTACAAATCAGCAAAACGATTTATGAATTGCAATTCGCTGAATCGTGACAGACTGAATTGATAGTGTGTCTGTCTCATTGTCCTGTCATTATCAATAAGAATTCTCGTACCCATTAAGGCGAATGAAGATTCTAAGAATTAAAATTGAATGTAATTATAATTATCATACATCGAAAGAGTCTCTAACAGTGACGTTACTCGAGTAAAGTCCATCCGCTTAAAAAGTAGCGTCCCTTGGAAATACCGCGAGGCGTGTGCCGGCGAACATCAAAACGCCACTAACGTACAGACATCCGCAAGAAATATTGTCACATCACATATCTGGTAAATCTTCCTTTTAAGGTAAGTACAAGACGGGTGCTGATTCCAAGGACTTGTTAAATATTTTAGCACGGCTTGATTTCTCATGGTGCGTACAGACTGGTGAAACGTAACATGAAATGTATTATGCAATGAAAGATTTTTCCGTACACAATTGCTGCTATGTATCATGAAAGGTGGACACTTTGTAACAGTTTCTGATAGTTTGAACGTCTTGCGCGCGCAAAATAAGCATTTCACGCGCACGCTACGAGCGCGGAGCGATCCGTGATTTGTCGGTTTTTCGAAGCGCAATGTGAGAGAGAGAGGTTCGTAGTGAAAGGCAGAATGAAACATTTAATGCTACGTTTCACCAGTCTGTACGCACCTTCATTACGCTCGTGCTGACATTACAGAAAGAGACCTTACCCATTTGTACAAGTTCGGATCTCTTGAGTGCTGCGTGTGTACAGGTCATGGCAATGATCTTCGCCTCCTTCACCAGCAAGTACTTAGATCTATCCAATCCTGACCGCAGAAGTTCGAAAGCACGGAATTCTTCGAGCTCCTCAAATATGTGGTCGATGTATCTGTGGAAAAACAAATTGTGTCATCAAGGCCATTCACAGCACTGTCCTCTTGATCGAATTTCGGCCGCCGTGGAGGCTAATCTCAGCGGAGACTAGCCATCGAGTGCCATCGACCCAGGAGATATTATCGTGCATAAACTGTGTGCGCAAACACAGGCACAGTCTCTTTTTTTCTTTTATTTACTTTTATTAATAGAATTGTGTAAGTTTGTTATAATTGATTTGGCAAATTAAGCTTTTTCATACTTCAGGCTCATAGTACACACACAATATAACGTAAAAAATTGCGTAGTAAAATATATTATGTCACTACGAGTATAAAGTACCTATTTATAGAAGATGACGAAGAACAATTAACATATTAGGAAAACGTTGCTTCATCGTGAGAGAGTAGATCAAATACGACCTTATTATGTAAATGGGAAAGGTCTAGCCGGTGTCGTAACGAAGTCAACGACCCAAGACGACTGACGTTGCATCTCGTCCTTGACTTTGAGCGACCGCATCCTTAACTTGATTCTGACCTACATTATTTACCTAAGGTCGTTTATCATGTCAATTACGTACTAAGACACGTGCGAGTATATTATGTCGTGGGCGTGAGAATTGTGACCGAAATAGAACTTCCACATTTCAACGAATGACATACTCATCCGGAATTTCGGTCAAGGTATAAATAAAAGAGTTCAAGGCTACATCGTAAGAACAAAAATTAACACAGAATGAGAGAGAAGCGACCAACATTTTGCCTGTCTTGTGGTTCCTAGAACTGATATCATGTTGCTTTGTTTTAACCATAGGCATTAACTTATTATCATAATTCAGTATTATTTATTATAACAACATTACTCTGTGTAAGAGGATACCTTTAACATCTGTCGCTAATTAACTACATAAAACATAATATATGGTGGGTGGGGGCCATGTGTTTTACATAATTGGGTATTCCCAATTGGCAACGTTTGCCTGGCAGGAATAGAAATACGTAGAAAGTTCATGGGATCACGAGGTTTTTCAAATGGAAATCAGGAAAACCCCAGCTGACGCAGCAGCCAAATAACTTTTAGTATTTTTTATTACGAAATCCTTACTGCTATTAAGTGCTTATATCGAAGTAAAAACAATTTACTCGCAGCTACAAATTGACATGACGCAAACAGCTAAAAACCCCTAACAAATACTACAAAAAAATGCGTTTTAAAATTATCTTCTTGCTACGAGAGCGGTATCGTCCAGGAATATGAACGAAATGCGTATTATAGTTTGACCAAGCCCACTGTACCGCGCCTTAGGAATGCGCGGCGAGGCAGGATGCAGCGTTGACGAATGAGCAGCCTGCACTGCCCCCAGTCGCCACGCACATACCTAAGGTGCGGTACACCGGTCAAACTATAACTCAAGTACAGTCTAGAGTCTAGTCTTTTATAATTATCTTCGTCAGTTTTCAAATTCTTCCGTTTATCAAGTCAGGACACAAAATAACTTTTGAAGCTACGGCACAGAGCCGACAATTGCATAAACAACTATATCGTATTGACTAGCAACCCGCTCCTGTTTCGCACAGTTTTTACAACTCAACAACACATCGAGATTTCTTAGTTGTAAGTTTAATATAAACGTATACGCAGAAACCTTCCGGAATTAATACTCTAAATGATGGTGAACCTCATCAAAATCTGTTGTGTGGTTTAGAAGAACAACGCGGACATACAGACAAACACGAAAAGCGACTTTCATTTATAATATGTATAGATGACAAAGATGAACACAGCATACACCTTTGACCTATGTCGAGATGACATCAAGCATCAAACTATGAGCTGGCCATTTTATAAAATATAAATTTGGTGGTGGCTGAATGTCATTCTGCGGCCATTACGACGTTGACAGTCGATAAAGCAGATGCAGATTCTATAGTGCATTGAGCAAACAAAAATAGCCCTTAAGAGGCCGTATAATTTTTTTTGCCGATTTACGTGATTTTACAGACGTATCGCGGACTGCGAAGCCCTCCAAAAAGTCACATTTGACATTGCTGTATAATTGCCCCACCATGCCTGTACAAGGATATATTTATGGCCTTTGGAGCAGACGAGTTCTTGAGAGGAGGTAGTGAATGGGTAAGCGTAGCGTGTGACGCCCCCTAGAGCTAGGAACGAAAGACCTTCAAAAACCGGCTGGGACATACGGGATGCGAAAGGCAGACCTACATAGGTGTTGTGGCACCAATTGTGAGAGGCCAGTAGCGGACTGCGGTAAGCAGTTTTTTTTAATGGCGTAATTTTGATATTAATAAAAATAAAATCACTACATATTATTAAACGTCCTCCACCGCGTCTGTCTGTTCGCGATAAGCTCAAAAACTACTGCACCGATTTTCTTGCTGTTTTCACCAATGGATAGAGTGGTTCTCGAGGAAGGTTTAAGTATATAATAACCGACACCCACGCGGGCAAAGCCGCGGGCATCAGCTAGGAAATCTTAAAAGCAAGCATCCAAAAATAAATATTTGAAATTACCTGTAGCAGGATTGCGCTACCTCCATGTCCTCTTCATAAGATTTCCCAGGGAACAGTGGTTTAGGTGCATCATCGAAGAACTCGTGGAAAGGAAACTCTTTGCTTATTATTTCCATCGACTTCGTCTGAAAAAGTAAAATAAAAATAGTGATCTTATTTTTATTTGTTGATTAAATAACATAATTGCCGTAGGTAAAATCGGCATCAGAAAATGTAGTCGACGGCACAGACAGGCAAACTCCGGCCGAGGCGTGTGTGTTGTATCTTTCAAGGGCAATCAAGTTATCAATCATTTTCCATTAAAGTCTTATTAATATTAATAATACACAGTTAAATAAGTGTGCTTCGCATCCCATCTAAAAATAGAAACGTCGTTAAATTCAGGACAGATCGTTAAATTCAAAACCGGAACATAAAACGGGTCGAACCGCCTAACATATCCGAGTCTCAGTTTTTATAATTTAAGTTCAAGCACAGAATAGTTCAGAAGGCGCGGAATGCGCCTTCTGAATCTGATTTTAGGTATGAAAGCATCTAATAGTACGCAGCGGGCTCGTCTTTTCGGCCAATTCAGTGAGCGTAACGTGGTCAGAAGATATAAGAGTTACGCTATAGAAAGAGAGGCAATTTCTTGTGAATATAACTGGAGGTAGTTAGCGCTGTGCGAACTAAATTGCACTTTATTGTGTCGTAGCAAATCGCTTTTTATTTAAATGATTTTGCGGAGTGAACCATCTGTATTAATCTGAGGATCAAGTTCAAGGTGAATCGTTAGAAAATAAAATTTTAGGATGCTATTTTTTTTAACGTTTCTGCTTAGGCTAAAACAAGACTATGTACTGCTCACAACTATGGCAACTGATGCAGGTCGCGCGTGTCTGTCAAAATAATGAAGGCCGCAGAAAAATATCTTACGAATCGTAAGATGTTATTGTAAGGTAGGTGAGAGACAAAGTGCCAAAAAGTGAAAGATTTAACTCAACCCTGAGTATTTTACAATATACACAGCAGGATGATCTAATGAGGTTAGCTACTGTAGGTGATAAGCATTTCATGATGGGCATGTTACCTGATCCTGTGCACACTTAGCGAGGAAGGTCTCCCAGCGTGGTCGTACGTGGTAGACGTGGAAATGATGCGCCAGTTCACATGTGGCGCCAGCATCCTCACCCGCCTCCAAGGTACTCTGCAGTCGACCCACACGCTCTAGCAGTTCCAGGCGCTTTGCTAGCACGTAGTTCACGCGACCGTATCTGTTCAATGGAAAAGTAATTTAAACAACGTGGAGATAGTGTACAGTTTTCCTAAGTACCTTTTTATTAAAAAACAGTAGCAGCGCAGATGTGTTGGACTTGGTTCCGGTGACCAAAAGAAACGAGGTGCACTTTTGAAGTTCGCACTAGTACTTATATTCTTATTTATTCTTATTTATACGAGCGCGTCGAAGCGCGTTGACACATCTTCTGTAAAATGGACAATGTCCGTTATAACGCACGTTGCATGTGAACTGGGTCGTACTTGCATTTATATACAGAAATTAAAATAGTTAAGGACCGTTTCGGTGAAAAATATAATGAGTTCTTGAGCATCTCGGTACTTGTCGACCTCGTTCTAGAAATGTTGTTAACATATGGTGAGAAGTTCATTTTCTCCAGGAAAGGAATAATCATGATGACGCAAATTGTTTCATTAAGGCGTTATATACTTCAATGGACCAATATTTCAGGTAATAAATGTAATAAATAACTAAGAAATGAATATAAAGCTTTAAATGCGTATGCTACGGAGCAATGGATTTTGTTTTAGAAACATTCATGGATGTTTACTTTCATTCAATGTTGAGTAATTACATCTTATTTTATCAGCTCAAACCGAAGCCAAGAAAACGATCGGATTTGTTTTAAATTCTTGGTTAAAGTTGAACACAGTTTTGTATTTTTACGGACGTAGATATTCTAATAGGGCGAGCTGGGGAGTCTCTCTGGGGGATTAAATCCGAAACTACGTGACCCGGCAGAGAACCAAAGTGGTCGAAGTAGCTCATAGAATTTCTTCTCCATACGAAAGTACCTCTTGGAAGGGGCGATTAGAAACAATAATTATTTTTCTCGTAAATTTTGACGTTCAAAAGTGCCTTTTAAGTGCCTATTTTAAATAAATTATTTGACTTTGACTTATAAGGTGTAAAGAAAGTGCTAACACACATAAAAGCAGTGCATATACTTCGAACATCCATAAGAAGCTTAACGATTGTTTCGAAACGACCATTCGCAACTTGAAGGGCGGGCCCGAGCACCCGTTATTTTGAACATAGAGGTATGAGGAACAGGGTGTAAAGTTCACTCATCCTCCATAGAAAAGGGAGGATCCTCAGACCAGACGGGTGTCGTGTCTGGTGGGCTACTGCCCGATTCTATAAATCTTAGTCGCGGTAAAATGTGCTTGCGCGATGAAAGATTTTGCGTGACGTCCGTGTGATGCGTAGTTCCAATGTAGGAGCCCGCCACATGTATAATGTTAATAACTTTTCTTAAGGGGGAGTAGTTTGACAGCAAAAAATCATATTTCACCCGCGCAACCCTTACCTACCCCTCTCATTAAACACGACGAAAACAAAACACAATGCCTTCCCGCCAGCAGAAACTTTTCGTCTGGCGTTTATAGAATTCGAATTTCAATCTTCTGTAGTTTATTTTGCTTATACGATACGCTAAGCTTGAATTCAGAACTATGGATCATGTTTATGTTTTGGAACTAGAAACTCAATGTTGACGTGAAAAAGTTCAAATTTAAATGTTACCAAATTTTATTTAGGACCTTGTACAATTTGTACCTAATGACGTCTTTGTGGAAAACTGTGTTACCAAGTTATAAATATAATGCTATATCGTGGATTTCTCTCTTTGGAGGATCGTGCAAAGTGATACCCAAGTAAAAAATAATATTCGTATAATGAATTTTGCACTGTATTGTGCAACGAATATGGCATGTGTCATAAAAACCTTTCCTGCGCCAAACGCAAACAATCCCCTTCGAAAACATTGGAATTATGTGAAAAAGAGGCCGAGTTCTGTACATAAGAAATAAATGTAGGATTGTCGGCTTCACCACTAAAAGAATTGATGACATGACACTAGATGAATAGATGTATTCATCTATGTAAATGGGTGCCAAAGTACCAAAGGGACTAATAATAACAAGGGCACTGCGCTGTGTTTTGGGCGCGCGCCCGGCGCGTTTTGGACGCTCGTCAAACGCAACAAGATTTCCACATTTTGTTGTAACTTTTGAACCGTGTTTCTTTTAAGTTTATTACTAATGCGGAGAAAATGACAAGGAAAAATAGTGAAAAAGGAACTCGCGTCCAAGCGTCAAGGGCACGGTTAGGCTTCATTTACGGAGACGCGAGGAGTCGCGCGTGGCTTTGGGCGGCGCGGCTCGCACTGAATTAAAACATATGGCGTTGTATGAGTGCGTTTACAGAGACGCGATTTTACACGCGTTTGTTTGAAATGGAGCGTTTTTTGCGGCGGAGCTCGCGATTGGCATAGCCGCATCACACGCGGCGTTTTATCACGGCGGCGCACGCAGCAGCAATGCCTGCGGCATACCTTCTCCCAGTCTTATTTGTAAATCGCACAACGGAGATGCAAGTTGAGAGTGGCAAGTTGCGACATGTGCAGGCCTAACGGCGCCCGGCATGGGCGCTCGCTTAGACTGCAGCGCTTGATATAATTCGTTACATGGGAATTCATACAATTTTATTGAGCGCCCGAAACGCAGCGTACAAAATGCGCGTCTCGGGCGCTTGTTATAACTAGTCTCTTAGTAGAAAGTTTAGTATGGTCCCTCTTTGTAACTGTTGAAATTGTAGCTTTGAAAGCATGACAAGTTGCATTATAACTTTAGGCCTCATTTACGGAGACGCGAAGCGTGGCGCGTCGCGTGCAGTGTGGCGTCACGCGGCGCGTCTGTCGTTTTTTCTGTTTACGGTGCGGCGGCGCGTGAAGCGGCACTTATCATCCCACGCGTTAACATAAACATATGGCAATATACGTCTTGATTGTCGCTGCTTTTTTTTGGGGTTATAATATATATTTTTGAAATGTGCTAATTAAAACCTTTTATTTGATACCCAACATGGTATGATTAAAAAAATATTTTTTGTTGTTCATTATATGTCACCTAGAGGGCGCCATTTTCAATTTAATGTGTCTTCATATAGCCGATGACCAGCGGACGATCAAGAAGCTTCCAACGATACCTCATTTGTCAAATTGTTATGAGTCGTTTAGAAGATAATATGTGGGAACAGACATAGATAAGTACATAGAAACCGGTCAAAATTATAACCCTCCTTTTTGCTTCGCCGTAGTCAGGTAAAAACTAAAACCCAACTACGACAAAAAAGTCAACTAAAGAGATATAAAAAAGACATCACGGACAGACAAATTAAAAATCCGGAGTCATACGGAATCTGTTCGAGTTCGTTCGTTATACCAATAACCGAAGAATAAAGGTATTATTCTAAACAAGTTTTATTTAGGGGCGGTCAGTCGCTCCAATTGTTCGTCTAAGGGTCACCTTACAAGAAGTTTGTCAAAAAAAGTGGGAGTAAACGAATTTGGATCCTGAGTAAATTGCAATAAGATTTAATCTCCAGTGCGAACTTTCAAATGAACGTGGAATGGGCTCGTTGGCTATGTTGTAAATTTTCTCCGCAAGAAAATTCACCACATTACAGAGCAATGGCGCTAGTTGTACCTACTTCTTTCTATACTCCGTGCTACTATACCAGTCAAAAATCTGTCAAATAAAATGTATGTCATCTTGAGTTTTCAAATATCAACATTGAATTTTATATGTTTATTTAGACTCGGTATTTATTTATTTATCAATCAATAACACTTGTAATATTCGTTTTGGAAGTGGTTTTAGTGTTTATTTCATGTTTTCTATGTCTCAGTTTCTTTTGTGGAATGTGATAAATTACGAAAATATTATTTACGAAAATAAATAATATCTCAGCGCAGCTAAAAATTTGAGCGTAGTCCTCTCGTCTCAACAGAGCGACGCCGACTGATTTGTGAAACAAAAATATGCTTGAAGTTCCCGTAATGTGCGACGGAAGATGGCTTCTTCCACGAACTAAGAACGTCGTAAGTCCTACAAGCTTTGATTCCTAATAAAACCAAAAATAAAAGGAAGAAAAAAAAAGCCTACACAATTTTTTTTGCCTTGTTTTAATACATATAATCATCTAATTTTTATCATAATGGGCATTAGCATTTTAAGTACAAATCGAAAATACGTGAAAATTAGAGGCAACTTCGTGATATTTTTTTATCGAGAAAATTTTAATATTTTCGGTTTTTGTTCCACAAAAAGTTTGGAAATATCATGTAGTTACTCATACTATTTTTATTTTACACCTAAGTCTTATCAATTTCATTAAAAATCAAATTGAAGACAGGCAATTTTGCTTCCTACCCGCCCTTAACTCTAGATCGAATTCCTAGTTAGTTTAGAATTTTCCTGTTTTATATTGTTTGCCCAGTTATACATTTTAATTGAATGTATCGTTCCCTTTTACCATTGAGTTAGCGAATACTTTTTTTTAATTAATTTTTTTTTTTTTTTTCGATACCGCCTTCCGCCATATTTATAAAAAACGACGACTCTCGACTCAGGGTCGAAGTTAGGTATTGAATTTCAGTTTCCGTGTATATCTAATCAATATTTGCATATCAATTTAACGTACTGACGATCGATGTTAGTTCTACGCCAACCAATATATGCGCATACGTAATACTTACTTGACAATATCTAAAAATAAATAAACAAGTCTGCGAGATAAAAACATAAGATAGTCTAGCTACAACTGCCAAAAATACCTCTTTTTATTAAATATGGCATTACTATGCAATGGAGTCCAGTCTCCATTCTTTCTTTTTTTCTTGTATTAAGATCTCGAGAATGCTACGGACGGTTAGCCGACATTTTTGTTTTTCAATGTCTGGTTTTTGCGTACAGTCACAGAACACCCAATTTTATAAAAATGGCATTGACAGTGCCTTTATTTCGTAGCAATAAGGGCGGTTTTTGTAGTTCTAGTGTTTCTACTGACCTGCGGTTGGCTGTACCATTGGCTTGTTCACATCGGAAACAGCCCAGACGCTATGCCTTGATCAGTTCAATTGTGGCCAGCCAATACTCGACAAACCTAACAAAGTAGGTACAATCTTTGTTCGTTTTTTATTCATCCCATTTAATGGTAATTGCGGTTTGCTTAAAGTAAGACTAATGGACTCGGGTATGTCGTTTTGGTAGTTCATGGACAGCCACTTTATCACAGTTTTGACAGCTAAAATAAATTATTTTAAGTGCAGATATTATATTACAAATTAAAAAGATATAAATACTCTAGCTAGGCTATGGTTTAAGCAAATTCTGAGAAACAATATCAACGTTCAGGTAAAATACCGCTTATTGATTGCCTATAAAAGGCCTGGCGAATACACTTTAGGTTGCCTGGCGAATATACTTTAGCTAACACGAAATGGTTCTGAGGTTGATCTAAAAACAAACCAAGAAAGAAAGATTTGCCGACAAAAATAACAGAGTGATTCAATTCATTGCATGTTTTAAAATTGTTTTCTGGATGTTATTAACTGCAAGCGAGGAATTGAATTCACATTTAATATTTGTTGAACTAGATTTTATGTAAAAGCGCCGAAAAGAAGATTAAACAGCTTAGGCACCAATATGCTACCTTGGTGAACACCTTCATATATTTAATGTTTTGGATTTTCGAACTTCAAAGGCAATATCACCTTTTGTTAAAATCATCATCATGAATCATGAAGTGATAGACTACACCAACCTCACCACTAACCTAACCTAATGCTAAGAACAACAGTGCCTAGACCATAGCTAACAGTGTTGTAAGCCTGGTTGAAGTTCAACAAAATTTACTGCAGACCAGCGGAGTAATTGCGTAACACACTAACAGTAGCAATGCCTTTCATTTTGACAGTTGAAAAACATTCATTGCGTTATTTAAGTTGTTGAGAAGACAAATTTATGGAACATAAATGAAGCTCATGCAGTAGATCTTTTAAAATAATTCAGATTGTGATTGACAGTGTGTTTCGCAATTAGAGTGCATACGTAGGTATGGTAGTACATTAAAATTGAATTAAAAGATACTGTATTTGTGAGATATGAATGAAATAATATTAAAAAACCCAGGCTTATGCGACTTTAGGGGACTTTATGGGTTTTAGTCAGTAAAAGTCTGACACGCCCTTCCGCTCCACCCAGAGCGGGAGAAGTCATTGGATGATTTCCCACCCTCAAAAAAAAAAAGGCTTATGCGACTGTCAAACCCTGTTGATATAAGCCACTTTTAAGTTACGTTCAAGTAGGTAAACTGAGCTGGGTTGGCGCCAATATCGTTACTAGGCGCTTTTGTTTATTTTTAATTAAATTACTTATTCCAAATCTATATAATCGTTGGTTGTGTTGTATACAGTATGAAATTGGTATAGGTTGCTTTACTTTTACTTATCTCGAATTACAATAGTTGCATTATTCATGACCCGTGATAGCGCTTCCATGGACACCGGAGACATTTATTTAGTTCATTGTTTATTGTTCCATTACTGACATTTTTGCCTTTAAACATAAAACTATGTATGTCACCGTTGTGTGACAATCGTAAATCAACATCATATCGAATTTTTAGCAAATACCAAGAGTCCATAATATGTAAGCTTTGTCATCAATCAGGTCAATATTATTATAACAGTTATACTTTATCAGTCATGCGTTGAAGATTCTTCGTTTGAAATATGTGACGTCATAGTACGACGCCAAGTCTTTAGTTAATTCAAGCATTAAGAATAATTGTAGTTATTGGGTGTTCAATGAGTCTACGAACTCCTCCTACACGGCAATCACTTTCAATAATTATTAGCCTTAACCTTGTCCTGTCAGAGATTTCGATCACAAGCCACACTAGTTGAAAAATTGTCCAAAGTATTTGGAGAATTTTGCCGATGGAACTTTTGTCTCATTGACTGGTTTATTTACGAACCTGGAGAAATCCTTGTCAGTTTGCAGAGCTTCCTCGCCATGCCCGAGACGCAACAAGTGTCGCTCGTCCACATCCAACTCTGCTACCTTTTCGAACAGCTGATTTAGCGCTTGGTTACTGTGGGTCACGACCAGGTTGCGCTGCCACGGGAAGTTATGGTACAGATTTGATATTATCTGAACAGCTACGTCAGTTTTACCTGTCATAAAAAGGTTGTATTACTTAATCGCTTCGGTCTGGGTTACACAAGGTTGTTGCAAGTAGTTGAACCCAATTTTAACAAATTCATAACATAGGATTTTATTTTAAGTGTCCAAGACCTAATGAAAAATTAAATCTTTAGAGATAGAAACTGGAACTCTTCAATAGAAAGAAAATCAAGGGCGATGCCGGGTCTGCTATAAGCATTGATATGCCACTCAAATTAGAAATATAAAACCAATTAAAAAAGCGATATTTAACATAAGCACTAAATAATAGTAAGTAATGTGTAAAACAGTTCCGGAATTCGATGTCAAAAATTAGTTGATAACCCTTTAATAGTCGATAAAAACTGGGTTTTACTCTATCATCAAGACGATAATAGGTATTTACCAATCTATTTCAGATCTCTATTATGGGTATTCCCTAAACGTAGCCTACGTTTAGGGAATGCCCAAACCCTAGGGCATACCTTACTGCAAAATTGGTGAGCTCAATTGAAACCACTTAAAATCAACTAGAACAGAACAACAAGGAACAATGAAATTCCGGATACACCAAGGTACATATTGTCTGAAGGGCATTGTCCTTTCATTTATCACACGATAAATGGAACTCATACGCATTGCGATTACAAAAGTCCCCAAATTGATAAACACGATAAGGAAGGAAACTTACCTGTACCACCTACCGGTGGCGTATTTTATGCCCGAAGCGAGCGATACGGCCAGTCGCCCATTGGATAAGATTTTTTTATCGTACGTGTTTATGTACGATACAAAAATCGTGTATGTCCCAATCCCAATTTATTTGGTATCGGCGTAACATGTCTTCCTCTTCCAATCATCTATACCACCCCTCATCTCAGTGGTAACCCTTTCCTTTCTAGTCGTATCATTTTTCACACATCATCCATATTTTCCTTGGTCTCTACTTTAATAACTTTTACGTTCATCCTAGCTTTATCCATAGGTATATGGATGGTGATATCGGTTGTCCTAATGTGCGGCTGGCCTAATGCGGTGGTGGAGTTTTTTCTAATTTTTGTTTTTCAGAAGTCACGCAGTCACACAGGTAAAAGGAGCTCATAGGGGATCGCGTATTTGATGGTGATGAAAGTGGAAGAAATATATCGATATCCATAAAACAGCATTTGTGAAGGGTGGGCGTTTTGGGGGACTGTCTTATGTAATTTTGACGTTCGAAAAGTGCTCATTTTCAGCCTAGTTTGAATAAATGACTTTTGATTTTATTACGTAGTATTGCAGATTTTGTATCAGTTTACCTGTCCCGGGTGGTCCTACTACTAGAGTCAATCCAGGCTGCATCCCGGATCGGATAGCCTCAACTTGCGTAGGAGTGAATGGTATCGTATTTCTGAAATAAAAAAACTTATGAAAAACCACGTTCACGATAATACGGTGGGTTTTACCGCTATATTATTTCGAAGTATGAATTCAAAGAGTTCTTTCAATCAGCTTATCGTATTCTGGGTAGTTAATACTTCCAACTGCTTAGGGTATACACAACTTCTTTGTGTGGAAACACAGTTGGTACTCGGCATAAGCATATCGGTTACATTGATTCAGTAACACGGACCTCGTTCAAAACAAAAGAAAAACAAAGTCCTTCTGTCGGTATGACCCGTAATTGAAAACGTTTGTTCAATTAGCGAGATATTTATTTTATTCATACGGTCAGCAACGAAAATCTTGACGGGCTCCGTTAGGACCGATGCCTACCAGGGTTGCGGAATAGTCCGAAAGGGATACCGGGACCTTGGCAACAGGCAACTGAAGGAACACGGGTGGGTTTTAGTCAGTAAGAGTCTGACACGCCCTGCCGCTCCGCCCAGAGCGGGAGAAGTCATTTGAAGATTTCCCACACAAAAAAAAAAAAAGCAACGAAAATCAAGTGCAGCACTACACATACATAATTATGTATATAGCTAAGAGTCTTATATTATCTTATTTTTACCACAGTTCCAATAAAATAATGAAAAAATGTTTATCGACATTAGTTGCTCACCGTACTAATTGGGAAAACCACTCAGTTGCATCTGGTTCGATAACGATCCAAAAATAATTGCCATACGATAACTTATCAAATTACTATAAGTTAAAAAAATAAGTTCATTTAAATATGCTGTTGTTACGCACTGGAAACCGCCATGATAAACATTTTCTTATTAGCCTAATATTCTCCTTAATATCTCGCCAACACACTAATTACTTTATTTTAAAATTTCGGTAACGGCGGCTAATCTAATTATAGTGCACAGTGTATTAGCGGTCACATGCCAGGTGCACTCTTTCTTCGATCATTTTCATATCCTCATGTTCGATGGATCAGAAATCGGCGAAAACCGGGGAGAGTTCCAGTGAAGGATCGACAGCTTCACATGGTTTCCGAAGAAAGTAAATGGATGGATAGTACCTTTAGGCTACATAGCCTAAAGGTAATATCCATCAGCTGGGTAAAGGCGTTTCTCAGTTCTAGGTACATTTTTCCTGCATCGCGTCGAGACAGCCGATGCGGTACATTTCCAGTCTCTCGCTATGCCACCTAATGTGTGGAGCCTCTTTTATTGATTAATTAGTGTAGGACTCTTGACCCAGAGTTCGGATTGGAACGAGCATGGATGAATTTGATATTACATGGTAGCTTTTTTGAATACCCCCGTCTTTTAGATAACATACAAAAATACGTTTCTCTAATATCCTAATTCACATGGTCACACCGTAAATTCAGCTTCGAATGCCATGCTGTATAAGCAACCACGTGGCCATAAAAACCAATAGCCATGTGGTGTAATTATGCGCTGTTTTTTACTTTGATGTTGTTTCTATTTATAGCCTTGTACTGCGTTGCTATCCGCAACGTTTCTATAATAAGTATAAACCTGTTTCGAAAATATGTACTTAAATAAGATGCTATACTTAGTTCTAGTAACAAATGCAACCGTTATGCGTATATGACGCGAGTCGATAAGTAAATTTGCTGACTCTACAAAAGATTACGCTCCCATGGAGCGTAATCTTTTGTAGAGTCAGCAAATTTATAAAATTAATTTATAATAGGGAATATGCATGTGATTCAAATATGAGTCAAATATTTTTTTGAATAAACTATATTACTTCAGAATTATGCCTCCATCAATATTTTTGAATAACATTTCTTTTTGAGCGAGAAATTGATCTTTAAAAAGTCCCAAAAAACTGTGGGTAATTCAAATTCTTGAAAAGCTTAGAGCGGATGTGACGTAACAGTCCGGGATAACAATCAAAATGTCAATGTCAAGTCAATCAACAAGTGTCAAGTCAATGTCAAACGCTCCTACAAAAAGGTGTGTTTGACGTTGACTTGACATTTGCTTGTTTGGTTTCACGGTCTGTGACGTCACCACACCAAGCGCGCCAAATGGAGGGCGTTTAAATAGCCCGGATCGGTTGGATATTTTAAAACTTTTTTTTAAGTACTTTAAATTGCTTTTTTGCCGTCGATTTTTTTTTACTATTATTTGACGATGTAAACTATCGAAAAAAAAAATTAAAAAAATACATGCATATTCCCTATTGCGGGTAGCAAATTTTTTTTTAAACTAATCAGAAATTGATCTGCAATTCGGACTTATTCAAAGAAAACTCAAAGTACATATTTTCTTAACCACGCACAATTTCACATACATTCTAATCGTGGTACAGTAGGTGCAGGTCATAAAATGTAAACTAGCAAACAAAAGTGGATCAAGGTTTGAACCCTGTGGTACGCCTGTATCAGATTACTACAGGTAAGAGATTTCTTGCCTGGTGCATCACTTTCCTGAATAATTTACTAAAAAAAAGGATTTAAAAGGTCAGAAACTTTTCCGTAAGTGATACAATTTTAAGTGTTATAATCTGTTTAGTCATCGACTCAGTCGAAAGCTTTAGACGAGGCACAGATAAAACAGAACACTGTGGCCCAACGTATTTTTTTTTTGTTCTAATATTTGAACACTTATAGTAGTTAGCTCTTTACTATCGGTTGGTGGTAACTGATAAAAACGCAAAGTACATTCGTATAGTGCACATACTTACGAACAATTTATCGTAATTCAATCTTTACGGTAATGGAAAAGAAGGACTCAGTCTTCTTACATGATAACAAAACAAGATAACGAGCTAGTATGGCTACATACAATAATATAAGACATACAATAATATAAATAATACAAGTGTTTATTTTAAGACACAGATTAACATTACAATCTGTCATCGACATCATCAGATCAATGATTGGGCTACTTACTTTTTGGGTTCGTTGGATAAGTAAGGACCTCTTTTCGGCTGAACGTGCGGTTCTACGAGGATCACCTTCCGTGGCTCGTCTTCCTCCATGGCATCCTCACCATGCTTTTGCTTCTGGAGAACATTCTCGAACGTTACTCTGTCATAAAAAAAGTAGGTATATAAGTTTAACGAAGGTTATATATGGGACTTGAAAACTTGAGAAGATATAGTAATGGTTCTAGTCGCAGGGAGCTTACAGAAGCCTAAGGCCTATTAAATAATATATACTACTACTATTACCAACTAAACTTAGGCTATATCCTCTTAAGCGGATGAGTCATAGCACTCATAGCTAAATTAGCGATCACATGATTATGTGAACGAATTTTAAAAAAGTCAAGTGAATCAACAAAAAGTTGCTCTTTTGACCAACTTTTTATTTGATGATTTAATGAATTTAATGACCCAAAATGTTCAAAGTAACCTAAGGCGCTAGGGTGGGGTGCGTGGACAGGAAACCTCCCCGTGTGCCCGTGGCCTGGAGTTCCCTTTCGGATACGTCCGGGGGGAAGGCCAGTCTCCGGGACGGTGCACCCTGGGGTGCGGGCAATGTTTCCCCCTTGGGTACTGTGTGTTAGACACACAGTACCTAATGGGGAGGCATTGCCCGTATGCCAATATCGTGTCGGTGGGACGCTCTAATGTGTACTCGGAGGAGCACACGTTTAGCAGCGTCTAGAGCGGGCTCGGCGTGCACTAACTCTGCCGTCGGGCAGGCAGGAGGAAGTCCTTCCTTCTGCCACCGTTGGTCTCGTAGCCCCGAAGAGTGTCAAGGTCATGTCTCTGGCACTTGACGGGGGTCGAGGGTCTTGGCTTAACCGCCCGGGCCGCGAGGAAGAAATACTCTATAAAAATTACCCCAAACCTCCAAGCGGCGGCGTACGGTGAGGGAGGTTGATAGCTTGGCTGATGGGTAGCTATGTAATCAGTCGCTAGTGCGAACCATTATTTTTTGAGCAAGTACAGATTGTTTTTTCCTCGTGGGAACAAATATGGATACTATTACAACCACAAACGAAGAGAGACAGGGACAGAGAAAGGGAGAGGAAGGAAGCGATGCGCGGTCGGAGTCCGACGCGGCATCGAGCTCTAGCTCGTGTACAAGCGTAGAGCGCGAAGTCATGGTGGTGGGGCCTTCCGGGAGAAAATTCTTCCGGAAGCGCCCCAAGACGGGATCATCCTCGGACGAGGGGACCACGAGCCGGAGGAAAATACACTCCGGCCGGCGGGGTGGAGCCCGAGAGAAGGGTGCGGGTAGGGGGCTCATCACCCAGGGCGCTGGTTCATTTTTCCATTAACTCAAACAAACAAACAAACTCACACTCAAACTCATCGTAGGCTTTGATGTAAACCAGCCGTGATTTGTTGGTTAGCAAGCTTTCCACTATATCGGCCGCCCTCTCTTTCATAAACTCAGCCTAAGCAGGGCAGACCTCCACCGTGTCCCCGACGTGGCCTCTTGGAGGCGATTGGCGGCGGTGACCTCTCGTCCGGCTCTGGTCCAGGCCATGGTACGGAGCGAGAGGGCATGGGAAGCAGTCACCTCCTTCTGCGAAGCAGTAATGCTCGCAAAGGAGGAGGCGCAACGCGTGAGGGAGAGGCAAAGTTTGCGCCCTCACGCCCCTAACCGCCGCCGTTGGAGACGCCCTGGGCGTCGGGAATCCCAGGCGGATTCTCGGCCACCATAGGCGCGGGCTTGCGGACGGCGAGCAAAGGGTAGCTCGCCGTCCGATTAGGACCAGGCCCGGGTCGATGGCGCGTCGTGTTCCACGCACGCCTCAAAGAGCTGCCAACACAATTGGCGGGGTCCGCTAGGACCGATGCCTGCCAGGGTTGCGGGTTAGTCCGAAAGGGATACCGGGACCTTGGCAACAGGCAACTTAAGGAACACGGGTGGGTTTTATTCAGTAAGTCTGACACGCCCTTCCGCTCCGCCCAGAGCGGGAGAAGTCATAGGATGAAAAAAAAAAAAAAAAAGCCATGCGCCGGCCGGCGAAATTCTAATTTGGTTTGTTTTTTTTTTGCAATTTGCTGGCCTCGCTTAACATGGACCTTTACGGAAATGGTTTTCCTGATAGACAATTAATTGCAACTTTTGACACGCAAGTAGTAATGAGTATATCGAAGTTAGTTAAGTATTGATCAATCAATCAAAAATGCCAATAAATCAGACAAAGATAAATAAACATTCGCCCGAACAATACGATAACTTAAAATAACTGTTGGCGCCAACATGCAACATTTATTATCAATTACAACAAATTAGTAATAACCGAGATGACATCGTAGACCATGAGTAATGAACAATAAAGCCCAAAACACACACAGAGCGGGTGCGGGGCGGGAGCGGGTCGGGCGCGGGAGTACGGCGGGTATAATAATTTGTATTTCAAGGAATTATATGGATGTCAACACACAGAACGCGGGCGCGGGTCGGGCGCGGAGCGGGAGCCGCGCCCGCCGCCCGCCGACACAACAGCGCGGGACGGGAGCGGGTCGGGCGCGGGAGTACGGCGGGTGTCATAAATTGTAATTCAAGGAATTATATGAATGTCAACACACAGAAAGCGGGCGCGGGTCGGGCGCGGAGCGGGAGCCGCGCCCGCCGACACAACAGCGCGGGTCGGGAGCGGTTGTGCTATTCTGTAAAAATATCTCCGTGAAAACTAAGTGTAGTAAAATATCAAAGTGAGCTTAGAGTGAACTGTCACTTGCCTTAGCATCAGTAGGTATCGATGATGACTCACTCCACGCTCACTTCACCTAAGTTTTCAAGGTTAGATGGTTACAGTATAGCAATGCGGGTGAAGCGTCGTTACATTAGTTGCAATACACGTATCGATGATATTCTCCATATTGATGTCTTTTTTTATTAATGTCATGAACCTACAACCTTTTCCATTTTCTCATTCTTCTTTTTAAAATAAGTAAAAATAATAATTCTTCGTCCGTGTCAGAATCACCCGGCATTTTCACACTGCAACCGCTGCCGCCTGTCAAAGTACAACCGCACCCGACCCGCTGCCGCCCCGCGCCCGCGCTCTGTGTGAACAGGATGAACCGCGCGACTCACGCGTTGAAAACGACCCGACCCGCTCCCGCCCCGCACCCGCTCTGTGTGTGTTTTGGGCTTAAATGCCACTATGCTGAAATTGCATCGTGATTAGATATTTGAAATGCATTTCTAGGAATTGAATGTGGCAAAAATTTGCATCATAGCAGTCGCTCAAATATAGTGAAATAAATTCAATGATATCAAATCAAAGGAATTTTCATCAGATTTTTGCAATATTCGTAGAGAAAAATGAACAGATGATACAAGTAGGTACCAAAAACGAGATTTGTTAACAAAATTAATTTCAGTCGTTCTTCATTCGTCAAGTTATTATTTGGTTATTTTAGCAACAATATCTAACCGCAAACAAAATAACTCTTACGCTCAACTCTTTGATAACATCTGAATTGAAATTGAAAACTAAAGTAACTACTATGCAGGATCGTCTATGATTGTTTGGGTTACCTTATTTCAAACCAAAGAACCCTAAAATAATGAATCATAATAAGAACTCAAACTTGTCTGATCATGCTGAGACTAAATTGCTTGATAAAGACGGGTCACGACTCACAAAGTCACAACATGACGCACACAGTCATCGATTTTTTACTGGTTCTAACTTTAAACCTAGAAACTTACTTGAACGGTCTGACTAGTTTTCTAGGATCGTCAGTCTGCACCTTGATTTCGTATCCAGGGAAGCTGTTCCGTAGGTGTTCCATATCCAAGAAAGTGTCGTTGAAGTCTAGTGTAGGGATTTCATTTGGCATTCTAAAACAATTGTAATTTTTATAAGAGTTAATTTATTTAAAAAAAAAAAAATGGTCATCTGACTTACAAAATTGTATCCTCTATTATGGAATGAATTTTCTTTTCGCTAATCCTTACCTTCGTTACATAAGAAACTCTTGTGCAAAATTTCATGGTTCTAGACCTGGTTTGGACCTGGGACCTGTGCGTTGTCTGTCAGTGAATGAATGAATGTAAGTTTTTCTTAAGTAATTACTTTACTTAACCCTAACCCCACTTACTGAACCCCAGACATAGACATGATCGTCTTCCATTCGTCCACGAATACGTCACAGTCCGGATTAACGTCCAAGAGAGTGTTGAGCGCGGACAGAATGTGAGGGACAGGGAACCCGCTCGCGCGACGTTGTGACTCGCAGGCACGGCGAACTATTCCTAATATGGCTATATTTTACCGGGGTCCAGAGTTGGGACAGCTCTACAGTCATGCACCTTGGGAGCATCAGTTGGCATGTTCCGTCAAGTAAGGTGTCTAGAGAGTGGAGAGGAAATTGCATAAAATGTGATCCAAATAAGTTGGTTACCTGGTGTAGTGGGCCTGCCCAGGGTCTCCGTATCCGAGCACGATATCGTGAAGCCACTCGGGAACTACGCATTCTGTATTCATCAGCTCTCGGATCGTCTCCAGAACGGCCTTGAAGTTGTTCTCCTTAGGTTTGCGTCTCATAACGATGTTGAACGTTTCGTATACGTCCTATATAATATAAAATGAACCATCATATTTTATTATCCCTTTTTTATTCTCTATGAACAGTATATTTGTTGGCATGGTGTTTTAAGAATTTATTGCAAATTCTTCCAGGCGTACGTGACTTCCATCAAATTCATGCGGTATTTGATGGCAGTCACGTACGCTTGAAAGCTTTCAAAACATTAGTTTCTATTTCAAGCGAGCTAAATATGACGTAGTTACCCAGTTCTACGGCTGGACAACATGTTGGTAAAAAATATTTGTAATAAGAACATACCTCATTCCCTTTGCTGGCGTGGTCCAGGTCAAGCCTGTACTGATTGGGGTCGAGTAGTAGGCGGAATGTTCTCGCGTCTCCTTCGAGCTCCGGCCTCGGTTCCGGTCCCTCCTCAATAACCCTACCCGAGGCATCTAGCATACCTTCCACCTCGCACCCTCTAACATACACTATACCTGCCTGCTCGACCATGCTTTTTCTATAATCGTATTTAGTACCTGAAAATTAAGAAAATTCGAAAACTAAAACTGGTAGATCCAGAAAGATTTACAAAAATTATACTGAAATAACAAAAAATTACCTATGCCTTGTGTTGGTCTCACGGTGATCAAAAAGCAAACGTCGTGCTTCCTCAAGCTCTCCCATTCGTGTTTTATCTCGTTTCGGACGCTGAGAGTGACCGTAACGTCGGCGCGAACACACGAGGGAGCCTTTTCTCCGATATTGGGCTTGGCCACTTCCACAACCGCGAAGCTGGAGATAGGGTGAGCCATACGGGCCCACCCTCCAAAATATACGCTGGTATCTTCCGCACGCCTGTGAAAATACGCTTTCTTTAATAAAGAACATCTCAGCTCATTGTGTGTTGAAGCTTCACCTATAAACTGGGCGGGTCAGTCGTGAGGAAGGGATTTCTCAAATTTTTCTCGAATTTGCATTCTGTGGCAGTATTGTAAATTTTTATTTGATTTTATGTAATATGGGTCTTGTCTGAATTAAATGAATATAATAAGGATAGCGCAGCGTATCAAAAAAAAAAAAATACGTACCATGGTGCTAATCGATATACGGCATCTTCAATATCTTGACGAATTTCATCTGTAACAGAGTAAAATTGATATATTTTTGTATTAATATTACAAGATTACATTTAAAGTCGAAGTTTCTCTTTTCGGCTTGTTATTACTAAAATATCTGGCACTTCACGCACGAATCAGCGCATCACTATGGCGTAAGCAAGAGGAAAATGTTAGGCGAGGAGGACGTGTCGAAGACGGGATGCGGATTCACGCGGATGACGTGAAACTTTAAGGTAGGACACTCTCTGCCTTAAAACTTTAAGGTAGGACACGTCATTGTAATTAGATCGTGAATGCGCTGCTTGAAGCCACAGCGTGTGGGATGAATGCATCGGATAGCACTTCACGCCACGAGGAGACGGTGTACACCACGAAGCGACACGTCTGCATCCCGCCTTCTCTGTATGTGTCATTTTGTATGTAAGTACAATCAAGAGGTAAGTAGTAAGTACAGTAAACTATTTTCTACATTTGGTGCAGACCGGACGCTCTCAATCGACTTCCATTTCGATTAAGAGCGTCCGGTCTGCACCAAGTTCAAACGGCAACTGATAGAAAACCGACGACTGACGAAACACGAAGTTTGCCGAGGGCCATTAAGAAAATAGTTGTACTTTACGGAAAAGTAATTCACTCACATGTGCTTTCCAGACGAAATAGGTTAAAATTTCTCAGTAAATAATCGTGTAAGGTAAGGAACTGTAGGTTCAGTTTTGGCAATGCGAGGCAATTTTCTCCGCTATAGATTTCTGTTGGGACCACGTTCTCATCCCAAATCACTTCCTCGGTGGGGTATAGAGGCATAGAGTTGAGCTCTTCTAGCTGCGAGATGCGACGCTCATGACGTGAAATCTGGTGAAAAGGAAAAATTATTTGAATCAAGTATATTCTGTCATGTAAGTATCAATGGGAATAAAAAAGTGTCTCGAATTTTGTTGAATCCACTCTTAAATTTTATTTTTGGAATGAATTCATGGGTGACACATCCAATTTACACAAATTGCTTTTGCTTGTTATTAATACCCGTGGTTGATTAACTCTTACAACACCATCAACATGTTTGTTTTGTTCATTTAATAAAAAATTAAAAGTGCATTTATAAGTGCGTCTTACCAGTAATTCTTTGAGGAACTCTTTGTCTGTTCGATGCCAGGGGGCGTCAGTTTCTTTTCCTTCTGGCGGTACCAGATTTAAGTATGTAGCTATTGCACGCAGAGCATTTTCACTAAAAATATAAATAGGTATTCGTTAAATCATAATTTACTTGGATGTCAGGTCAGTATGTGTGTCGTGCGGAGTGTAGGGTTAAAGTGAAAGCGCCAGGGCAGCCCGCGAAATTCTTTCTTACGTTTTTTGCAATTTGCAGGTCAGTATAAGATTGTGTTGATCCAAATATAGTTCGCGACCGTAACAAATAGTATATATTTAAGTATATAATTATAATCATATAAATCATCAATACAACTCTCTAAGTTCATATAATCCTATTGAATGATAATTTCATGAAATCATGACATTTAGGATTATTCTAACTGAAAGAGTTGTATTGCTGATTCTAATGATTATCATTCTGTAAACCCCAATATGTTACGGTCGCGAATCATATTTTAATCAACAAACAACCTGACACTGACCTGCAAAAAAACGTAAGAAAATTTTAATTTCGCAGGCTACCTTATCGCGTCCCCCTGAGGCGAATAAAACACGGCAGCGCGCACCGCCGTGGTATGCGGTCTCATGTCGCATTGGCCTCTATTAAATCCGCTGATGCCACACACACGTACACCGCCCGACCGCGCGGTCGAATTGTTAGAGACCGCGGCGGCGGCGGTGCGCGGTGCCGTGTGTAAACTAGAGATGAGAATATTGGTTGAAATTGTTTATTGGTTAATGGTTAATGGTTAAATAAAAATATCGATATTTTTATTGGTTGAAAATATTAGTTAATATTTTTATTCAAGTATCTGCAAGTCTGCAACATGTTGAAAAGTTGAATATTCTATTAACTAATGCATGTTGAAATTGTTAAGTTAAACTTCCCTTCATACTTTAACAGGCTTTTTTACAATATTTACAAGTTGCGACTTTTTCCACCCCCACGACCCTATCGAAATGGTTCCACGTATCATTATTTCGTCTCGGCATTTTGTAAAACAAAAAAAACAACAACAACGCAACGACGCGACTTTGTTTTTTGAGTAAAATATCAAAACTAACTAATAAAATAAACTTATATCAAAAATCAACCATTAACCGAACGAAATATTGGTTAAAAATATCAACAACTTTCTTTAGAATAAAATATCCCCAACAGTAAATGTGTTTTAACGTAACAAAGATAGAACATACAATTGAATGCACGTAACGGAATAAATATTTCTACGACACTGACGACACTGCGTTGCCGCTCCGAAGGTCAACCCGAGCGAGCGAGAGACAGCGCGTTGTTCGAGCGAGACAGAGAAATATTCGTCCTTGCCAATTTTGCGCCGAAGAAGTTGATATGATATTTTTATTCGTTAATGTTAATTTTATTTATTGAATATCATGGTTAATTTTAAATATTAGTTAAATTTAATGGTTGATGGTTATATTCATCATCTCTAGTGTAAACCGCCTTAAAGCGCACTGACGTCAGTCGTCGCACGGTTAGGTAGGCATCGTACGATCGTCGATCGTCTCCGTCGCGCTTACGCCATGCTCCACCTCCTTCGTCAGTTGCTCCACCCTCTAAGAGTCCGCTAGGTCGGGCTCGCCTGTTCACTCACTCGCGAGACATGCCACAGGCCAGTCGCACGCGTACTGTCACGATTGACAGCACCCGCACGTTTAAACGCTATTATATTATCTATTTACCGTGTTTTGTTTTACTCGATAGACACTTGTTTTATCAATACCATATCATTAGTAACAATAGACTGTCTGTGCATTTACATAACGTTATTTCACTGAATCCGTAATATTAATAAATCCTGGCTTGGTGATGGGTCTTTTTGTACCTTGTGTGTCTATGTAATATGTAAACGGTAATTATTTATAACTATTTTTTTTTAGATACTAGCTGACCCGACAGACGTATGATAACAGTTCATACAAAATTCCCATAAATAAAAAGACGTTGAGTTTTTTCCGGATTTGAAAATTTTTCGGGAAATTTTTGCAACCAAGTCGGTCTGGCGCTTACCAACGAACAGCATTTCATTTTTATTACATAGATTAACATTTTTATTATAAAATGTAATTTTGATAGACATAATTAAATGATACCAAATGAATTATTATACCATCAGACCAACCTTAAGTTTCCGAAATGTTTCTCCAAGGATTGTCTGGTGTCCACACTGGCTACATTTGCAAGAGCAAATAAACGTAGGTCAGGAAACTTGGAAAATGCTGCTTTCTAAAAATCAGAGTACCAGCATTATACTATTAATTACGGATAAGGTAATAAATAAATTTTGTTTTCATAGGTCTTGTATGCCTTACCTGTAGCGAAGTAATCCTAGAATAATGTTGCAAAGTCATATCCCGGTCAGTCATGGGATCTCCTGTTTCATCGCTGATTTCAAACCTTGCGTAAAATTTTAACATATTCAGGAGCTGGAACAAACACATCCTTTTTAATACTTACGGAGAAGGAGTACCTACCGTACACAGACATGTGGGGGGGGGGGGGGGGGGGGGGTAAAATACATATTATAGGGTTCGGTAAATACATATTTGATATGGTCGTGAGTACTCGTGAGTCATATTATTATTTTGATCAAGATACAACCTGACGAATCAAAAAACCGAAAATCGAATCGAAACGCGCGGCTTGACGCGCTTTGATTGGGCGTCTGCTGCGCACGAACGCTTCTGTCTACCTGCCGCGCACAAACATTTCTAGCAAACACTCGTCAATAATTGTGTTTTGACCAATGATATTATATTAACAGATATGTTATACACTCACAAAACAACCGAAAAAAGTGTCCCGCGCAGCAGCGGCACACATACCCACGTTTCATTCATTTTACATTTCACTACAAGTAAAAACGTTACAATTGGAATGTTTTCGAGTCTTCACGATTGCGCGCTTATAACATATCTGTTAATATAATATCATTGGTTTTGACGAATTATAAGCAGAGCTACGACACACGCAACCACTTTCATTTTATAAGTTCTGGTGCCAACTGAAGTGCCCAGCGTGTTTCGGATATGCCGCGCAGTACTGCGGCGCAAAAATTCGTCGGTTTAGTCCGAACTAGAACGCGGCAGAAATGTGTCCTACAAACGTCGCGTGTTGCTGCTGCGCTCTTGCCGCTCAATCACCTTAAGACATGTCTAGTTCCAAATGCCAAAGACACCACAGACAGACAAATTAAAAATCTCGAGTCACACGTAATCTGTTCCATTTTTGCCCTAACACGTGTGACTCCGGATTTTTATTAATTTGTGTCTGTGGTGTCTTGTTTATACCTTTTAATCGTAGTTGGGTTTTAGTTCTTATTACCTACTTTAATTTTTGTGATTTGTGCAACTGTAAGTGTAAGAAGCTGATATAATCTTTTAATGGCCTGAGATCCACAAACAGCCCACAACAATGTCATAGAACGGAAGCATGACCCCTCTCCGCTGTCCTGATGCGACAAATGATATATGAGTTTATGACAGAATTGATACATAAATATTTTGAACTAGCTTCCGCCCGCGGCTTCGCCCGCGTGGTATGTCGATAAAAAGCAGCCTATGTCCTTCCCCGGGATGCCATCTATCTCCTTGCCAAATTTTATCGAAAGCCGTTCAATGGTTTAGGCGTGAAAAGGTACCATACAGACAGACAGACAGAGCTACTTTCGAATTTATAATATTAGTATGGAAGCGTGCGCAAGCAAGCGCCAGACTGTACAGTCCAGTTCCACCGTTACATTAAAGCGGCAGTGCCGATAGCAGAGTTTTATTTGGAGAATATCTATCGTAAATAAGTAAATATACTACGGCACTTGTTTACAAGTCACATGAGTGGCCTTTTGGGCAAAGGACAATAAGCAAAGTCGCATTTTATCATTATTATGATGTTCAAAGGATTTCAGTGTGTTCATTATTTTATAAAAGTGCAAAAAGTTTTCACGAATGAAAATCAGTTTTCGTTTGTCAATAATTAGTAAAGAGGTTTAACTAAGGTTTCTAGAATGGGTTTAAGTATATTAGTCGTTTTTTTGTTGACACTGGCCAGCTATGTATCAGCCAGCATCAAGTGCTGCCCTGATGGACAAGCGGTTCTCTTGAAGAGGGATGTTTGCTGGGAACCAAATGCAAATGTCACAACATCGATATCTTTGCCGTGTAAATTGACACTAAGATTTTTAAAGATGTATTATGTTAACGACGCTGACGAACTGAAATTACATCTGGGAGATGATTTTGACGAAACATTTGAGACTAGCTCGTAAGTATAGGATTTTTTATATACCTATCTTAACCAAACCATAACCAATCAAAACCATACCTTAAAAATTGTATTCTGCTGCATTCAGTGAGACTGGAAGACGTTCCCAAACATAAAACATGGAGCATGTATCAGCTTGTATGGTATAACTCTTTATAACCCAATGAAGCGAAAACCCAAGTCTAACAATAAAACTTTGAAAGGGTTATTCTGGTAACCAATTGAACGGAACCGTTGAAATATTAAAATCCATCTAAAATATATTTGCGTGACTTTACCAACCCGTTCATAGCATGGTATTAGGTTTTTGAAGGGTTCATGGGCACCCATAACCAGTTCAGTCTAGTTCATGGGATAACGAAACCTCCAATAACAATAACTGCTTGGTTTAATTAATGGGTTCGTTAACCCGTTTACAATTTATGGTTGGGATGAAGGTGTAACACATATCGTTAAGTTTTATTAAAAATCAATTGGCGAAAGCCCTGTCAAAAACTCTTAATTCAGCTAACCGAAATGGGTCGGAGGAAAGGACCTTCGCTGATCAATCTATTTTCATTCATAATTCCATGTTTTTGACTTCCAAAAGTGACGTCTATGTGCCTAATTGAAATAAATAATTTGACGACATTTTGCATCAAACAATCAAATCGAGAAACTAAAAATGAGTTCAGCTACTCACCGCTAGATGGCACTGTAATTTAATTACTCTATTTAGCACGCTAACATTTTTTTTTAATAGAAATCATATTCGCATGTAAGTTATTTAGTATCTATTTATTTACTCAGCTGAGATGATGACGAGATATAGATAACTAGCTGTTGCCCGCGACTTCGTACGCGTGAGGTTCGTGACTTTTCTTGCATGATGTAGAATTCCGTGACGACAGTGGTGTTACAACTAGAGGTGTGCCGTACTTGATAATTTTCGTAATACCTATCGAAAAATATTTGGTTCAAATACCTTTTCCGAGTACGTATGAAGAACCGTACGGTGGTGGCACGTATCGTATGAGCGTATCGTCATCATATCTTTAGTCCTGTCTTTAGTACCTAGGTATATCGTATGGTCCTTCCATCACGTATCGATTGCGAGTCTCTCTCATGTATCAAATTAATTTAAAAATTTCTGCCAACCCACAGCCTAAACCGCTGGGGCTTGAAATTTTGCAAAAAAGTTCCTTTATAACGAAGGAAGAATTTTTGAAAATGGATTCTCGGATTGGATTAAATAGGGGATGAAAGTATACCGGTGGGAAATCCCATGGGGCACACGGCAATTATAAATACGTATTAACAAGTCCACAGATCTTACTGTAATCAATTAGGTACCCAATTTTTTTATTATTCATATATCTACATAGAGTGTTGCGCTGCAAAAGAGCTAAAACAAAGACAATACCATTTTTATGCTGATGTGCGCGATAGCTACGTCTTACACTCGCGCCACGTCATTGTTCTTTTCTAGTGTGCGTGAATTTAGCGGCCAACAGTTGGACCCTATTTTTTTCGATGAATTCACATCTTTGACTTTCTTTTTATCTAGACATATATTATATCTTTCACCCAATATTTATAATGCAATGCAGTGGTTTTAAATAAACATTATTATTTTATCTTTACTGATAAAGATTGTGATTAAAGTGAAGCTAGTTAGTAACCAAAAATAAGGATACTTGCATGATTTTTGAATAACAAAACAAACATAACAACGTGAGTTATGTGACGACCACCAAGGTGAAAGGAAAAACTATGTTATGCTTTGTATATAGGTACCTACGTTTGATCTGAGAAATACTTTTTATACATATTTGGCAAGGAGATAGATGGCATCCCGGGGAAGGACATAGGCTACTTTTGATCGACATACCACGCCGGCGAAGCCATAAGCTTGTGTTTCATAAATACGTATGTTCTCCGGATATAAATAAAATAAACCCTCAGGTATTTTTTTATTTTTTTAAATGGTTAAAACAAACTTTAAACATAACATATCGCCTTGTTTTCCAAGGATTAAAATAATAAGGTCCTATAATATCCAAATTTCAAAATGTATTTCAACTTTTGTCGTTGAGAAAGCCACTCAAGAATCTCCCATCATCATCTAGGATTTTTTATTTTGTACAAAATTTTCGTTTAGAGGATTGCGCACCTTTGGATCAAATCGCCAAAAACAAAATTAGTGATGTACGTAATCTAATTATATATTTTTTTCCTCTTTTACAGGTACTGTTTGGGAAACTATACTATAATAAAAGATGTGAATCTGACTCGAACCAGGCCGGTGGCGATAGTATGCGCCGCCGAAGAAGATGAAATCATAGATGATAGGATACTGGGCTACACGATGATAATCTCAGTTATATTTCTTACGGCTACAGTTCTTATTTATGGTTTGCTCCCGGAACTCAGGTTAGTACACACTCCATATAATTTCCTACTGCTGCCGCACACGGTTTGTATGTGTGTGTAGGTAACTGGGGTCTGGGCTGAGCTAAGCCAATCAAGACACGGCATTATTGCCCCTACTGCTGTGCTGTTACAACAAATAGGCGAGGGGTGGGGGGGGGGGGGGCTAGGGTCGCTTCTTTGAGTGGGTAGAAGCACTTATTATTATGTTTTACAATTTAAATAATAGCATTTTTTCATAATATTAATTCACTATTTAAAGTATGCTCCGCTCTAAAACAAAATACAAAAGTAAGGTTAAAAATAAAAAAAAGCTATTGTTTTAAAGAGTTGCGTTTCGATCTAACAAGCCATATTTTCAAGTACTGCAAAGTATTGCAGTACTTAAAAAATAATACGATAAAACTGTCATAAGCAGTAGCTTATGACAGTTTTATCGTATTATTTTTTCAAAGAACGTTTTCTATCTACATGCTAATGCGCATAATGCAGGATAACCTGACTGAAAAAAAAAAACAATATTACTATTCTTTTATCAGTGGATTTCATTATAATAAAGTTTATTTGTTTGTTTATTTCATGTTTTTGGATTTCCATCAATGTATCCGATGTGACAAAAGATATTATATCTAAAATGTTTAATATTACAGAGATGTTCAAGGAAAGAGTATTATAAACTTCTGTATCAGTCTCGGTATTGGTCTCTTAGTACTCATTATTATGAAACTTATGACATACTATGACATGGGATGGTGTGCCACTAGAGGTAAGCACTAAAATATTATTACAATTAATATTATGATTGTTTTAATTAAATACATAATTTGATGTTCCAATGAGCAGACAGTAAGTACTCAATGTATAGCTTGTCCATTCTGAAATGACGCGTCCCACTACCGCATTACCGTGTGCGTAAAGGTAAAGTGGGTGATAGACGTGCGTACTTAAGGGGGACGCGCTAGGGTGGCCCGCGAAATTCAAATTTTCTTACGTTTTTTGCAATTTGCAGGTCAGTATCAGGTTGTATTTTGATTTAAATATTATTAGCGAATTATAAACATTAAAATCAGCAATACAACTCTCTAAGCTCATGAAAGTGCATTGAATGACCATTTCATGAAATCATGACATTTGGCACTTTCATGAACTTAGAGAGTTGTATTGCTGATTCTTTTGTTTATAATTCTGTAAATTCATATTTGTTACGAGCGCTAATAATATTTAGATCAACATACAACCTCAAACCTGATACTGACCTGCCAATTGCAAAAAACGTAAGAAAATTTGAATTTCGCTGGCTACCCTAGCGCATCAACTTTAAAGTATGCGGTCTTTAAGTTCGCGACCTTACTCGGCTCCCCGTCGGTGACACACGTGAAGCTTGCTCAAAATTTCAATGTCAAATTAGCTCGCGTCTCGCGGCGATGACAGACGGGCGAGTAAGCTCGCCGAGCCATAAGTACGTATACTTGCTCGCACGTCTATCACCCCTTTAAAATGCAGTAGTGGCGCGCGTCATAGTGGACAAGCTTTACGCGAGCGGCATACGTCGATGCGTATCGGCGCGGCGGCGGCGGCGGCGGCTGAAGTTGCCTCTGCCGCTGAAACGTGTCGCTCGTATGTATGAGGACTAACTGTATTCTGTGATACGTTGATAACAGATAATTCAAATTCTAAAATAATCATCTAATTTTGCTGGTAACTTTATCGCAGTTTCTAAAAATATTCTATCATTCCACTCATATTTATAATATTTTTTACCGAAACAAAATGATGATGACTCTTTATTATTTTTCAGGATTTCTAGCTTATTACTTCTTGATAGCTGCTTTTTTCTGGTCGAACGCAATAGCAATACAGGTCCTTCTAAACACAAGGTAAGAAGCATTGCCGAAATTAATTGATTAACAGATTGATACATTCAATTTACCATCTCATCCGACTGTCAAATAATGACGGTTGTGATTTAAATATAATTATGTTATATACAATATTATTTGTTAGTCAATAATAATACCAGCCTATTGTTGTCAGACTACAGGGCAAAGGTCTCTTTTCAATATGCTAAGCAATTCTTCTCCCTGTCTTTACTGTGCTCTGATTGGACAACTCAAAATTTTATATTCCAGGCGACCTGCGACTTTAGACTATGGCTGGAGAGAGTTCAAGTGGTATATGATATACGCTTGGGGATGCCCGACTGTCCTCACCATATGCATGGCTATAGTAAACTTTCACCCCGGTAAACATCAGAAACCTGGGATTGGACTTAATCACTGCTGGTTCTTTGGTAAGTTTTTACACTTTCAGATTAACGTTCGTGTTTTTTTGAATTTCATTTAACTTTCTGCAGTAGTTCCTCTCATTTAATCCAGGCACCTCCACCACATTAGAGAGGACGGACTGCACACTTATTAACATGTAATATTTACAATTTCAGATAAGCATCAGCAATGGTACTACATGTACAGCATCATTTCCGTACTCCTGGCTGCCAACATTTGCATATTCATCTACACATCGTTGCTGATATGGCGTCTGTCCTTTTCATCTAGTCACATAAGGGCATTGAAGTTCAAGTAAATATTATACAATTACTATATCTACCTATCTCACTTATAAATGACAGTCGCTTTTCGTGACTGGCTCTCCTAAACTTCGCAACGGATTTTGACGCGATTTACACCATAATTCAGAAAAATTATTACGGCAATTTATGTATATAAAACAATTATATTAAACTTACTTAAATAGTAATAAACTATGGTTTTGTCTAGTCGTAAAAACCGTGCGAAGCAGGGGCACCCGTCGCTAATAATTTATTAATTACAATATTTAAATGAATATTATTATTATATTAAATGATATCTTTATTGTTTTCAGGTTTGTGATGACCGTGCGACTTATCATTTTGATGGGACTACCATGGGTTTTCGAAATGATCGGATCATTAGTAGAAAAGCATATTATTTGGTTCGTAACTTTTTAATACTTTCACGCCTGCGCTCATTTTGAGTGCTGAAAATAACGACATGTATTTTCTATATAGGTAAAAAAACCCCAAGAGGTAAAAAAAAGATATGCTGAATACTTATAACATAAAGGTTCGTTGTTCACATTCTGTCCACGCTCGCAGCGCTGTAACGATAAGCAAGTGCGGTCTAACGGAAGCCGAGCAGTTTCTAAAGAATTGATAAGGTAGTGCGGGCAACCGGGTAAATTGATAATAGCACCTAAACTTGTTACCGTAACAACCTCGCAACCTACGTAAGTAATTAATGACGTAGTGATAGTATCAAAAATGCTCTGTGGATAGATAAGATGAGGATATCGGCGAATACCTACACTAAAAAATTATGTAAATTTTTCCTCAAAGCAAGCTCATGATTACGTTTTAAAAATTTAAAATTTAATTTCACTGTTTTGCAGTAGGTAGGTAAGAATTGCCTCAGACAACACAGCTGTTTATTTGTACTTTGTATCTAAGATATAAATTAATCCAAGTTCCAGCTGTTTAAATTGAAAACAGTGCACATTCATAATGCTTTGATGAATGAGCCTTTTATTTAACATGTATAAACCGTTCCCATGTAACGCCACCTAGCGTTCGACAGCAAAACTATGTCGGTACAATGCAAACGAAAACAACAAAAGTGTGTGTTCAAGAACCAATGATATTATATTAACAGATATGTTATAAGCTCGCAATCGTGAAGACTCGAAAAAATTCCAATTGTAACGTTTTTACTTGACGTGAAATGTAAAATGAATGAAACGTGGGTATGTGTGCTGCTGGTGCACGGAACAATTTTTTCGGTTGTTTTGTGAGTGTATAACATATCTGTTAATATAATATCATTGTCAAGAACGAATAATCTCAGCTATTTTAAAGTTATATAATTAAAGAATAATCCATGATATCACCAATAATTTCTTGACTTTTACATGCTTAGATTCGATTCGATTACAAGATCCGTCATTTTATCTTAGAACAACCAAAATCTAACACTGCTTTTGATTTCTTTACAGGACCATACTTGATATATTCAACACGCTACAGGGGATCTTAATATTCCTATTGCTGGTGGTGTTTCGCAAACGTGTAATAAAGATGATGTACAAGCATGGCTGGTTGAACTGCATATCAGGCTTCGTTGAGAGACATCTAGCGACAGAAGACGACGAGGAAAACGTAGTTCAACATACTGACGTGCCAATGAACGATAGGACAATTTTATAATACCCAGATTTAAAGTTGCCTTTCCACCAGAGATATGCGAGGTAGTTAAGCGGTGAAGCTAAGCTACGAAACAATGATGTGTCCATCTTCCCCCAGAAATAAGAACTAGCGGAGCGGGTAAGATATGCTATGAAGATGCGCTTTGCGCGCTGACTACGTAATACGTTCTTACTTAAGCTATGAAAAGCAACCCATCCCAATGGTTGATATCATATAAATCCTTCGCTGCAAACACGCTTCACTGTACATCTCTGGTGGAAATGCAGTCTAATTTATGGGAACAGAAAGAGACTTAACAGTATTATTTATTTACTAAAGACTATTAGCTACTGATTACTAATATCCGTTATATGGAGCCATCCCACATCTTAAACTAAACAAGTGGACTAAAAGTGGTTTAAAACACCATTACAATACAAACGTTGGGTTTGTTTGGATAAAATAGTCCTTTTTTATGCTAAACGAACTCATAAGTCCCAATGATGATGTATGATTGGGATTCAGGAGTGCTGTGAATCAGTGAATCGCGTTGGAACTTACTTTATATCGATGTGACAACTGACAATAGTCATAAGTGTTAAGTTCGTGACAATGGATACGAGATTCAAAGCAGACTGACATTTATTACAAAATTTTGACATACAGTATGTCATGTCTAAATACTTTTCACAACCTATATGTATGTATGTGATAAAATCGTACATAACAATAAGCATTTAATTCAATCTCATTATTTTTGTTTAATTAATTTTGTTTAGACGCAAGTTTTTAAAATAATATTTGATATATTTTGCAAGAATAACGGGCTAACCGTAATCATGTTGTTGATTGATGTTGGATGGAGGATGAGTATGGAAATCACAGTGCGTACAACCATGAGAATAATGCATTTTATGTTGTTTGTCATGTCACTGGCGATGTTGATAAGTTTAAAGGAGCAAGCTGGCACTTGCTGTTATTTATCTAGTCTAACCTAATTTAACCTCAGTCTGATCTGTTTCCAATGATTCAAATAGGTAGGTACTGTAATTTACTAACGTATGAATAGTCAATAGAAATCTATACATCAGATGCACGTTACACAATGTGTATTGCCTTACATAATCAGCCTATAATGTTCCCACTGCTGGGACACAGGCCTCCTCTCTATGAGAGGGAGTGGGCCATAATCCACCACGCGGGCCCAGTGCGGGTTGGTAGATGTCACATGTCTTCGATTTTTTTTTTTTGGTTCTAAGACATGCCGGTTTCCTCACGATGTTTTCCTTCACCGTTTTGAGAGCAGTGGTGATGGTAATTATTTACACAAAGTAAAGCGCCTGTCGGGGTTCGAACCTACGACCTACAACTCGTAAGTCACGGCCGTTACCACTGGGCCACCACTGCTCTCATTTATATTGTATGTATGTATTGCCTTAATTTTTGAATAATAAAGTATTAAGGCTGAGTACCGAGAAAAGAAAAGTAATTTCAAGAATTTTCTCGGTTATATTTTCATTTTTATTCAGTACTAGCTGACCCGTCAGACGTTGTCCTTTCCAAATTTCAATCATTCATACAAAAACGGACGTTAAATTTTTCCCGAATTTGAATATTTTCCAATTTTTCTTTCCATAAGAACCGGACTATTACGAAAATTTTAAAACATGAAATAGCCAAATCGGTCCAGCCGTTCTCAAGATAAGCGCTAACGAACATCATTTCATTTTTATTACATAGAAGATAATTCAAATGGAGATGATATATATCCGTAGCGGGTATATATCCGCATAATAATATTATCATCTTTAATAATATTATCATCTTTAATAATATTATCATCTTTAATGCGACCAGATTTTGGTGCTGTTATGCCGCAGTCAATATAAAATATTGACAGAGTTTATTTTTATATTTTAATATACCTTTTATTGTAAATAATCTGTACATACCTAGACAATTAAAATAATTACTAAGTACATTAATTATCGATCATATTTTTTATTAATTTAGATTTTTAAGATTTTTAAGCTTTTAGGTTTTTTTAAATTAAATAATAATTACCTTAATCTTTTCGTTAATAAATGTTACTTATTCTTAACTTAATTTGAATAAAATAATTTAAAATATTAATTTTTATTTTGAATACTAATTTAGATTTTAGGTTTTTTTTTTTCATTGAATATTTAACCCTAAGTATATTCGTAAAAAAATCGAATTCTCAATCTAATTTGAATAAACTATTTATGATATTGTTTTTGCATTTTGAATACTAATAGCCTTTTGGCCAAAAGCCTTGCATAACCAAATAAAAACAAAAAAGTTTAGTGATGGAGTGGGGAGAAATACTACATACAAAGAGGAGGTTCCAGCCTCTGGACCATCGTCATAACAACCAGTAGCCTGGACCCTTTCCCAATAGAAGATGAAAAATGACAATAAATTGTTTAATTGGGCAGATATGCTAGTTTTTCTATTGCTAAAACACGAGATACTAGTAATTATTTTTTAATGACCTTCAAGTTGCACTCTTTTTTTTTCATTGCACTTGCAATCACTAAACCGTCACGAGTGTCAGCCCCAGACCTGGGAAAAAGATATTGGATATTTCTATGGAATTTAAAAAAAAAAGTAGCAATTAGCGTCACGCACTATGTATTTGAGTCCGGTTACATGGAACCTTAAATATATTACAGATTGAGACGTATTATTATATGTATTATGTTGTTTTATAAACGGAGTAACTAGTTTTAATTCTTATGTCGGGCATACATATTTTTTTTTATTAATCGTGTAGATGTCTAATTAAATTGTAAAATCGTGAATGTGTACATTATAGGCGTTTTAATAAAAAAAATACAGTGAAATGTGCACATAGTACAAATTAACGGTGTTATTACTTATAAACCCTACCCAGATTAACATTTACAGGAAGATTGGCCAATACTCTGTCGTTCCTGTATCTTTTTCGACGTTTTACAAAACAGTTCTTGGGAATGCAATTTGGCAGGTACCTACCGGGCTCGATTCCTACGTCGGGCAAATTTTCATCGGGTGGAAGAAATTTTATACCATCTTGTCACATAATCAAAGGGGCTCTAAAATGACTATTACTATAAGTACAGAACTGCTAAAATATTGTCCTAGTCACATTTTACTACACCTAGCCATCACCGTTCACCACCTAGATGATATACAGAATCTAATAGAACTATTTACAAAAACTGTAAAATGAATAATTAACATGTATAGTTAGCGCTATCTACCGCTTAAATTATTAATCAATTTATCTTCACAGACGTTACACTGCTCGCTAGCAGATGGCGCGTACCAGTGTGGTAAAATTCTGGTACTATTGATCACTACTCACCACTAGATGGCGTTAAAGGGGATGCGCTAAGGTAACCCGCGAAATTCGTATTTGCAATTTGCAGGTCAGTGTTAGGTTTTATGTTGATCAAAATATGATTCATACCCGTAACAAATATGTACTTACCTACTTAATTAATTAAGGAATTATAATCATGACAATCATTAAAACGACTCTCATTGATGATAATCAGGGACCAGGGATAAGTAGGTCAGCTTTCCGAGGAATCAAGTCACCAAGACACCAAATAATTATATCTTAGTCAATGATATTAAATTAACAGATATGTTATAAGCGCGCAATCGTAAAGACTCGAAAACATTCCAATTGTAACGTTTTTACTTGTAGTGAAATGTAAAAATGAATGAAACGTGGGTATTTGTGCCGCTGCTGTGCGGAACACTTTTTTCGGTTGTTTTGTGAGTGTATAACATATCTGTTAATATAATATCATTGATCTTAGTATTTTTATGAAGTTGCTTAATTAAACAAGTAAACAAAATTTATTTGTTTAAATCTAAAATCTACCGTAACCTTTGACACACCGGTTTCATTTTATTATGTAGGTTTTAGAATAGACACAGTCTTCAACCAATTTAAATACTTACGTCATCACAAAATCCAACAGATCATCTACCACTTCACTTTACAATACACACATTTGACACTAGATTATAAATGCTAGATCATTCACACTAACAAAACAACTCTTAGCAAGATTTGACACATTGATGACACTGACGATATACACTAAGTACAATCTAGAAGAAAAACTGAATTTATGGAGCACGACCATGCCGGTCTAGCTTCAATCATGAAATGGTATGGCTTCAGGTATTCCCGAAACACACGTGCCGGCTAACATGAGAGCATAAAAAATCAAGTAACAAAAACTAAAACCCAACTACGACTTAAAAGGTTTAAACAAGACACCACAGACAGACAAATTAAAAATCCGGAGTCACACGTGTTAGGGTATAAATCGAACAGATTACGTGTGACTCCGGATTTTTAATTTGTCTGTCTGTGGTGTCTTGTTTAAACCTTTTAAGTCGTAGTTGGGTTTTAGTTTTTGTTACTTGATTTTTTTTTAAATTCTTTTGGTGTTATAATATATATATTTTTGAAATGAGCTCATTAAGCCCTTTCATTTGATACCCAACATGGTACGATTAAACCATTTTTTTTTTTAAGTTCCTCACTTTATGTCCTTTAGAGGGCGCCATTTTTAATTTAATGTGACTTCACATAGCCTATAACCAGCGGACAATCACGACGCTTCTAACGATACCTCATTTGTCAAATTGTGATAAGTGGTTTGGAAGATAGGAGGGAACAGATGAACATACATACATACATACATACATACCGGTCAAAATCATAACCCTCCTTTTTTCTTCGCCGTAGTCGGGTAAAAATGGTAATGGCATGTGATGCTGCTGCGCCTGCGCCCGCGCAGTGCGTGAGACACCAGTATTTTATGAGCAATGCAGAATTGCTACTCAAATCGAAGATAAATATTTCGATGATTTCACTTTTTTATGCACGCGTAAGTCAGAGTCAGGGTCACGAACTCACGTACTTATTGTCAACCGACACTAATCTGGGCCTTGTATTGCTCAGTTATGCCAGTTGTGTCAGTTTCAGTTAATTAATTTACCTAAAGCCTGTTTTTAATCTCATAGACAAATTTTACAGGTGCAAATGTCGGCTTATTGGTGATTCGCCCGAAACAGTCGGATCGACACTTTTAAATAAATTCACTTCGTGCGAATCGCCTTTAGAAAAAATAAGGTCACACTCCAAATTGAAAAAACAATCAATAATCACTTGAAATGTCAAATTAGATTACGAAGTTAAAAAACAGCATACTTTAGCACTTGTTGGTTTCTTCTGAGTATTTTAAGGGACTTGTGTTTGCCGTAGGGGCGATCGATCAGGATAAGCTACGCGTGCCGCGGTTGGTTCGTGGATGGGTGACCATCTTTACACATCAAGACCCCTCCGAGCCTCGGAAAGCATGTATATATAGTACGTAAACCCGTTGGTCACGCCGTCCTTTGTAGATCTTTGATAGTTATGTTACAGGTCGTCAGAAGTCCGAAAGTCTGACAACCAGTCTTGTACCAAGAAGGTATCGTGTCACCCAGTAACTGGGTTGTGGAACTTTTGGTCAGATAGGCAGTCGCTCCATGCCATTCAGCTGCACCGGTTAGACTGGAAGCCGACCCCAACATAGTTAGGAAAACCCAATTCTATTAAAACCCCGAAATGAGACGCCTAAAACATGAACATTAATTGATTGGAAAAAACAGATTGCTCTTAACTTTCTCTAGTTGTTTAAGTGACAAAAAGAGCCGTCCATATAGACCATACCATACATCACCAATATACGTCGGTGATTGAGGTTTAAGAGATAGAAACTGAATGAATGATTAATTGTTATAATGACAGTAGGATTGCCCAGATGCCGCAGGCTCGACTGTTGAGCGTAAGGAGCTGGCCTCAGGCCACACAGAAGAGACGTGAGACGAGGACGGGACGCAGACGCGGCAAATAGTATGCAAATGGAAAAGCGACGCGCCTGCGTCTTGTCTTTTCTATACGTTTTGTGCCAGATGAAGTCTGCGTCCCGTCTCACTTCACTTCTGTGTGGCCCGCGCCTAAAATCGTGGGTGCTAGTCCCAAGTTGGGCGATGATTTTTCATTCGCAACAGCAGCGCGGAGTCTAGATATGTGACCGGCAATGATACAGTGATGACAATAATAGCCTAGCCACCCTTTTAATATGGGACTTACACACAACTAGCGAAATGTGGGTGTAGGTAGGTAAGTATATGCATCTGCCTAACCCTTCGGGGAATACAGGCGTGATTTATGTTAAGATAATATTAACATGACACAAGGTAATGGTTATTTATCACCATTTCTAAGGTTTTTTTTAAATATTACTTTGAATACGAAACTACCTCGATATCGAGTTGCATCATCTATACTTACATAATATATTTATATAAAAGGCAATATCTTACGAATAACTACCTAATTACCTATACTTTTACACCTTTTACCTACTTATTATTTGGGAAACTATACCTACTACATATAATAAAATATGTGAATCTGACGCGATAGTATTATGTGCCGCCGAAGAAGAAATCATAAATGTATTTTTCTCTTTTTGTTTCAAATGAAAGAAATAGCTAGTATTACTTTATATACGTTGAACATTATAAACCATAACGCTTATCTATCTAGACCACATTATATCGAAATAACTATCAAACACAACCAATAACAACACTGACATTAATCACAATTTATAAATAGAATTAATTAGTTTAATTAATTGAAAAGTAGTCATTTATTAAAAAACAAAATAAGTTTATACTACGCACTTCGTACTTACATTGCATCTTCATTGAATTCGAGAATGTATTCTCGAATTCAATGAAGATGCAATGTTACCATCCGAGTTGAAACTAAAATTTTGATAAAAATAAAAATCAATCAGTATTACTCTCTCCAGTGAGGGAGACAGATAGACAGACAAAAAACAGATACCAAGACTTTTAATAACAGACAAAGAAATATCAGCCGAAACAGTAAAGTTGGTCAACGGTTGTGTCGAGCAACTGGATCTGTCTGTGAACGTGGCAGTCCATCACTCCATCAAGCTACATTAACAGATGATCCACTATTCACAAAATATTGAGTGCGCACGCCGCGCAAGGTCTTCAACATCGAGGAATCAACTAATGGCCGATTGCTATAATTTACGGACCGTTATCGATTAAAGTTAAGACTCTTGTATCTTTACCAATAATGAAGCAAAGACCTCAGAGCTTTGCATAGTAGATCCTCCCATATTAATAGTAAAATTAGCTTACAAATCTTTTTATATGGCCAGTTTGGCAATAAAAAATGACATTGGTAAGCAAAACGATTCGTTTTCGTTTATAGGAACCGAGCATAGGAGATGAAAGTGATGAAACCTTGACAAAAGATCATTAAAGTGGCCGGAGCAATATTTTTTTACATGCTTAGTTTAAAAATAATAATTATCTATATTTTAATGTTTAAACCATTAAAAAAATCAAAGCTAAATCAAAGTCAGAACGTTTATTCTCACCAAAAGCAAACGTTAATTCCCAAATTATGAAAATAATAGTATGAAAGGATTTTGAAAAAGTGCTAGTAGAATAGAGCTCAAAACCAAGGGTTCCGTATCCAAACTCCAGGTAAAGAAATGAATAAGTAAAATGATAAAAATGTTATCACTCAAATAAAACTGGTTAAAAAATCGTCAACAAGACTGGTAAAACTAAAAATACTTATACAAGTTCAGATATGGTGAGTTCATGAATTCATGGGCTCAGAACATATTCGGTTCGGGATCATTGTGACTAAACGTCGACATTTGCAGATAGCATTCGAACCACATCCGCATAAACGGGCGTCGGGTCTGGTGTATGTTATATCCAATAACAGTATGTGAATTTTCATTAGAATAATTATAAAAGATCATTAAATCATATGCAAAGTCCTGCAAAGTTTTCGGTAAATCGAATTTATATAGCCCAACTGCCCAATCTATAGAAGCACCTATTGAAAAATAATTTATGTTCTAGGTTGCAGGAAAACATTTCAGATGAGAACGTCATCTGAAATGTTTTGAACATTTCACGAGATTATGCAAATAACACTAAGTAAGTACTGTAAATACTGACCTACCGACCTCTATTCTTCATCATTCATTCATTATATTTAAAAAATATAATTATTTCTTTTTGACGTGTAAATTTATGTGTTTTTAGAACCAATTTACAGAAATAAAATATCATTTATTTAACCCAAGAATCCACCATTTGTCAACTATATTATTATAACGTAAGATTTCTGTCGAAGCACCTGTTTGGTTTTACCGTAATAGAACAGAACCCTAGAAACCAGGTAAGCAATAAGAAACCTAATACCATCGTTACCAGTGAATGGTAATAAGGGTAATACCTCTAGGGACAGTGTCGTCCTCACGCGTCATTCGCAAGTTATATCGATATGAAACAGGGATATTTCAAATCGAGAATCGATTGCGAGCGACTATGATGCGACAGTAATTAACAGCTACAGCATTCATTCGACAATCGCACGCGGTCGAGAGAATCCAGTGTATGTTGTGTTAGTGATAAAAAACAATTTGTAAGGAAAGAGTAAATATGAAGGTGAGCTAATGTGACGTATTGTTTAAATAATCGCGAAAAACAAGTTGTTTGTTTTAATTAGTGCAAGGATTTTTTTTCATCGCCGCACAAATTTGAGGGTATTCTGATTTGTAGCTTGGTTATTTGTTAATTTTTCTTATTTTTCTGTGCGATTAAATTTATGGAAGCGTATTCTGTGACAAAATAATAATTAAAATGAGTGGAATAATTAAAACTTAAGTTTGTAAAGTTACACATAATGCTATGACAATTATAAATATAAAATATGACAATCATAAAAGAAATACAAAACAGTTACTGTTAGCTTAATAAAAACTTAGTTGCGTATTTTCGCAATATACATTGACAATTTCTGTAAAAAAAAAACCTAGTAATAAATCGATTGACTTTAAACTTTAGAACCGGTACGGTCATTGCCTACCTACATTTTAATTTTAAATCTGCAAAAATAACACTAGATATTATTGAAGAATTATAGCCAGCATACATATTAATTTTAGTAGTATTGGGGCTTGACCTATTATGAATATACTAAACCGGTGTGAATCGTGATTTATATGCGTATCCTTTCCCGTTCACATGTTTTTTATTAGATTTGCGCGGGTATTATTTACCTCAACTGAAATCATAGCCAGGTAAAGACAATAACCTAATAGTGATAACGAAATACCTATGAGCCATTGTTTCCAAGCAAATACTTAAATACATTCCCAAAGAGAACGTTTCTTTAATCACCAAAACAAGTTAAAGGAATCTTCAAGGCGATGCACTTAAACTAAATATAAGTGAGCACTTGTAGTAAAAATAACTTGCCCTGTGCGAACTGAGCGATGCCCGAATGCCTTTTATCATATTTATATTTTTTTTGTAAGTAGGTACTCTTGAGATATGGGAAGACGGGGCGTTCACACCCCGCCAGTATGATATGTAGACACATACATACAAATACGCCGATGTTTGAATACCATTAGGCGAGATTAGCTTAGCTAATTAGTGGGTAAAAAGTTCATTTAAAATTATGAGACCATTACATTTTATCACAAAAATAATATTTACAACGCGCAACTAAATATAAAATTTACTGTTAACGTTTATACTTGAATATGAATCTACACTAATAATAATATAAAGAGAAAGGATTTGTAGTTTTATTTGTAATGAATAAACTCAAAAACTACTGGACCGATTTTAAAAATTCTTTCACCAGTGTAATGCTGTAATATCACTGAGTAACATAGGCTATCAGTTAAAAAGATATCACGCGGGCGAAACCGCTGGCAGAAGGTAGTAGCGAATACGTCACAACATCTATCCTATAAAGTTTACTATTTGTTTGTCGTCTTCAAACAGAAACTCACAGTTTTTCTAAAGAACGTTGATTCAGTGTTTGATCATGCCACTACCTACTACGGAATGTAGGTACAGGTAGTGTACTTAATTAATAGGAAAAACAAATGTAGGATTGCTTGTTTTAATTGACCCGTGACACGTTTTTATTAGTTTTCAAGAAGAGCAGTTCCAACATTTGTTATAACGGCCGTCATCAAAATCTGTTAGTATTTGACATTAAGGCTCGTGCAGTCGTGAATTTTTCTCAGAAATTGTTTTGTTAAAGTCGCGCCTGTTTGCAGGACCCTTTAAGGTGTCAAAAACTGTATTTGGACAGCAGATATTGTGTGACCGTTCTTCAATTTCTTAGGAAACAAAAATTTTAGACAGTGCACACAACAGGGTCAAAATCAATTGTGCTTTTATGTGAGTTAAGTACGCAACTACCCCGCAGGTCTGCATTCTGCCTTCATTATGAATTATAATTTGTTATTGTTACTTTAGATATTAATTAAAGCCATCTACGTTTATTTACAGATATCTATACCTAGTTTACAAGTAAGCCCGTTATTATAAGTGCAAACATGCGTTACAGTTATGATCTTAATTATATTATCTTGGTATGTTTAAGTTTATTAAGTGTAGGTACTTAGATGATTATTTATAAAAATACATTTATATTAATTTTACTTAAGTACCTACAAATTAATAATTTTCAAAAGACTAATGGTTTTTTTCTGGTTTAAGGAATTTATCTTAAAAGTTACAGACTTAAAATACGTACTTAATAATTTAATTTTCAAAGTGGTAAAAAAAAGTGCGAACTGAAAGTTGTGAGTGAGTGAGTCTATCCTATATCACTTAAATATTTCCTGACGCTTTTTCCACATTTTTATGTTTACTAGGTAGGTACCTACTTACATACTATATGCTACACTAATATTATAAAAGAAAAGATTTGTATCTTTGTTGGTAATGAATAAACTCACTGGCCCGATTAAAAAAATTCATTCGCCATTATAATGCTATAAGGACCAGGCCCGGGTCGATGGCGCGTCGTGTTCCACGCGCAAAGAGATGTCAGCACACCTGACGGGGTCCGGGGGGGGGGTTAGGACCGATGCCTGGCAGGGTTGCGGAATAGTCCGAAAGGGATACCGGGACCCTGGCAACAGGCAACTGAAGGAACACGGGTAGGTTTTAGTCAGTAAGAGTCTGACACGCCCTTCCGCTCCGCCCAGAGCGGGAGAAGTCATTTGATGATTTCCCACCCAAAAAAAAAAAAAAAAAGCACTGGGTTACATAGGCTATAATTTATAAAGATATATCACGCGGGCGAAGCCACTGGCACCAGAGGCTAGTTAGAGAGAGTTAGTTTAAAAAATATAACAGGAAATCTAGTGGAACTTTTTTTTTCACCAGCTGATGACGAAATTTCGCTTTTATCAGTATAAACGTATCATTGATGACAGTTGCTGACAAATTCTAACATTAAACTAAGTCATACATCATTGTTAGAATTAAAGAAAATGAATTACACTTAGTTGACGCATTAGATTGTGTAATAAATATTTAGGAAGTGATAACGTCTCGTCATCCAATGTGAGTGACTCCAAGTCCAGAGTTTAACCGCCTCTGTGGTCTAGTGGTTAGACCACCTGTCTCAGACCCAGAGGTCCCAGGTTCCATTCCGAGTGGAGCCGAAATGTTCTGCTTGGTTTTTCTGGTGGTAGGGCTTGCTCTAAGTCCGCCTGGCTAGCTACCACCATGTTATCTAAGTCTGTCGCCATAGCAACAATGTTAACAGCATTGTTGTGTTTCGGCAGTTAGAGGAGATAGCCAGTTTCTCTATGGTTGAGAATTCCGTGTGAAGCTCGCTTCCACCTTCGGCCTGATCATCACTTACCATCAGGTGAGATATGCAGGCAAAGAGCTTCCCCGTTGTGGTAAAAAAAAAAAACATAATAAAGACTGATGGAAATCGCTTTCCTTCAGCCTTTCAGCCGACGCCAGACTTCCTCTTTTTGAACGATAATGAAGTTATCCATTATATGTATATTTATAGTTTTAATCATTGACCGCAGTTCAATAGGATATTATTTCATTAAACAAATTATGCCCATAAACTTCACTGGCTCTTTTGCATTGAATTTTGCATAAAAATACAAATGCCTCTACGATTGAATGCATCGTGATTGAATGTCAGACACCAACTTCTTCGTTGTCAGTCACCCAACGCGTAGAAGTTGGGTCTTTGACAAAACACACTAGCTAGCATTCAAATTAGAAGTTGGGTGTCTGTCATTACCTAATGCATCAAAACAAAATTAAAAGTTGGGTGTCTGACAGTACCTAATGCATCAAATTAGAAGTTGGTTGTCTGACGGTACCAAATGCATCAAAATTAGAAGTTGGGTGTCTGACAGTACCTAATGCATCAAAAACAAAATTAGAAGTTGGGTGTCAAACAGTACCGTATGCATCATCAAAATTAGAAGTTGGGTGTCTGACGGTACCAAATGCATCATAATTAGAAGTTGGGTGTCTGTCAGTACCTAATGCATCATCAAAATTAGAAGTTGGGTGTCTGACGGTACCAAATGCATCAAAATTAGAAGTTGGGTGTCTGACGGTACAAATACATCAAAATTAGAAGTTGGGTGTCAGACAGTACCTAATGCATCAAAACAAAATTAGAAGTTGGGTGTCTGACAGTACCTAATGCATCAAAACAAAATTAGAAGTTGGGTGTCTGACAGTTAATAATGCATCAAAACAAAATTAGAAGTTGGATGTCTGACGGTACCTAATGCATCAAAATTAGAAGTTGGGTGTCTGACGGTACCTAATGCATCAAAATTAGAACTTGGGTGTTTGACGGTACCTGATGCATCTAAATTTTCATTAATTTCCTCTAAATTAGTAGAAATAGAAACTCAGTCGGGTAAAGAGCTTCATCAATATTTAGGTATCTATACGAGTACCCTTCGTGATATCCATCGTGGCGCTCGCTTGTATCGAGGCGTCTGTTTTGCTGTTCTGATAACACACGACCTCATGTCGTGTCAATTAGTCTTTTACGTCTATAATTCGCACATTTATCATCATTAAATTACTTATTTTATTTAATAAACTTAATATTCAAGTTTGTATAAAAACTCAAATATAACTCTTAACGAAATGTGGGTGTGCCCTCTCTGACTACGCTTCTTGAATTAAAGGCGTGTGGTATATAGGTGACAGGGTAATTAGTGACCATACTTAAACACGTGACTTTACTCATCATTATGAACAACTTTTACTATGGGACTAAACCTGAAATCACGAAAAAAAAAAGCGTTTGTTCCTACATTTTGACGAGTTACGCGAATATGAATGTAGGGAACAGCAATTTTTTTTTTCTGATTGCTGGTTTGGTCTCATTGTAAAAGTTGTTCATTATAATGAGTAAAATCACTTTGTTTAAGTATCGGTCATTAATTACCAGTCACCCTATACATATGTATCTAATAATATTTACATATATTAAACTAAATCGTGTAAATAGAAGTATTGTCCAGCTATTATTATCATGTCTGATCTTAAAGGTCTCGTGAACAAACGTATCAAACTGTTAACATGCACTGATAACGCACTGTTGTTGTTAGCAAATTACATTCATTCAGTCAGGTCCTAGTTAAAGTTTGTTCATTTATGGCCGATTCCTATAAATTACGGACCAATATTAGTTAAAATTAAGACCCTTTTATCATTACCATTAATGAAGGAAAGACTTCATCGTTTTGTATAGTAGACCTGGTTAATTTAATATCATTGGGTCTAACCCAATGATATTAAATTAACAGATATGTTATAAGCGCGCAATCGTGAAGACCCGAAAACATTCCAATTGTAACGTTTTTACTTGTAGTGAAATGTAAAAATGAAATGAAATAAATTTATTTGCTTTGAATGCAGGTATTTACAATTTGGTGTTAGAATATTATTTACAGGGCCTTATACATTCTGCCTATTAGGCATGCAAATTTTAAACTTAATTTACTTAATCTAGACTTTAAAATTAAACATCCGATAATTTACTTAAGCTAAACTAGGTATAGAAGATATAAATTAAGCTATCGCTACACAAGTTAAATTTTATAGTACTCTATTATTTATTATTGACGGATCATTCAGGAAATCATTGATGGAATAATAACACTTTTCCACAAGTAGAGCAAAGAGCTTCTTTTTGAAAATTCTTATTGGCTGTGCTTTTATACAGTCAGAGATCATGTGCTTTTATACATCAGACAGGTATCTTATTATAAATTTGAGGTGCCATGCCAAAAACACTTTTTTTTAACAGAGCTGTTTTGTAGCCGCCTGTGTATAATAAGTTTTGGTACTGAGGTCTCATAGAAGAAACGAATGAATGAAACGTGGGTATGTGTGCGCTGCTGCGCGGAACATTTTTTTCGGTTGTTTTGTGAGTGTATAACATATCTGTTAATATAATATCATTGAGTAGACCCTTACATATTGAAGTAGCTATCACAGGTAAAATAAGCTTACGAATCTATTAATATGCCAGTTTGGCTATAAAAAAACCGAGCACTAGTAGATAGACGAGGGACTGAAAAAAAAAAAACAAAATTCCTCAAGCTACAAGGGTAGTACCTACCCACCTTTTCCTTGCATACCTACGTAATCACTCATTTAATATTGTCATTCAATTTTATAGGTTCTGTCATTCATAAGTCATTCATAACTACTCATAAGTCATAACTTATGGATTGATGATCTTTAGCAATCACGCAGAATGTAAAGCGTACTTCCCCACGGTATGTCAACAAACAGCTGAGAAAATTCTAAGAACTGTTTTTCATTGAATATTAAATATGATGAGCTTGTCATACTCATCACCCGGCCAGTTCATTGATAAATAATGTTTGTTAATTACTGATTAGTGCAAATGTATCTATGTAAAAATAGATTAATACTTATAAATACTTAATTACTTATACTGTCTATTGAATATAGACAATTAATTAAAAATGGACGTCAGATAGCAAACACCGAACTCTAGATGACTTTCATGTTGACGTGTAAGTTTTTCTTTTAACCAATTTACAGATTAGTAGATTTCATAAATTAATTCGCAAAAATCGAAATGTGATACTCAGAATTTTGCTTTACAAACTAATTGTTGGCGTAGTACGGTTTTCCCAAATGCGTAAACACAAATGAATCATATACTACTATAATATTTACATAAATAATTGGAAAATAAAAATCGTGTGAGCAGATGACGTAAACTCCATTGGTTTAGGTATTTAATAAAGGTAAACAAATAAAAAAACAAAAAAAGATGACACCGTGTTGTTTAAAAATACGTTATATCCAATACAATAGTAGGAGTATGATAAACTTTATCATTTATTTTTTAAACTACTCTTCGTAAATTTAACTCCTTGCGCAATTTTTTTTTGTTAGATTTATATTAATAAAAATATAATATTTTGTAATCTGTCTACTGCAAAGAGCCCAAAAAAACAGGTTCTCTGAACGTTAACGTAAACGTTGCTAAATTGACGAGTACAACCAACTGTGCGTAGCTTGGCAACTGAAGTGACATTAGTATTACGTTTAGTCGGTTACTTGACAGCTCTCTTGTCACGTGTTTTTTTGTTTGTTTACCTTTAGATAACTACCTAAACCAACGGAGTATAGACGCAAAATTCTTCTAACCAAACCGTCGTCGTGTGCATATGCCCTTAGTTCTCTTCTTTCAGGTACTTTTTTTGTTTCGGAGTCTGTATCTACCACATATTATGTATAATTGCATAATGTATGTAGGTTGTAGGCGTGACTATGACCTTAGCCGCAGCTAACTAAATTACCCTCCTTACATATCATTACCCATCTGATTGTTGATTGACCCACTTCTTTGATCGGCTTCAATAAGTCACCGATTTATTGCAAGTTCACGGTGACTACTGAGGTCTTGGATTCGATCCCCAGGTCGTCAATGTGTCATTGGGTTTTTCTTTTAAGTAATTCTCAGTAGCAGCTTGGGTTCTGGATTTGTTCTCAGATTTTGGCAATAGACTTTTCCCCATTACCTACACGGTTCCCACCGTAAATATCAATCCGCCTTGCCTTTTCCCAACTATGTTGGGGTCGGCTTCCAGTCTAACCAGATGCAGCTGAATACCAGTATTTTACATGGAACGACTGCCTATCTCAAACTCAAACTCAAAGCATTTATTTCAAATAAACCAATTACAGGCACTTTTGAATTCTCAAGGGGTCGGTCAGTCAGAAAGATGAAGCTAGTTGCCCATTCCAAAGCGCAGTAGGCTCCTATGGAGAAGAACGGGCAAGAAACTCCACGGACACTCTTTTAAATCAGAATATTGTTATCTTTTAAATCAGAATATTATTTATCTGACCTCCACAACCCAGTAACTGGGTAATACAATCCCCCTTGGTAAGACTGGTTGTCAGACTTTCGGGCTTCTGACGACCCGTAACGACTGTCAAAGATCCTCGACAAACGGCTTAACGTGCTTTCCGAGGCCCAGAGCTGTGGAGGAGTCTCAATATGTAAAGATGGTCACCCATCCACGGACCAACTCCGGCAAGCGTAGCTTATATTCACATGCATAACGCGTGTGTGTAGTTAAGCAAAGAGTTATGTTACTATACAATTATCTTCATAACACGATAGCACCGATAAATAAGAAAATAACAATGTCGGATCTGTATAATGACCGTACACCGGTAAATAGGAGATTGTTTTATGAGTTGGAATTTAAAGTGATATTTAATCTATACTATACAGGCTGTAAGGGTAAACACTCTTGTCATTCAAACCATGGGTAGTTGACTTAAATATAAAAATAAATGACCGAACACAACAAAAAAAAACGTTATTTTCATTAAAAGATTTTAAAAAGTTTCTTTCCGACACCGTGCTCTCTAGCGAAACAGCTGAAAATAAAATATTCCTTTTTGAGAGCTTTCGTTGCGTACGCTGCGTAAACGGTTTGTTACGTAAATATCATGTATGATGGAATTGTTCCTCTTTAAAAGTTCTAAAAGTCCGCGACAGGATATCTATCTTTTAAGATTGACTCATTATAACCTTTTTTATGGTAATCAAATTTGTTCGAAATTAACGCATTATTTGCGAAGGAGTTTTATCAAAATAATATTAATTCTTATTCAAACAAATAGCTTAAACATCAAGGGTATTTATGTAGCAGCAAAATACTTTTTAATTCATTCGAATCGGACATTTAATTTCGAAGTTATCATGAGTATGAAAATGCAATACGCGAACCGTTCGAAGCCGGCGCCGCGCCGCCGCGACGTTCCCTACTCTAAAGAGGAGAGGATGGGCACACGGGTAGATCATGACCTGGAATAGGCCATATGATAAGTTTTATCCCTATATTCCCACGGGATCGAGATCTACGCGGGTGAAACCGCGGGGCACAGCTAGTAATTCATATACAGCATGTAACAAAAACCCAGTACGATCCGAAAGGGGGCGCCTAGGTACCGCAATAACATTACAAAAAGTAATTTAAAAAAAAAAAGTGAAAATAAGAATGTGTTTGTGTTATTTCTATTTAAAATTCACGTTTTTTGTACCAAAATTAACCCAATTTCATTATATATTAGCAAATTTTCTAGAGGTCATAAGTTATGATTTGTAGACACCAGCTAAACGACGGCCGCCCGCGCCCCATTTAATAAACCGGTAAAATTTCCTATTGAAAAAATCGCGGCGAATTTTTGATTTTTTCAACAAAAAAATCCTCATAAATAGACTCTCAGTATGGTTCTTAACAACACCGTCACGGAACGGACAGGGTTTTTGTTAGACACTACATATATACAGGCTGAATATTTTAGAGGGCGACAGATTGATAGTACAGTCACGGACTTTAATTGATGAGCCACCCGGCACTGTTCGTATTTTAGCCAAGTAATGCAAATCGGGTTTATTCGGTTCCCGACACGCAAAGTCATATGTCTTCGTATTAAAAGAAGAAAATTATATTTCATATCTTTACCGGTTGGCTAACCTGAGAGCCAGAACTACAAACTTGACAGCAAAGTGTCAACCAATTGCAGGTCTAGCAACAGTAACCTAGCAACGATAAACAATCGTTGCTAGGTTACTGCTGCGATAGTAACGTTAGCGTACGGAGAAATATTAATAGTCATTACGACAAGTTCGTAAGTAACGTCTCTGACATCGATATTTCAACTGTCACTGTCTTCAGTTATGTTTTCAGAATTATCGAGTTAATGAGCTATGATTCAAAGGAGGTCGGTAACAAATAGATTGGATAAACTAAATGCAACATTGTATTTCTTTTATCAATGAGAACTTATTAGTCAACCTCTATGGATAAGACTATTTCCGATTAAAAGTAATTTATTTGTCATCTTGTTTACGAGCGTGCGATTTGAGTTCGTATTTAATCGTGTAATCTCGTGAATGTATGAAACTGCAAAATTGAAAAGTTTGAAGGTGGCTCATCAATTAAAGTCCGTGACTGTACCTACCCACCTTCTCATAAAAATAAAAGTGGTTCATCATGGATCACTTTTATTATTAAGAGACTATTTGAAATAGCTATGAAATTAACTCGTTGAGCCTGTAGATAATTTTGTACTTACACTTTTATTAATTTTACAAGGTAACACTTAAAAGTGTTATTTTTAATTTTGTGAACAGCAAAACACAGTAAGTAGGTATTAAACTACACCACATAAAGAAAAATTACATAGGTTAAGTGGATTAGACTATCATCAAGAAACGGGGTCAATAAACTATCATTTACAACACAAAGGTTGTGCCGAACTCTGTAACAGTCATTGTCTCTGCTCGGTGTCAAATATTACGAAGCGTTATCACGTTGTTATTCTGAATGCATTGGGGCTAAAATTACTCTATGACCCTAGCGTAGGTACAGCTAGATAGTCGCCTTTTGCGCAGACATAATATCATTACTTTAGAAATTACACCTTAAAAATAACAGCCGCACGGGTCGATCCATCAGGTTAAGCTACGCTTGCCGGGGTTGGTCCATCTTTTCATACCGAGATTCCTCCGTGGCTCGGAAAGCACGGCTGTTGGTCCCGGCTCCCGGCTGTCATTCGTGGAACTTTGACAGTCAATACGGGTCGTCAGAAGCCCGAAAGTCTGACAACCAGTCTTACCAAGGAGTATCGTATTGCCCAGTTACTTGTGGAGGTCAGATAGGCAATCACTCTATGTACAATACTGTTATTCAGCTGCATCCGGTTAGACTGGAAGCCGACCTCAACATATTTCGGTAAAGGCTAGGCAGATTGATTTTGTTTACAATTGATTCTAATTAATGCGTTCATCAGCGATAAACTCGTGTAGAAATAAAATATTTTTTAGTAAAACATTTTCTAAAAATCAAAGTTAAAGCATAACAAATTCGTAGATGTAAGTAATATGTTTTATGGTCCACAAGTTCAAAGTTCAATGATAAAGAAGAAGCTGATAATACGGAGCTAGAATTCATTATGACATTTATACGAGTTTCAATAATATTCATAAATAAAATAAAATCTTGAATTCCCATTGCCTAAACCACTAGGTTTAAAAATATGAAATTCCATAGATAATCAAGGTAAATACTACGAAAGGAGTTTTGAAAATTCAAATGTTAAATAGATGAAAGTATGTATGGAAATTCTTAATTCTGGCCGATATGCCCTCAGGCTCACGGCTTGTTAAAAATAAAAATCTTAAATTAATTCATTCACTGACAGACAACCTCGCCGTAGGTGATTATATGTTCCTTGCAGACAACGCACTGCCTAAATCTCTGGGTCTAGAAGCATGAAATGAAATGTTTCACAAGAGTTTTTCACATGGATGGTGGTGAGCAGAGCACTAAACCAGGGGGCCAAGTCTACTAATTTACAAACGTGTCAATGTTCTCGCAATGATGAGTTTTTGACAGAATTGCCATACAAAATCTGTCAAAAACTCATCGTTCCTCCTCGTTTAGTGCGCTAAAAAAGTCCAGTACCCTAATTGCGTAATACACGAACAAACCGATTCCAATTCTGACCGATCGTGCATTACGCTTTACTCGCTTACTGTGCTGGACTTTTGAAATTCACCCCCTGAAGAAGTTAAATAGGCGATGAAAGTTTTTATGCAATTTCGTGGAACCGATGGAAAATCCCATCGGGCACACGGTTTCTTCATTAGTAAATGAATATTATTTATTTTCAGGAAATTATATTGATAGTATTGGCCGTTTGCGGTGGTGCATTATCTGCGATACCATGCTGTCCGAGGAACGAGACGTTAATGCCAAAGGGTTTCTGCGGTACGGAGAAGATGACTGTGATCAACTGCACGCATGGACGAATGGTTCTCAGAGACATCATTCTGGATGGAACCAAAGTGTCCACCCAGGATTCGCCCAACTACGTCTTTGTTGAAGACCCTAACCAGTGAGCATCGAAGCTACATATATCTCTCTACTTTGATAATTTTTTGATGGCTGAACAAAACATTTAGTTAGGTTATCGTTGAAAGTTTGTGCACAGGAGACAATCATAAAAACAGGCGAAAACTTCAGCCACAATTAATTACGCGTAAATACGTTGCACGCAGTGTCTTCAATAAATTAACTAAGTAAAAATTTTGCCAGGTATTGCGTGGCTAGCATGTACCGGAACAACAGTAACCACGCTCTAGGCATGGTTCCAGTGGCAGTGGTTTGTTTTGAAGAGATCTCCAGGACCAGCGACATAGAAACCAGTGGAATCTTAACACTTATATCTGTGTTTTTCCTCGTTGGTACTATCGCCGTTTACACTTATTTGCCACAGTTGAGGTAAGACTGAACACTACTATTGATTAGATTGTATTTAGGAATTTCTTAGCAGCACAGAGTCTGGACTTGTGCCAATGTGCGGTTGACGGAATAAGGCTTGAACTTTACATGGGTTTCAAACCTGACTTCCAATACGTAGGTCCTATTGACCTCTGATCCACCAACTTTATTCTTTGAATTCCATTTAAATACTAGGTACTTATAAAACTAATCTAGTGAATTGTTCTAGTTTCAATATCATATCATTACTATGCTACGCCCATTTTTTCGATATCGTTGTGAAACATAAACTAAACTACGTCAAAACCAATGAAATTCTGTGATGATTTCATATTAATATTGGATATTTTAATTGATTATTTTCAGAGATCTACAGGGGCTATGTTACATGTGCATGTGCGTCAGCATGGCGTTAGGATTCTTGTCTTTGGGAATACTCCAACTGAGCCCTGGCTTCAGAGGCGAATTTTGTACAGTCACAGGTAAATAAACATTTTGCTTCATTCTACTATACTACTCATAACTTTGCATGTGGTCTACATAACTAATGCATTTTCGGTTTCCGCCATATTATGACATAATTCGAATAACTGTACAAACACTGTATTTTAACTGATTTCGGAGATTCTCAATTCGTCTCTGTATGTTTAATTTCGGAAGTCGGAGTCTTTGTTTTTCAATTTTCGTTTTTTTTCCACCGACTTCCGAAATTAAAGTTATTTTTCACGTTTTAGTGTTTTTTTTTGGAAGTCGGTTGTTTTTTTTTTGTAAAAAGTTTTCCTTGTAATCTTTGCTTACGTAGTGCTATTGTAGGTAGTAGTTTGCCATTTCTAATAATACTATATTTGTATTTGTTACTTTCAGGCTTTCTCGTCTACACCTGGATGATGGCAACTTTCTTCTGGATGAATGTTATATCTATCAACGTGTATCGCACAGTGCTGTAAGTGTAAATACTTCTATCGACCTGAGGCCCTGGACAAAGTGACATTCTATCAGCAATAACGATGGTGGAAAAGGCAAAAATGTATAGGACTGACATAAGCTATCGAAAAGTTTATGTCAATCCTGTTGAAAGTCGTTGTAGAAATACGACCCGCTTTCGAAGCGATTGTCAGTTGACTAGGGCCTCTGAAGCCTTATGTCTCCTTTATTGTTTTTATCTAAAATGTTCTGTATCTTTCTTGCAGAGATTCAAGTTATCTAAAGAAGACGGAGAGGAAACAATATTTCATCTACAGCTGCTACGCTTGGGGCTGCACACTTTTATTCCTAACCGTCACCCTTATTGCCAACTTCGTTGAAGGAGAACACTTCAAGCCAGGTTTCGGAAATGGCAGTTGCTGGTTCAATGGTGAGTAAAGTTCTATATGGATAATTCGGTCATAGAGTAGTTGAATATTTGCTACATACATAAACTCACGGCTTCTTCCCATGGTGGTAGAAACTACAGAAAGCCACCTGCTACGACCCTTACATATTCCTTTTGCCTCGTTTACGTTCATAATCTGAGGCGTGAGTTTCTTTTAACCATCTCGACTTTACGCATCGATCGCGTTCGGCGCTCCGATTGGCCCTTCACGGGCCTTGTGAAAGGCCAATCGGAGCGCTGAACGCGGTCGATGCGTAAAGTCAAGATGATCAAAAGAAACTCACACTAGGTCCTCTGGTCATACATGAACACCGGTTGCGAGTACTATGCACCTGACCTTGAATGTTGACCTGACCTTGTTGTTGTTGTTGTTTGTGTTTGAATCTTTTGCTATGAGATGTTAATTTTGTTTTTGTTCAAGGTCGTACCGAAACTTGGATTTTCTTCTATGGCCCGGTGGCGGTTCTTATTGCTGCTAACGTAGCTCTATTCGGTATGACATCGTTCAACTTATGGAGGCAAACTAGGAAATATGAAGTCAATACACTAAACGTCCTAAAACACAAGTAAGTACCTTCCTTGACTTCCCGTAGAAATATCGGGATAAAAGGTATCATTATGTCCTTCTCCAGGTCCTGGTCTACCCATGTGCCAAATTACATCAAAATCCGTTAAGCCGTTTTAGCGCACTTTCTCATTTATAATATTTTAAATATACATTTATATAACTATAATTATATAGTTATAGTAATATACAGCGTGTTAGGGTAAACACCGTTATCCTTGCAACCAGTGGTTTGGTTTCATTTGTAGAACGTAAAATCAATGGAAAATTACAACTTTTTTTTTCTTTTTTTTAATTCTACCTTGTACCACAAGAGACGCAAGTTCGTTGCCCTATGCGCTAGGTCAACGAACTTGCGTCTCAACACGGGCGGAGGGTGTGGGATGTGACCTGACCGGCCGCGAGCGCGACCCCTCTCTCAGTCAGTCAGCTGTTTCGCTAGAGAACACGGTGTCGGATAGAAACTTTTTACAATCTTTTAATGAAAATAACGTTTTTTTTTTATTGTGTTCGGTCATTTATTTTTATATTTAAGTCAACTATCCAAGGTTTGAATGACAAGAGTGTTTACCCTTACAGCCTGTATAGTTATAGATAGCCTAGTTAGGAAGGATTATTGTCCAAAACGTATTTAATGATGTACTACTAATGACGTAATTGTATGATGCTGTCGGTCACTTTTTATAACCATGAACTTAAATTTTCAGGTTCCTTCTGTCTTTGAAGCTGTTCCTCGTCATGGGTATTTCATGGATATTCGAGATCGCTAGTTTTGCTCATGGTTCAGCCCACATTATTTGGTAAGCAATTCCCTGTTATTACTCTAGTGTCTTGCCAGATTATACAACGAGTGATCGTTGTAAAATTAACAAAAAAAAAAGAAGAAAATGGCGACAATCGGGGTGAAGGCGCGAGCCCTCACCCCGATTGTCGCAATTTTTCTCGAATACAAAAAGCCTACCCACGACAAAATAATAAAGTGTAATGTGCCTCTGTTCTAACCATTTCATTTTATGTTACAGGAAAGTCATGGATACGTTTAACTGCCTACAAGGAGTCATCATTTTCTTATTGCTTGTGCTCCTAAGAAGGCGCGCCATGCGGGGTATGGCCAGCGAGAATCTTTGTCTATGGTTCAGTCGCCCTCTGGCGGAGAAGCTCAGCCCACACGACGATTCGGATGACCAGGAGATACTGGGAGATGATACCGTGGAAGTCAGGCTAAATTAAAGTGGATCGTTCATTATTTGCATCCAAAATCGTTTTGATCTTATTTTCATGTCACATAGCTAGTCAACAGGAAAATTCGATTAAAAATCTACACCCAATATCATTTGTATTGAGATAATATTTATTTTCAATACGAAGCTTGTTGATGTAAGTAATCGTATAATTCTGGGTTAATAAAGGAGCAATAAAATAGAAAGTACAAATGCGCTTTATGTAAATAAGTGCACCGATTTACTGGTATTGCTGCACTGAATGAACTGAGCGATACAAAATATTATTTTAAAATCCACCTCTATATGTTTTAAAAGTAATCTTTCATAATAATTCTGAAAATTAACTAATAGAGTTTTTATAATGTGAGATATCTGTTTAACCTCTAAGATAAAACAATGTTTTTCAAAACATTTTAGGTGAAGTCTACGTAAGTAATTACTGGTTAATAATACCGATTATGTGCCATTTTCAATCTGCCTCAGAATAAGCCGATTCAAAATGATCTGATATTGTTACTATTGAATTTATTTATAATAATTAACTTTTAGTATCACCATTTTATGTGCCATAAAATAAAGTGTAGGTAGGTATTTTAAAGAGGAAACTCAATACATATTTTTATTTTAAATATGATGATACATATATTAAGATTTTTATAATTTACTAGAATTTACTCGATGTAAATACTACAAAGTAAGATTTAAATTTTAAATAAGTAATAATAAGTTCCTATAAGTAATTATAAATGTTTTTTCAAGAATGCATGTTGGTATTTAATACTAATAAATATATTTTAATTATTTTTATCGTGTTTTACATACTTATTTTTATCTAAGCCCCAAAAATCTATGCCTTAATGATTTCATGCTTTACGTCGCGAATTTTACGTTACAGAAATGGTATCTTTATTTTTTACTTGATCTTTGTGTGTAGGTACAAATTCCTATCATATATTATATCTTTCCTTAAATTACTTACAATATATCATATTCTGTCCTATTATAAAAAACAATTTACCATATAACAAAAAAATAGAATAATCTGCCTCGGTATTTACTAGGTACATAGTCGGTCTATTAGGTATTTTTTTAAATTAAATAATAGACAAGTAACTTATCCGTTACGCTGTTTCGTAGCTAAATAAGCATCCTCAATTTTGTTCAATACCAGACCTAAGTGACGGATTCACACATGAATGGAGGATACGAGTGAAAAAAATGAACATGCAAACTAGTAATAAATATGTAAGTAATATTGTTAATACTCCTACGGAGCAGGTGGTAAGGGCCGCATTTAAAGGTGTGGAGGCCCTGTTGCAACTTGCAACCAAGAAGTTGTGGCCCCGAAAATTTTATGGAACAGAGGCCCCATTTAAAGGTGTGGAGGCCCTGTTGCAACCAAGAAGTTGTGGCCCCGAAAATTTTATGGAACAGACGAAAAACATAATTGATTTAATTCGGTTTTCGGTACCTATCAAAGTATTTCAACATATCATTTTTAAGACCATCAACTCAAAATTAAAAAGTTTCCTCGTGAATGTGAACTTTTTTTTACCTAAAATAAATCAAATTGTAGAGACCCCTATTTTGTGGAGGCCCGGGGCCATGGCCCCTGTTGCCTCGCCATAAATCTGGCTGTACTTGACTTCTAAGCTATCGATGTATAACTGTGTATGAACACATGGAAAACCGACCTATGGTAGGTAGCAAATGTTAACATTTGCATCGACACAACCGTGTGTTTGCACTGGCGAAACATTCAAGACAAAACATGTTGAAATCTCTATTTTCTGTCAAATGCAAACTTAATGGCGGCTCGGAAGTGCGCTCAGTACTCGCTGCGCAGTACCCCACCCCTCACCTCCGCTGACCCATGAATTCGTTACTGCGCAGCGACTCGCCTCATGTTCCGAGCCTCAGTACTTACCTACCAAATAATTCATGAAAATGTAACCTTACCTTTGCATATAAAAAGGATACAGGATAGAATATAAGTTTAAGAACAAAAAAAAGCAAATTGTGATAAAACAACTAAAAAAATATGTTGGTAGTTGCTCAAAAGACCAAATGCCAAAGCCGTGAAAATTTAGCGTTCCGATTCCGAAAAAGTCATTCAACTTTTACGTCAAACTTCGCGAGTGTAGCGAGCAGTGAGCGAACGGAAACGCAAAGTACGCAAATAAACCGACAGAATCTCCGAATTTAAATCCAACCAAAGAATCAAAAACTTTTAGATACAACGTTATTAGCGTCTTTTGACATCAACTTACATGGTTTTATTATGTTTTGTGTTTGTGATCATAGAATTAAGTTTAAGTGCTTTATTGTATGACAAACAAAGTATCGATAAAAACGACAAGTATCTTGTAATGAAAGTAATAAAGATTCAATAACAACATGTATGTAGTACTGTTAACATTGTCATTATTGTGTGCGACACATGAACTGCACGCGGAAGTGGGCGATACGGATCTCAATGAGATATCGGACAAGCTCAACGGAGTTAAGATAAATAAATGCTGCGAACATAACGAGATTCTTGTCGACGGGATATGTAGACTAGCCGATAGATACAACCAGAGTAAGTATATGTAAATAACATACAGAATACGTATTATTGACTGTTAAAACTTACCTACATAACCAACCTTACCATTACTTTTAACTAGAAACTTTTGGGTGAAAACTAAATTACTTCTTATAATTAAAGCAGACAAACCGACCTTTTGTTATTACTCTCAATACAATTTAGGCATTGTGATTTGTTTCCACATAACAATGATACTTTAAAACTCTTAAGATTCAATATTGTGCTCATAATTTACAGGTTTGTGGACACCACAGTTTAAGACTGAGGATGGCAACGATGCCAAAGTAAAATACTTTAATTATGTATATGGTGTGCCAGACTGTGCCACCACACAACAGAGAGCTATATTTGATTTAGGAAAATCCGAAGATACGTAAGTAATCACATGCCTTCACTCATTGATATCAGCAAGACCCAAAAATTACAAACTGCATGTTATTGGGATCAATTTATGAGAGGACTACATACCTGTAGACTTCCATGCTATGTATAAATTGATTGAGCTCAACAAGCAAAATAACATATCTGCAGAAAATTCACAAGTTACCAACCACCATAATTATTTTACAGGCTTAATTTATTAACTGATGGTCGCTTACGCCACATTATCAATCACCAACCCAGTTCAGATGTGAAAGAGGAACCAGTGATAAGCACATTCAGTTTACATGAGAGCATATCAATACCAGAAGAGAAGGAACCTTCATCGTACATTCACAACCAAGCCAAATACTGCATGGATAAGGTGGGATGGATACCATGAAATATTTGAGTGTCTTGTAGGATTTATAATAACACCGCTTTAAGACGGTATCTCTATTTAGATGCTTTTATGGACTGGAAATGATTCAAATATTTAAAAATTAATCAATCGAAATCATACATTAATCAATCTACTAATTACAGAGGATAACTTGATTGTCTTTTTTATGAAACTAATCAAATTGATAGAGATACCTCTACTTTACAGTAGCTGTACCAACACTGCAATAAAGTTTAACAATAGTTATTGGGTTAATTTTAAATCTAGCATGTTATCCTGACCGGCGGGGCATTTCCTTATTTTTAAGAACATTCACATTCGCATCTTATTTGCAATCTGTCAAAAAAAACATCAATTTACTAACATTTTTGACAAGTTTGACAGATTGCGGCTTGAGTATGAACGTTTTTTAAGTAAGAGAATCAATTCTCTTCTCAGATGAAAGTTTTTCTAGACCTGCAGGCGTAGCATGAGCACAGTTTTGTCGACGGAAGAGTACACAAAAATACGAGACTGCAGCAAAGTAGAAAGAGTCAACTGTACTTTTTACGGAATTCACTTGTTTACATAATTCGACTCAGAATTCTTTGTTTTGTCATAGGATTTATCGGTTGTCAGTGTGATTTTGACAGTAAGGATAGAAAACTTTCTTCTGAAATAGTCTACGTACAAAAAGACCTAGACAAAGATCCTTAGAAATGAAAGACAAAATGACAGATTATGTCTATTCTTCGTAGAGATAGAAAGCGCCATGCTACGCCTGCTGAGGGTCAACCCTCTGGTCTAGAAAAACTTTCATCTATTCATTATCAGTGAATGACATTAACTACTTTCACATTCCACTTTGTTTGAGCTTGCTACTATCTGAGTCATTAAGTGACTCGAGTTAATATTATGCATAAAAAAGTATTCATTTCATGCTTATAGTTTTATGTAAATAACGGCATGCGGTTTTTATACCATTGTTCATTTAAATCAAATATCAGTCATTTGTAGAAACATAGAATATAGTTTTAGAGTTCCATTCATAGTGTAGTTTCATCCTTAGATAATTTAATGTGTGGTTAAATAATAGTAGAAATACAATAGAGTACCTATTCATAAAGTAATCATCAAATGTGTTAAACTTTCCTCTCATTATTTTAATAAAATGTTTTCTTTCAGATTTTAGTTACACAAAAAGATACACAAACAAAAAAACCCGCCAACATAACAGGCGCATATGCATTAGTATGTGTACCAGAGGTCAAAATTAACTGGAAAGACACGAATTTTCTCATGAAGAAGATCCTTAACCCCGTATTTCATGCTATTGCGATGATCTTGTTCTTACTGGTGGCCGTGATATACTTTGTGTTGCCCACCCTGCGAGACCTGTCTGGTAATATTATCACGACTATAAACATGTGTCTGATTGTGAGCCAGGCCGCAGACCTGGTGAGAATATTCACCGAGTTCAGTAACCATGTCAGCTTCATGGTTACTGGTAAGTAGAGAGCCCAACAATAAATGCATGACATACATATTATTGCGTACCTACTACATAATATTTCATTTGGGGTTGACATTTTTCTTTTGTTTTCCAGATATTATCTTGTATATCAGTCTACTGGCAGCATTTTTCTGGCTAAACAGTTTCGGTTTTTATGTATGGAAAACGTTCAAGTATGTATTTTACAAGTACGCATTTTTTATTACTAATACAGTAGTTGTAGAAAGGAAAAATATTCCACAGCAATTTTTCATCATTTGACTGTAATATCTGTCTGAAGGCTTATGTCACTTTTTAGTTTATGTTACTGTAATGCCTGTTTTCACTAAAACTACGCGACACCTTTACACCTAAATGTAATTCATAATAAAAGCGCACACTAAAATTTTTAACTCTCTTCACTAAGTCAGGCGTTGAAAGCATTTAACTGGTAAAACATCCAATAACGAAAGATGAAATTCAGCAGAGGCATGAAAATATTCATTATGCTTAATTAATGCACTGTCTGAAAATATTAAATACAGAATGAAAATGTTTTATGTGGGCAAACCTACACTGTCAGTAAACAAAATGCATCCATTATATTTTCAGATCCCGCAACGTCTTCCTGCGCGTGACGGACGTTCGCAAATACTGCTATTACTCAAGCGTCGTATGGTTCTGCGTCCTAATCATGGCCGGCATGGCAATATGCGCGCATTTCCTTCTAGATACCGGAACTAATCCCAACAGAAAAACAAGGATCCAGTTCTCTTCGTCAATCATCGTTGACGATGTTGAACAGGAGACTATCGGTAAGATGATTCATCAATATTTATTAGAACCTTACACCGAAATTTAAATGATGTTATTGACACAATCATAGATTCGTTTTAACGGTTAAGGAAAATCTCTTCATTAAAACTTCCTATTGATTTCAAATGAGTACAAAAAAACTAGTTTCATAGATTTGTAAAGCTAGTCCAGTAGTCTAACCAGTTAGTAGCAGTTGAACTACATAAGTTTCCTGTTTATTTCAGGATTGCTTGGTATTGCCATATTCTTCACCCCAGTTGCGTTCACCATAATTTTCAATGTGTTCTTTTATGTCACGACTTTAAAAATCATAAAGAGGATTAATATTTATGGCAGAATTCACCATAAACTCAAAGGATGGTATGTACTACAACTATTACGAGTCTTAATTTTATATCGAACCCTGCCCACAATGTTTTAATCATAAATTTTGTTTTTTCCAGCTTTAATTTATTCCTACAACTATTCCTGATAATGACGACAGCATGGCTATTTCTTTTGTTGTCATGGCTCAACATAGATGAACTACTATACGCACACATATTCGTGAACCTACTCCAGGCAATTTTAATATTCTATGTGTGCATCGTACGACAGTCGCATGTAACGTTTTTATTGCGTAAGAGTTGTTGTTATGCAGAACCAGTGCCTACGGGGGAGTGGGGCGACGAGATGACTCACATGAATGGAGGGAATTATTGACATATCAACGAATATTAATTAAGCAGAATCTCATGATAATGGATAGTTCTTTTAGAGCCGATACACACTAGCTTCCACAAAAGTAGTGGCACGGTTGTATGAATGTGGCATATTTTAAATGTGATGTTTGAAGCTATATGACACTATATACATATGTATGAATAGTTATAACGATAGCATTAATTTTTAAATATTATACTCAAGTAGGTATCACAGTTATACATGTTCTGTGTACAAATGCGTGTGCCTTGTAAATGTGCCTCAAATTATGATTTAGAAACACCTACCTAGTACATAAGTCATTTTATCTACTAGACGTCTAATGCCACTTTGAATGTTATAGTAGTTTTGCCTAACTGTGATTTATGTATTAATTATGTATTGGAACCGAGTGTCTTATTAATTATATAAAAATATTGTAACTGTCAGTATTTTACCGTGTATATTGCAGCAGTAAAATACTCCAAAGCCTTATTGGCATAAAGAGTGATGTACAAAATCAACAATATGAAAGTGGTAAAAAAAAAATATGATGTTGAATAATAATTGTTTCTAAACAATATTTGGGTTGATCTCTCGTCTTTAGGAATCGATTGCTCATAGAAGATACTTAAAATTATTTTAGAAATTAACAAAAGTTACTAAATTAACAAAGGATACTAACAAATAACCACTGATACGATTGTAACATGAGACAGACTATAGATTACCGTCGACATTAAAACAATGAGTGTACTATGAATACGAGGCTTTAATGTGTGCTATCAATTTGATAAAAAAAGAGCATTATGTCCGTCCTTTTTCTGTATTAGCAGCTATAGGTGGTTAGTGAACTTATATAAATAATAATATGTATTGTATACACTGCTCTCTTGCACTAACAAATATAAGAAAAGTTGTCATTTATATGTAATATTTTAACTTGGACTTTCTGTTATGTCGAAACTGTAATGACGAAACGCATTTATGATTATTTTTTAATTCATTTTGAATTTACTTTAATAAACGCAGCTAAGAACATGAAGTGGTTTTGTTTACTCTCTTGGGCAGGTAATGGAAAATCAGTTAAGTACTCAAACTGAAAATATATAAATATAATTATAAATCAATCACAGCCTGATAATCTCTTAAAACAGCATTTCAATGTATATAACTAGTCCCCGATTCCGAGTTTTATATTGTATCGAAGATATCATCCACGTCTGGTTTCCGTAACACTGATTTAACGGAAAATAAGCTAAGCATTAATAAGCTTCAACAGTTTTTGGTTGTTATTCTTAACAAGAAAACGTGTTTGAAAAACATTATTTAAATGTTATACATATAATACTTATATGGGATCAAAGACATATGTCTTGAGATCGACGAATCGCATCAAATATGCAAAGTGGCATGACAATAATAATACACCATGTCCTTTTCAAAAAACGCAAAACTTAACAAAATTACAATTATTTAAAACCATTATCATTGTTATGGAACAGTGTAAAAAAAAGGCATAAGTATTTTCAAATGAAAACTATTTAAGCAGGTAAGTTTATTCCTTGTATAACAGCAACACCATGCTAAATCTATTACTGACCTGTGAAAACAGCTGTCCCTCGGGCCTGAGCGTGAGTGCTGCCATCTGACTGCGCACGACCAGGTGACTGTCGTCCATCACTGTGTTGAAGAACCGCCGCGTCGGCAGCAGGGCCTCCAGGTCTATCATTAGCTCCAGGAATCTCTCGCAGTATCTGTAAAGTGATATAAATGTAAAACAGTTGTAAAAAAAAATACTATTAGCTACAGAGATAGTTGAATGAAATATACGGTTCTGTTGTTTGTGTTAGGAATAATTATATTTTTAAAGAAACCACTCCCTGTACGGTTTTGTTTAGTGGTGTACTAAACAAAACCGAAAATATTCGCCACATACACAATGAAACTTTTAGAGAAGCGTAATTTCGTTCATAAAAACTGTGTTCAAGTGTTTACAATTCGCAGTGTGATTGCATCCCTTTAGACAATTGCATGAAATCACGCCTTGTTAGCCTGTAAGGTGCGATGTTATGCTCATATAATGAAAATTACAATAAGAAGCTGGGTTATTTACTAACTAGCGTTTAAGACTAGCGTTTATGATTACCCTGCATGTATAAATATGTATGTAATATGTATATTTACATTGTATGTATAAATACAAGCAATATTTGTTAGTAGAAAAGGGTAATCTAAGGGTAGGGCTAGTGTAGCAATACTAACAAGTATTGCGTGTAAGGGTAATCATAAACGCTAGTCTCGGATCAACTACTTCCTCATATGGACAAAGTGATTAGTATTCAATTCGTTAAAATTTCATCATAGGACCTTACCTCACAGCATGTGAATCTACATCCCCAGTCTCCGGTATACTCTCCAAGATACGCATGAACTTGATCATCAGTCTCTGCAGGTACAGGCGCTCCCAGCTTAGCTTCTCAAGCAGCTCTGGTTTATCTTTCTTCTGAATAGCACGCCAGTACTTTCGCCATTTTGGAACTGTTTTGAATTCTTGGTTTCTGCGACCTAATAACAATCATTAATTTTAGATTGAACAGTAATAAAATAACAGTACATATAAGAAGTCGACTATTTGTCATTTAGTGAACTGTAGCGTCGCAAATCGTAACCAACAATTAATTTTAGGATCTACAATAAAAAGCGCATGAGAGAGAAAAAATATATTTCTGGTTTTTCCATTATCTGGACCGGATTTCAGAAGTTCTAACTACTGACTACCCATACATACTATGCAATCGAATGTTATCGTACTGTAGGGCCTAGAACCGAGATTTAACGTGTTCTCCACAGGCAAAGTAAACAACGAGACTTCGCTCTCACAGATAAATTCACTCACGCAGTAGCCACGCCTTGAGCCCCACAAATTCCACTTCTCTGATAAAAATACATACCTTCCTGCAAGCTGATCCACATACTAAGCGACACGAGCCGCTTGACCTGGTCCCTGCACAACTGCACCTCCATGCTGCCGAAGCAATGATTCAGGAACAGAAGCAGAGCAGTCTGTTCTCGCATGTTGCTTCTCGAACGATCATCCTCTACGCTCGCGCGGAGAACTTGCTCGAAGAACGCTGGGAAGTGGTCTGGTTTCTTCAGGAATGCCTGGAAAAGGTTTATTTTATTGAACTGCGATCAAGTACAATACGCGGTTATTAAAAAACGCACGCATTTAACGCACGCATAAACGCATTTTCATACAAAAAAGATAAGAAAGATATGTACGCAGCGAGACGGGGGGCAGTGCAGCCCGCTCATTCGTCAACGCTCACTGTGTCCCGCCCCCCGCCTCACCGCGCATCCCCAAACAGGGTACAGCGGTTTCGGTCAAACTAAAACAGTTTTCAAAAAGTTCAGTTTTGTAAAGCGGCGTCTCTGTCACTCATACTTATGTGATAGTTTCTCTTCTAAAACTCGATGTGTCATATTTAAAGCCTAGGACGGAAGTTCTATAATATAATTTTTGTAATATTTAGAAGGCCTTATAATACCAGAATTTAGGGGACCTGTGTCTATATAGCTGCAGTACCTAAATTATGTAGGATTGAGTGATACTGCTATACGGCAGTATAGCAGTATCACTCACATTTCTTCAATGCTTATACTATGCGATACGGTATCTACTAGAAGTCGAGAGCGAGGCACAAGCCTTCCTAGCTCAGGGACCAAAACCACACTTACAAAATGATATTGAATGAAGATATTAGTTTTGTCAAACAAATATTTTGCTAAAATTTCATGAATAAAGAATATAATATTTATATAATAATTATGTAGCCCAATACCAATTAGCTTAGATTGTATGTCGAAAGCTAGGTCTCACCTGCCAAGCGGGCACTCGCTCGCGAAACTTCTCGTTGATCATGACGATGATGGACATCATGTGCGCCTGCGACGCCTCACCCGCCGTGTAGTGCGGCCATAAGTAATTCTCTAGGTACTGAGAGAACTCCAGCATCATAATACGACGTACTGAGAAACTGGAAATTAGGAGAAAAGCGTTTTAATGTTGGTACTGTTCCAAAGATAAGTAACAAAATATAATTTATAGCGAAATAAGGGAAAACCTCCGTCCAGTATGGTACTCTACAGGTTAAAATTATTTCTTTTGTATTTTTTTAGCTCATCATCACTCACACCCATTGCTGGCCCTCTCAGGCCTGTCTTTGTTATCTTTATAGTATTAATACAATATTGATATTTCATAATGCTATAGGTAGGAAAGAAGTGAAAAAAAATCTTTATTCTATCAATAGAAATATATTTTCTTATGAATATATCAACCTAAATTTCTCTAATAAGTACTACTAACAAGTGTTTTAGTATAAACTACTTGCACTAACCATGGTAATTCCAAATCACTATAAAACTTCTTGAAACATAAAACTTTATTCAATAAATAATTTTATCTTAATTTATATTTAGCAACTATAAATATAAAAATAACGATATTATTTTAACTTGCTTAACATTAAATAATAAAATATGGAAACACTGCACCATTCTAAAAAAATTGCTGGTGTTTTGCAAAAAAAAAATAGGTCATTGCACCCACTCTATGAGGCTGTTGATCCCTAAATGTTCATTTGTTTAAATCAGTTAGGCTCAGAAGCAAGTTGAGCTTGCATAACTTATAGTTATTGTGTAATTCAAGTATTTTGAGTTACTTACTGGGATCCAAGGATTTCTGCTTGGTAGATTGACTCCACAATTGAAGCATCATAAGGTAGGTGGCTCTCCTTAGTTTGTGGCGACCAGTACTGGTTAGCAAGCTGTGGACAATGCAACCATGTTGATTTGTTAAACAATTCCATGTGGATAGTTGTATAGATTTGCTTTAATGGGTTTTATTCATAATGTAATACCAGTAGGCTCATTGTAAATTAAAATTATGAATGAACATGACTGCCTAGATGTTGTTCTACATTTTAAATGAATTTCATGTTGGATTTGCACTAGACTAGATGGGCTTAAGAACGCTGGTCAAGACTTGTTTAGGCTCTAGATTTGATTAAATTACATGACAAATTACATCTTCATTTGGTTCAGAGACATACAAATTGATACACCTGCCTACCTATACTTTTACATGGAACTACTTACTCTGTATACCCTATTATCAATAATGATATCCCCATATTACACACCATCATAATAAATATATTATATCAAGACCTAGTTACTACTACAGGATGTAAACTGTTCTAAATGTATTTCTCATCTCCTTAACTTTATTGTCACTATTTTCCTTATGGCTGTGGACAAGATACCAGTAGCCGAGGAGCGGTAGCCAAGCTGGGAGGTGGCGACGGAACAATTAGGTACCATTTCCATCCCCCCGCTCGGCCACCTCGCCGCTGTTTTCGTGCCCGCAGCCGTACAATTGGTAGATTATTCTAGTTACATTTACTAGGGATTTGAATGTTACGCTCGGCAGTAGCGCGCGACATCTACTGGCTGTCGCAGTTGTTGAAGTTTTGAGTATGAAAGTACATGGCTATAAGAGTAGGGGCAGCCCAAAGACACAATGTATGGAATGTGTGAAAGATGATATGGGTGAGAATTATAGAAGAAAAACACATGTTCTGCCAACCCCAAATAAATTGGGATAAGGGCAGGAGAATCATGAATGGTGAAAGTTCACAGCAGTATAAAATGTGCAACATAGTAATTGAGATTGAATGAAATGGCAAGTAACTACAGCTACAACCTAATGCAATCACTGGACTGTTGGTACATACAAAAATCAACACCTCAGGCTTATCCTTAGTGGTTTCAATATGTTGTAAGTTTAAAATAACAGACAACTTTATCAACATATTTAAAAAACTTGAATTTTGCACATTTGAAATAGCTGGTCTGCAAAAGGGCTGCTAAATGACCTAAATATAAGTAAAATTTTATCAGACTTATATGTAGGTCATGTAGCTGCCATGAATACCTGCAAATCATGTTGCCGTAACAAATCAATATACTTTATTCAGTTTCTTCTCAGGAACAATAATTATAGTATTTATTTTGTTTTTTTTTATGCCAAAGTAGTAAGGAAACTGGTTGAGTATTGACCTGTTATGTCAACAATATAACTTGAAGGCAAAAAAACAGTTTTAATCATTTGAGCCAACTGGAACCATTATGAACTCAGGGGCACTCAACCTAAAGGTTGTTAGTCACTTCTATGCAATCTCCCTTTAGTGGGTATGGGGAGACCACTACATTACAATTGTGGGAGCTCCAAAAGAGGCCTTTTGCTCTATCAATGAAAATAATAATAGAATGCAGAAACAAAAGTTGGCTATCCCTCTCTAGTGTAATTACATTATACAAAATAAATACTGACATTGAAACTTGTCCCTTCATAAATATGAAAAATGAAAACATTTCCATTGTGGCACAATTTTATGTTTGTTACTTTTATGTATGACAAGAAAAAAGGTGTTTTAGGAATTTGGAGGGGCTAAAACTGAAAAGAATGAGGAAGAAAAACATAACCTAAGTTTTTAAAGTTAGTTTGTTGGTTATGAAGTGCCTAAATAATAAAGAGGTTGTAATAATAAGAAAAAAATGGCCGATATAAAATGAGGTCAGAGGGGGCGGGTTGTTGTGCGGTCTCTAGTATGAATTCGCCTGAGTTCTAATATCTTCTGTAGTTCATGTTCGTTTTAACATATCATTCTTGCTCCTCTATAAGAGTTAGCATTATTATACAATGTCTGTAGCATTACCCATTCGTAGAAACAGGTACAGACAGAGGTTTAATACGAGTAATGAGCATGTAACAGGTGCTTTTCTTTTATTATTATCCAATGTTATGAAATGGATAACCTAACTTACCTGAGTTATTCGATCAGCATTGATTTGAGAAAGGGTCGGCAGAGGTATTTTAGGTTTATCAGATGGTGGCGCAGCGTCTACTTTCATCTTGATCACCGTTTTATCCTTCAAAAGTTTATCGGAAATATAATATTGTATGCAATAGGCGTCTGTAAACAAAATAATACCAAAATCAACTGAGCCGAAAACACAGAAATGACATCATGACATGACAGCCGGTCGGGATGAAAATGTCAAAAATTTTCATATTTGACATTTGAGCAAAGCGCTGCCATAGCTAAAAATAAATACGTTCCGTTTGACGTAATTTGGAATTTATGTACCAACAGGAGAGGGAAATGTGAAGAAAACAAAAATAAGCTTGTATCTGCCTATCTAAAAGATATCATAATCTGCAATCTGTAGATTGTGAAGTAACTAAAGCCTGCAGGTGTAGATACTCGAGGGTTCGAAACAAGTTTGAGTGCCAAGATAAATAAATATTGAAAACAGTATCGGCTTCTGGCTTGTGAATCCTTATAGATAGTTACCACCTTTCTGAAAAGCAATTTATTGTCAGTGACCTGAAAATAATTCTACAACTTCATGTAATTGTTTCAGCCTAAAACATGATGTTTGATCCACCCGATTACCCATACAAAGAATTATCAGAAACCTATGATCCAGACGACTTACTTTTCACCAACGATCCTGCCGAGTCCAATGAAACCTTAAATCATGTTAATAAAAATCCACCAGACGTTACTACAATAATGAATACTGTGGAAAGTCAAATATCTTTCCATTCAAACGATTCCGGAAGATTTTTCAATGTTGAAAATTCTTCTTTCTTCCAAGAAAATTCAAACATGGAACAAAACACTGAACTGTACATTATACAGTCGGACAACTTATTTAACTATGAACCAACTCTGCTTGATGAAAATACTGTTAATCAATTCTTATTGCCTCTTCAGGACTCTTCAGGAAAACCGAAGGTTTTATTCAAATAACATATTTGTAGACGATGCTGATGTAGCTAGAAGTCCTAGATTCGATTTAAACATAAGTACTTACTTATCTAATTCCTAATTCATGGATTCACAAAGCAAGTCGATTTCAGTTACAACATTATTTGTTCGTTTCCAGACTAGTGAAAGCACCGGTCCCGATTTGCTGGCACTGCATTCTTGTGTAATCTGTCATGAGATATTTACGACCGAAGCTGATCTTCTTGACCATACTATATCGCTTCACACTTCCGATAATTCCATAGATCAGCCTCAAAGCACATTACTTCCTGCCCCAGTTAATGACAAAGTCGAAACAAGGAATGTACCAGGTTTGTCTTTTTACGGTATTCATCCTATCATATATCATTCCTACCACTTAACCCCTTTTTTGTAAAGAGGTTCGACTTACCTACCTAAGGAAGTCGAATACAAAATTAAGGGTCATGAAATCTTGAAACCTTACCTGCTTCAAACCACTTACCAAGTTGTTGGCCTGCACTGCACCTGACCTTGCGTAACACACGATTACCTAATCACAATGTTTCATTTTGACAGTTCAACAACATTCATTGCGTTATTTACGTTGTTGAGCAGACCAATTTCTCCAACATAAGAAGCGATGGATTACCAATATCCTTCAAACTGATTCAGATTTGTCGTGTGTTCTGAAATTAGGATGCTGATTGCCGAACATTTCTTGCATCTGCTTGAAAACTGATTTAGGTACCAATAACCAGTTCAGAGCGAAGTATTTCATGGTGTTCCAATGTTCCTATTGGCTATTCAAATGGCAACTATCGCATAGCCCCAACAGTGGCCCTAAAGTTTAAAGCAAATCTTTTCAGAACCAGCTCACAGTAATGAAAACTTCGAGACCGAGTGGCTCGTGTGCCGAATGTGCGAGCGTGTGCTATCGACCGCTCTGGAAGTTGAACCCACGGGTAAAATCAACAGGGATTATATTACGTATTGTTTTATTTTAATCATAAAGGATTTACGTACGTTTCTAAAAATAGAAGGTCATTGTGCCCGTACTTGTCTTTATTGCGATGTCAGCTTTAGGTTCCGCAAACATCGATGTCTAAGTAGGTATAGGATGGATTGATCATGTCCAGGTATTTTACTTTCCCCATTACCTTTACTTTTCTTTTCAACTACTTACCACATTGGTCTTAATGTCGCAAGCCTTTCTGCTCAGCATGGGGTTCTGGGATCGATCGCTAGGTCGGATGAAGTTATATGATGGTTTTCCATCAGAAGTGTCTCAGTAGCAGCCCAAATTCTGGATCTGTGTCTGGTTGGTGGCAAAAGGCTCGCCCCCTTAAGGTTGATGCGCTAGGGTGGCCCGCGAAATTCAAATTTTCTTACGTTTTTTGCAATTTGCAGGTCAGTATCAGGTTGTATGTTGATCTAAATATTATTAGCGCTCGTAACAAATATGGATTTACAGAATTATAAACATTAGAATCAGCTATACAACTCTCTAAGTTCATGAAAGTGTCAAATGTCATGATTTCATGAAATAGTCATTCAATACACTTTCATGAGCTTAGAGAGTTGTATTACTGATTTTAATGTTTATAATTCTGTTAACCCATATTTGTTACGAGCGCTAATAATATTTAGATCAACATACAACCTGATACTGACCTGCAAATTGCAAAAAACGCAAGAAAATTTGAATTTCGCGGGCCACCCTAGCGCATCCCCCTTAAGCACCTCTGGTGAAATGTGGATTTTCTATGCACCACTACCATTTCAAGAAGAAATGGTAGCGGTGTAAAAGAAAGCTTGAATACATGATGTTGTCATAATTTATTTGTTTTGTTTTTTTTTAATTTTCCAGAACAACTATGTTGCATCGCCTCCGATGGCAAGGGCAGTGTCACTTCTCGCAAACTGTACACTATGTATGTGTGCGACTTCTGTAGCGGACTGTTTGCCGATGGTGATGCCTTGGACAAACACCGGCTGACCTGCTTCATTGAGGACCAAAATAATTATTATGAGGATCAAAATGTATGTCAAGCTAATAATCTTAATTCTCCACCCTAGGTTACTTATTCCTACGATAATTCATCGTCAGGAGGATAAAAAAGACGCTGAATGCACATACGTAGGTAGGTTTATCCAGAAACTTCATCAACATTTCAAAAAACATTGTATCGTTTTCATAGGATAGCTGCATCTCAGATGCGAATATATCTCAAGGGCCTGAAGTCTGTTATGCTTGTGACATCTGTGGGAAGCAGTATGCATCTACTGAGGAGTTGAAGGTGCATTCCTTGGAGTGCCAAAGACCTCCACCCCCTAGAACCACCCGGCGGACGTACACAAACAGCGGTAACAGCAAAATGTGGAACTGTGGCTCTTGCAATCAACTTTTCGCTACAGCCAGGTAATAATCGAAACTGACGTGAACCCTAATTTAATTTAATCTGATTTTAGTCTTTTTTAAATCATACATTATTTTCATGTTCAGCTGAATAAATTAGAGTACAGCACGCCAGCGCCACCAGTCGCGCGCAGACTATCTTGCGCGCACTCTACAGGATCCCCTCTAACTTTGTTTTCGTTCGGTAGATGGCGTTAGTAGGCGCATATCTTTAACTTAATTCTCATAATATTGTTTTTGAAATTGAAGTCTGAAAATTAACAATACAATTCTTTGGCCTGTCTAACGTAAATAAATGGTTTCCGCTTCCTATCATTGGTTTGATATTGATGTACAGCTATGCACACAGGGGTTAACCGTGTTGCTATCCTACTTACATACATAAACTCACGCCCTGTTCCGATGGAGGTAGGCAGAAACAACAGAACGCCACCTATTACGATCCTTACATACTTCTTTTGCTTCGTTTACGTTCATACATCCTTGTTGCTATACTATAGGTATTAAAAGCTTACTTTAATTAAATGTTGTTTCCCAGGGAACTGTACCGCCACAAACGGGGCGAGGACAGACCCCCGGGCGTTCCGCTGATGGCCTACGTGTGCGAGGAATGCGACAAAGTACTGGGCAGCATGTGCGCATTGCACACGCACAAGAAAATGCACAAAGTTACTAAGCCTGTACGTTACACAACCAACCAGCTCGCTTTATTTCACTACGAACTTACATACATTGTCGTTGATGACTCGGATTTTTGTATTAATTTTTGATATTGCTTACCTACTGAAAATAGCTGTGACTGTAGATAAAAATTGTATTTTGGCCTGTTCTTGCTTAAAACCCACTTTCTTCTTTCTGTTCAGAATAATATGACTTAGTTAAGTAATTCTACGTTTTTTTTTCATTTTTTTTTAATCCTATTTCCTATATTTAATCTGTGGTAAAAATGAGACAGGAGGACTGTTTTTTTTCGGGGGAAATTATCAATTAACATCTCCCGCTCTGGGCCGAGCGGGAGAGGGCGTGTCACACTCTTCCTGACTAAAACCCACCCGTGTTCCTTCAGTTGCCAGAGGCCACGGTATTATCGGAGTTTTCCACGAGACGTCTAACATGTATACTGGTTACCTATAGCTTTTGCTAAAGGTAACCAGTATCTTCCCAAAACGTCTTATAACTTGTTGGTTTGCCACCGTGGCCACTGTCACAAAAAAAAAAGAAAAAAAAATGTTAGGAATATTGTTAAGATTATCATATCAATAGCATATAATCCGAAAGCCCACGCACAAGGTAAAAGTCAAATGAGTGAAATGTGTCACTAATGTGATTAGATGGAGCTGTGTGCACGTAGCTCAGTGGTAAGTGTAGGCGAGGAGCTGGAGAGTTGTCCTGGCGAAATGTGGGTGTACTGTAGGTACTCCTCTGCCCAACCCTTCTGGGAAACAAGGCGTAATGTTATGTAGAACTTAGACTTAAAATCTAATAGAAATATGGTATCTACAACTAGCATGAATTACTAAGCTATTGCTGAATCGTTTAAGTAAGAAAAGTCGTCGTATCGTGCTGTCTCCTTGACTATTCCGTTAGGGGACATAACATTATCGTCACGCCCTTAGAGTTTCTTAGAAGGGGTCCCCTGTACTAAGTGTAGGAGTTTCTTTTCTACGAGCTATCTATATGCGTGCTATTCGTAGAAAATGAAAACTTTTTCTAATTTCTCGCGAAAATAAAGGAGGCGTGGTGATTTTTGTCTTTTTTTTTCTGCTTGGGCAAGCTAGGGCTTTGCACCTTTAATGAGTCGGTATACTTATTATGCTACCAGCTGGTTTTATAACTGAGATTCAGATGTTTTAGTAAGTAGGTGCTCTTTTGAAGGAGCTTGTCGAGTGACAGTCGTAATATATATAACTAGCTGCGTCCTTCGGTTTCACCCGCGTAAGTCTCGATCCCGTGGGAATATCGGAATAAAAAGTATTCTATGTCCTATTCCAGGTCATGGTCTACCCCTGTCCAAATTTCATCCAAATCCGTTCAGCCGTTTTAGCGTGAAAGCTTAACAAACAAACAAACTCACTTTCGCATTTATTATATTAGTTAGGATTATCTTTTATTGGACATTCTAAACAAATAAATCATATATATCTGCTTCTGCTGCTTAACAGTGTTTCTGTGTATGGTTTCAATGCCTATCGATGCCAGGAAAGTTGACATGTTCATATGTTACAGGGTTACCCATGCCGCGTGTGCGGACGTCGCTTCAACCAGTCAGGTCACCTGGCCATCCATATGCGTATGCACACGGGGGAACGGCCTTACCCCTGTGACCTGTGTCCTAAGGCCTTCAAAGTTAAGGTTAGCTTATCCGAAAGTCACTTAGATTTTACAGTAGAAAGCAGACCTTTCTTCTTATCATGCGCTTACAAAAAAGGGACATAATTAAGTATAGCAAACATAATCCATCTTGTGCCTAACTAACTGGTAATTCAGTTTATTGCTAAGTTTTTATGAAAATGTTGTTAACTTTTTACCTCAACTTGATGATTTTATAATTATGTTCTCTATGTGCATGTGTCTTTAATTTTTGTAATTAGTTTTAAACCGTCTTAACTACTTAAAGAAATAAATATAAATAAGTAAATAATACGTTTCTACATTAGATTAGCAATTAATGGAAGAGGTTGCAGCGAGATTTCGTTGGAAACTAATTTGTGAGCTTGTCGCATTGATCAAAAAGTCAATCTCAAATTGTTCTTAAAAATCAGAGACCAGAGGGGTAATTGCGTAACACACTAACAATAGCAATGGGTTTCATTTTGACAGTTCAACAACATTCATTGCGTTGTTTACGTCGCAGAGCAGATAAATTTTTCAAACATATGAAGCAATTGATTAGCAATAGCCTTCAAACTGATTCAGTTCAATTGTGATTGAAAGTGTGTTACCCAAAGGTATGGTCCTCGTAAACAATGATATTCTAAAGTAAGAAGCTTTAGAATAGATCTATACTGCACAAGTATGACTGAGTTTGACGAATAGACAATTCAATTAAAAAATACATGAGGCGAATAATTAAAAACGTATTTCTGTGAATTGATTACAAAACTTTAATTACAAACAATGCCAAGTGTAAGTAAAACAACTCAAATACTCAGTACGTAATCGCAAAAACGCTCATTGCACGCGCTATTTACTATGGGATGGACGCAGATAGTTCCCAGTGTTTTTTCCGTATGATAATGTATGTGGAATGGTGTTGGTGGCAGGTGGAGCGCGACGATCATCGTAGGACCCACACGGGCGAAAAACCCTTCGCGTGCACAGCGTGCCCTAAGACGTTCACTGCCGCAGCACGCTTGCGTGAACACGCACGCATTCACACAGACCAAAGGTTATCATTCAATCCTTTTGTTTTGCATCCAGACACAGTTTTATTCACTTTGACTCACTTTTTGTGATAGTTTTGATTTTGTCGTATCGAATCGCTGTAAAATAATTAAGCTTTCTTACCACTTATCAGTTATCACGTAGAGATTTTATGAAATAGGTCATTTTAACTGAGAGTTTTGTGTGTTTTGAAACATATAGTCGACGGAATGCTTTATCATTTTCTGCTATACTCCTGAGCGAACGCTATGATAGTTATAGAACTAATAAAGTTCACGAGAGATGGTGCTAGCGATCACATATTCGAAATATTATTTGAAGGAACATACAGAAGCTTTCTGTTTTTTTTTACGCACCGGCAGAGCTTATTGGTTTTTATGGCAATGAGAACCTAACCCAATTACCTAATCTATTTTCTATAACGGACTATTAAATTATGATTATTATTTTCATTCAATAACTATTTTCGGTAACTCAATCAACACAATTTTCATTCTTTGAACGCTCCAATTTTTTTTTTTTTAAATCGGTAACGTAATTATTGATAACTACAGCGAAACGTTAATTTTCCCGGGATGATTTCTTGGAACTCGTGAACACGATACTTTGAGTAATCAGCCAGTTGCAATTGCAATATAGGTAATCTAGCTATTTTGGTAAACAAAATAATTGATGCTTTTCATTTTATTGATCAAATACATTAAGTTGGTGAACCTATACAAAAATATTTCGATGTAGGTAGTCCATTGTTAGGTTTCCTGGTACATTATTTTAATCAAACAACTGCCTCATTGCTCATTGGTGTCTATTGATCACACCTTCGAAAGATTCAGGCTTAAGTAATAAACGGGTATGGATGATGTCTGATGAGGATATAGCTAGGAACATAATACAGTTCAGTATTATTTCCTGGCTGACAACCAGTCTTACCAAGGGGTATCGTATTACCCAGTTACTGGGTTGTGGAGGTCAGATAGGCAGTTGCTCCATGTAAAATACTGGTATTCAGCGGCATCCGGTTAGACTGGAAGCAGACCACAACATAGTTGGGAAAAGGCTAGACAGATAGAAAAAAGATAATGTATGGCTCGACAATGGCCTCTCACTCTCAGACTGCTCATTTCTTATATAAGAGTGACTATATCTGTACGTTTACTTTCAGACCTTACCGTTGCGACATTTGTGGTGCCGCCTTCAGAAGACCTTACGCTCGAACAGTGCACACCCTCATTCATACCGGAGAGAAACCTCATGAATGTGACATCTGTGGAACTGCCTTCAGGTAAGCATCATGTGTCGTAACCTTCGAATGTACCTAGATCTTCTGTGACCTAGATCCACCCGAGACACAATGTTTCTGGGATTGATTACGGCATCTGAAAGGTTAAGTAGATACCTACTTAACTATTACGGCTCCTCATATACCTGTATAAGAAAAATAAATTACCAAACCTATAAGCCAGTTTTTGCCAGTCGCCTTTCTCCTGACACCCGCTAGCTAGACGAGGACGGGGGTCCTGTTAGGATTGCTCGTTTTTACCAAAATTTGTTGTAAGCTAAGTAATGATTACTTTAATACCATATATAGTCTACCTAGAGCCATATTTCTTTACCCTGAGATGTTAGAGATATCAAGACCTTCATACTGAATCTCTTTAAATAAAATCGCTGTAACTGCTCAAGTTCTCACTCAATCTGCCCGGCCTTTTCTCAACTATATTGGGGTCGGCTTCCAGTCTAACCGAATGCAGCTGGGTATCAGTATTTTACATGGAGTGACTGCCGATCTGACCTTCACAACCCAGTGACTGGGTAATACTATACCCCTTGGTAAGACTGGTTGTCAGACTTTCAGGCTTCTGACGGCCCATTACGACTGTCAACGATCCACGAATGACAGCCGGGACCAACCGCATAACGTGCTTTCCGAGGCACGGAGGCACGGAGGAGTCTAAAAGTCTCAATATTATGTAAAGATGGTCACCCATCCACGGACTAACCCTGGCAAGTGTAACTTAACCTGATGGATCGACCAGTGCGGCTGTTACTACTTAGCCATGAGCACCTCTCAAGTTCTCACTCGCAAACTTAAAATACACAGTTACGTCATTAACATTACAACTAGGTTCCCTTATTTCTATGCTTCACGCTATAAAGCTATTCCAGGGTAAGCAAAGAATGCCCAAAGGGCCGGTTTGCCCTACCTCAATGCTTATCTCCCTTCCGACCGAAATCAGTTGTATTATTGTAGCTTGTCTACCTGCATTCGCTTACAAAAACTTAGTTATGATCCTTTATCCTCAAGCGCACCTTCCGAGCTTTTGAAAGCGTTTGTTGCAGGGTAAGGAAAAAAATCAAACTACTTAATAAAAAAAAATTACAAAAAAAAACAACCGACTTCCAAAAAAAACACTAAAAAGTGAAAAATAACTTTAATGTCGGAAGTCGGTGTCTTTGCTTTTCAATTTGCCACCGACTTCCGAAATTAAAGTTATTTTTCACTTTTTTAGTGTTTTTTTTGGAAGTCGGTTGTTTTTGTAGTTGTGGTATCTACTCCACACAAAGTAGGATACCATGACCTGATATGTAAATAACAGTGTAATGGACTACTTATGATGTCTACATAGACGAAGTGGGAAAAAAATACGTAATATTGAAGCTAACTCAAAAACTGCACAAGCAAAGTTGATAAAATTTATATGGGACCACCTCGGGAGTATCTTATATACACTTTCGAACAAAAAAAAAACTTTTTATCGGTTCACAATTGGCGAAAATATCGATGAACATACAAAAAAAATACATACAACCTCCTCCTTTTTAAAGTCGGTTAAAAATAGCGCATAATACACTAGGTGATTCTAATATCTACAACTTATTTCCATTATGACACTGTAAAAAGGTACCTACTATACCTAGGGCGCCTGGGTTGGTAGGCCTTTTATTTGTGGAAGATTGTATTATTTACGTATTCGTATTCACTTACCAGTATTTTTGTTGATTAACTTTTACAATTCGCGTGCGAAGTTAATTATTTTATTTCGCATTATTGCTAATACTGGCCAAAATTCTCTGTTACTACCTAATCCAGAAATGTTAAAGCATTAGGTGATTGTAGGAATAATATTCGTGAGTGACATTCATGTTTTACATTGGGATAATACAACATGATTTTTTAAATCCCATATCTCTAGGGTATTAATGAGACCATGTCTAAGAATCAACAGGCATAATTTTTTTTGTTCGTTTTTCGTACGAAATTAATTCAACAAATTCATGATTATTTACGTCAAACACTCAGGTGAAAAAAAAAAAAAAAAAATTTAATACTGACTATTTCTGTCAATTAAAAAAAATATGACATCGTTGCATTGTCTTAGCTTTAAATATGAATGATTGAATTGAATGATTAAATTTAATTATTTAATTATGATTTACTCGTACTGATCAATGAAATTTAGATATAAGTACACATCGAGAGTTTAAAGTTACGATAACTTAAAAAAAAAACAATTTGAAAAATAATTTCTATGCCATACTCTAGGTCTAGAGTTATGGGAAACCGGTGTATATAAAATCAATGCTACAATTAATTTGTAGGTACAAAGTTCACAACGATAAACTATTATAGAGACGATTAAGATTATGATTCTGTCTTAATGATGATACGACTGCTCTCAAAACGGTGAAGGAAAACATCGTGAGGAAACCGGCATGTCTTAGAACCAAAAACTCGAAGACATGTGACATCTACCAACCCGCACTGGGCCCGCGTGGTGGATTACGGCCCACTCCCTCTCATAGAGAGGAGGCCTGTGTCCCAGCAGTGGGAACATTATAGGCTGATTATGTTATGTATGTGTGATGATACGACTGTCCGGGGAACCCCACTGCTTACCCTACAATACCAACATGCACGGTACGATTTGCACGATGAATGAGTACTGGGCACCGTAGCGCGGCAGCGGAGCGCTTGATTTTCTGTGCTACGGGTCACGAGTTCGATTCACGCACGGAACTAATATTTGTATGGTATAATTATTGTTCCGGGTCTTTCTCTTTTTGCATGTGGGATGGTGTGTCTGTGATACACATTCCAGATACGATAAGAGAATGTGGATACTTATTAATTATTTTTTAACATAAAAACCTCATTATGTAACTTCTTTGTTCGCAGACGATCTGGAGACATGTGGAAGCACAAGCGTACGCTCCACGGAGTCCAAGCAGTGTCCATCGACACAGAACCAAAGAAGTGATATAAGTAATAAAAAAAGTTGAACGACCTACCTCAGAGTATCTACTTCCAAATATTGTCAATAGATGGCGCTAGTTGGTTCAAAGTAGGGGCTATGTGTTCAGTCGTGCGCAGTGCCATGCATGTATAATAAGTATTTTTAATATTGTTAAATATATAATTATATAGAGAATAACTTGGCTTTTGTATATTTATGATAATGTTCACGCCTCTTTTAGCAATTCGGTACCTATATCAAAATAATGTAGGTATTGTTATCTCTATCTATCGCTAGCCGAATTTGCACTACGATAAACCATCCAGATTTGGTTTATCGTAGTGCAAATTCGGCTATTCGTAAAGGCCATTTTTGACTAAATATTTTATTGATAGCTCTTGCGTGAATTCAAACGGGTTTATTACTTACTATTTCAGAACTTTGATTTTAGCAGATTGTCATGTTGGTGGGATAGGACCCTAAAGATACATAAATTAAATATACATGAATAAGTCTTAATATCCAGTCAATTTTTTAATTTTGGATTTACTTACCTTAGGTAGGTAGGTATTACCAAAATTGATAAGAGCCTCAAAGTAATAGAATAGTGTATCTTCGCCTGATCTATTAAATTCATTTCTGCAGATACATTATCAATTAAAGATTACAGAAAAAAGTAAAGTTTTATAGTTCTCATGCTAAAAGTAGATGGTAGAAGGTCGATTCTAGGTAAAACTCCTGCTTAAATTCCTAAGCCCTACAAAGCTACAAGGGATTGATCTATTCCATAAAATACGATAAACCACTGTCGTGAGGATGCATTGCTAAAATCATCAGGGTCGGGTCACAAAAGCGTTTTTCGTTTTCACTCGGACGTAGTGTAGGTCTGTAAATATAGCTAAAAGGAATTAACGTTATTTGTCTAAAAGGAATCAGCGTTATTTATCTGTAATATTTTTATCTCACGAAGCAACGCGCGCTTCATTTGTGGTAACCAAGTTTTCAAATACGCTGTAAATATATGCGTGAAGACGAGTAGCGTCAGCATACTCAGCATATATCACACAAACGCGCACTCAAACACACTTCCGACTTAGCCATGTGTCGGACGGTATCGAGAGCTCCTGCGCTTAGACACTCATTCAAAGCGTGTTTTTAAACTTGGTTACCACAAGTAAAGCGCGCGTCGCTTAGAGAGATAAAAATATTGTTTACGATACCGTTTTATAATCATTGTCATCCACAGCCCAACTTCACTTATTCTGAAAGAAAGAAACGAAAGAAAAATGCGTTTATTAGCATTGTAGTAGAAAAATACACCTTGAAACTATAAAAACAGAAAACAATCATTAGAATGCCAAAAGGGCCTCAGCTCAGCATAATGTCAGATGGCAACACAAAGTGTACCACCTGACGCTGATTTTCAGCTGCAACCCACAGTCCAGTCTAATTGGAATACTACCCGTAATGACTAGAATATAGTATAGTTATTGCCTTGACCCCTAATCGCGAAAGCCTAGCTTCTCAAAAAACACAACGAGCATTAATCATCACGTTTGTTCAATGCGTGTTGGCGATTTCAACCTTACAGTTGGTTGGTATATACTATATTGTATATAAGATTTGGCTAAATAGTGTTCTGAGAGCAAATCCTAACTATCCTAATCCTAACTAATATTATAAATGCGAAAGTGAGTTGGTTTGTTTGTTACACTTTCACGCTAAAACGGCTGAACGAATTTGGATGAAATTTGGCACATGGGTAGACCATGGCCCGGAGAAGGACAAAGGCTACTTTTCATCCTGGATCGTAGACGAAGTCGCGGGTAAAAATAAATCTATTCTTTGTTTCTACCTAGAAATGATTAAAAATCTTTTTTTCATTTTAACCCGTCATGCGAGAGCCGTGTAGCTACCTACTCATTTCAACCTCGTACTGTTGATAATCGATTCTTTTCCACTTGTTGCTGAAAATTGCAGCAGAAAACGTTTCTCGATAAACATTTTCCCGATAAAATGAAGAGGCTTAACTCGGATAATGGTGACTTATAAATTACTAGCTTCCGCCCGCGGCTTCACCCACCTGGTATGTCGATAAAAAGTAGCCTATCTCCTTCCCCGGGATGCAAATTTTATCAAAATCCGTTCAGTGGTTTAGGCGTGAAAAGGTAACATACAGATAGTTGACATTCGAATTTATAATATTAAAGTATAAGTATGGAGTATGCATAATCCTTGTGCATGGGCATCCCTTGTCCGATTGATACTTCATTAGTTTTGATATAGCATTTTCAGTATTTATTCCTGAAGCAGCTCTTATAAATATTTTAATCAAAATACTTTCGTCACATTATATTGGGATACGTTGCAATTTAGAGTTCTCGATAAAATTGGTTTCATGGTGAATTTACAGACAAGTTGACAGCTGAAGCATGAACGGTTTCCAGTTAGTAAGAAGGTAGTAGGTCTGTATAGAATATAATTTCAGGTTTTAGGTCTTATTTGCACAGGCAGAAAAGCTAAATTACTTTTTGTGCCCTATTCCTGGATTACCTACATGTTTTGGGATGTAGAAATATAATGTTCTTATTGTAGATTTTCGTAAGAGCTCGTGGCTAAGTAATCACAGCCGCACGGGTCGATCCATCAGGTTAAGCTACGCTTGCCTGGGTTGGTCCATGGATGGGTGACCATCTTTACATACCGAGACTCCTCCGTGCCTCGGAAAGCACGTTAAGCTGTTGGTCTCGGCTGTCATTTGTGGATCTTTGGCAGTCGTTACGGGTCGTTAAAAGCCCGAAAGTCTGACACCAGTCTTACCAGGAGGTATCGTATTACCCAGTTACGGGGTTGAGGAGGTCAGATAGGCAGTCGCTCCATGTAAAATACTGGTATTAAGCTGCATCCGGTTAGACTAGAAGCCGACCCCAACATAGTTGGGAAAAGGCTAGGTAGATTTTTAGAGGCTACATTGATTTATTTGATGCACTCTAGGTCATACTTTTGCTAGTAAGTTTCAGAACGATATTTATTTTCTGACGTAGAAAAGTAGTGTCGTAGACGCTGCGTAGGCTTGTGTAGGTGCTACGTCGATTCTGCGTAGACGCCGCGTAGGCTTGCATTAGCGTTAGCGCTACGTCGATTCCGCGTAGACGCTGCGTAGACCCCACGTAGCTTCGTTGACACTTGTCGTTAGATTTAGAATAGATTATCGCATTATCCCTTCACATTTTCAGTGTTGTTTTCACCAGATTTATTTTCATTGTAGTAATGATGGAGTTCGTCTAGGATGGATGACATGTGTTTCTTTGTGTAAACAAGAGTGTAGTGTAGTGTCTTAGGTATGTATTTTGATGCAAGGGAAAGTAATTTAACGGAATAAAAGTCAGAGGTTCTTCAACAGTAAATATTTATTATAAAAATTGCTTTTATAGCCACATTTCTGTTTCTATAATATATATAATATTTATGTTCATTCTTTGTGCCATTGTTTCACAAAATTATTCCTGTTCTTGTTATTTTCGATACAACGGCTTAAACAATAATATATTACAATTATATATCTTACATTAGACAAATCGAGAAACGACTTTGAGACACTCTCAACATGAGGAACGATTTAACAATTCGATGTGCAATATGAGCCCCTTCAAAATGGTTTTCTCAATTTTCTAACGAGAGTATTCTTTCTAAAATATATTCACAATAGTTTCATTAAAAATCCTGTCATTTTTGGTAACCAATGGCAATGAAAAACACTAAGGAAAATACACTTATACAATGTAGTCGTAAAGTTACGTATGAAAACGTTGCGAACGTCTCTTTGAAACGTTCGCAACAGAGTAAAGACGGATGCGACAAGGAGTCTACCTGTCATCATAATTATTGCTGGAGGTCACAACACAGTGTGCGGCCAGGTTGCGCGGCCGCTGGTCGCTCGAACGTGCGACTCCGCGGCCGTGAAACACGCCCGCCACCGCACCAGGAGCCCGGCGCCGCGTGGCGAGGCGTGCTCGCAACACAAACGATAACAGTTAAGGAGTATTAAATACAATTTAAGGTAGGGTCCACCACTTAGTTTTGTACAAAATTTTACAATCAAATAGTACATACAATCATATTATTCATTCACTGAAAACCCGACTTGGAAGAATCAGTCGACTATTTTATGAAAATGACAGGATAAAGAAGTTTCTGTACCTACATTATATTGCAAGCATTTAACGTTTCGTATTCCTGACGCACAAGTACAAACAAATATAACACTAATAGAAATATTTAAAGGAAGTTGACTGAAAGTTTCGACTGATTAAGTATGTTTAAGTACTTTCAAAAAATTTAGTCATACACTTTTGGGTCAGGAATATAAAACAGTGTCAAAAATGTTAGTACAAATATAGAGTAAAATGTAATAGGTAGGTACGAGTGAAACAGGGCAATTTGCCGGAGAGTCGCTAACTTACTTAAGTAAACCATCACAACCAACCATACGGACATCATCAACAAAATATCTAACGCGAAATAACCCATAAAATAAAATAGATTGAGCTGATCATTCAGTTACTCAGTGCAACACTTATGAGTTTAGAACCCAAAATTATAACTAAACGTTGTTCATGTATATTATTGGTCTGTACTGGCGATAAAATTTTGTGACATCTTATTATATTAATAATGCATAATTATGTAACTTGTAAATCTGTACTTGTTGAGTGTATTGGACAGAATAGAGGTCGTAATATACAACAGGGCGGCGCGGGGTCCCGGCCCAGCGGTGGCGAGCTACCCGACAGTCGATATCGATATCAATAAAATTATTACTTTACATAATATATTTACAACGGGCGCGATCACACGCCATAATGCCCATCTCCGTATATAATATGTACACTAAATTTAAGAACATAGAGTTTTCTCTCATTAGCTACCGAATCACAATTCAAATATTTGAGTAATTGACAACGGTGGACAAACATGCGCCGGAGCACTAATGCATCTTATTATTGAAATTTGTACTTTGCTCTATTAAAGTCGTGCTAGGTATGTTTGGTCCATGCAGTCACAATTCCGTGGTTCGCGCAGTGGGCGCGCCGGCTGCGGAGGGTGGTCGGCTTCAGAGTAACACGGTTACAGAATAATCAAATTGTTTAAGTACGGAATTATCATAATACAGGACACAGGTAACAATCACAAGGGGCACAGACAGCAGCTACACGGCTCCACCGAGCGCGACCACCAGCCCTGCCACCCGCAGCGCCCCGAGGGCACAGCGTCACACAACCCGATGTTACTAATGAGAGAACGTATCATCAAGTCAAGTACTTCGTCCAGTCATTCGGTTTCGAGGACATTGTTCGTTACCAGTCTCTGTTTAGAAACGACGGGTTGTTCAACTTTCAGACTATTTTTACAATTATTCAACTGGTTTGTTACACTTTTCAAATCTCAATGCATACAGAGTCCATCAACGAACTAACTGTTTCTATCGAAGACCTAATCTGATATGTTCGGATGCCTCCTAACAATAATACTTTAGTACAAAACTAGAAGGTAGATGTTTCGAATAAATTAAAGATTGTTCTAATTAGTTTTAATTACGTATTAGGAACTGCAGTTCACTGTTAGTAGAGTAAATAAACTATTCGATGAGACGCTTTACTGTTATTTTGATTAAGTCTAAAAAAAGATCTTAACGGCTATAATAGAGTTAAAATTGATCGTTAGAAGGCATCCGAATCAATGGACAGAAATCTCAATTCCGAAATATGAGTGATTTTAAGTACCTACAGCCACGGTTCAGTCATGTATTACAAATTCCAATTATTCAAATGCACGATTCCTGTAATCATGAAACTTTCATAGTCACAGCTGGTAAGGCTTGTTTAATTGACATCCAGTTACGAGTGGAGCCACAAGACTGTGTGGTGGATGTGGAACTCATGAAAGTTCATCAGTTACGTTAAGTACTAAGGTACTAGCTATTACAATTTGTTCATCATTGTTCGCATTACCATCGCACTGCAGGAGCACAACACAGCATTGATGCGGTATCAAAACGGCACATGTCCACACATTACTATTAATACGACAAACGTACACATCTCTCGCGGTGGAGGTGCGCTCCGAGCTTTACGACTCGCTATAACTAACTGAAATCCAGGACAGTCTCGAACCAGCCACTGAGCGCACTTCACCCAAGAGATATCTGTCGAGTCAACATAACCCATAATAGAAATAAGTCATACTCGTTGTTCAGAAACATTATTTAATGAAAATATCAAGACAGAAATAATTTCAAATTTCCACTTTTCTTCTTCTGGTCAACGAAATAAATATAGTCATTTTACCTAATTAATTACATAATAATTTCAACAAAATTTCAAACACCTGAGTTTTAATTTAAACGATAATAACGTCATTAGCTAAGTCACTTCTTCATTCGGTTTGGAATTCACTTAAAGAAATAAAACTATCAAAAATAACTCGGCTCGCATATAAGTCCTGCGTCACGTCCGAAGCTAGCACCTTCCCTTTTGCAATTACATAATACTAACTACTGACTGCGTGTATGCGTCGCGTCGCATCGGCGCGCAAGTCGCCGCGCGGCGCGGCGCGTCCGACTAGAGTTCCGCGCGGCCGCACGCGCGAGCCGGCCGCGCGGCCCGCCTCACCGCGCGGCGCGGCCCGCGCTATCACAGGCGCTCAGTGGGGCGCGGGCGCGTCCTGCCCGCGCGCCGTGCACTAACTCGTCGGCACAAGCAGCCGCACGAAGCTGTCCTCGCTCCAGCCCCAGTCGTCGGGCCACGCGTCCTCGGGGGGGTCTAGCGCCGACCTCGACGACAGGCTCAGAACGGAGCCCCAGTCGATGGTGCGCTGTTCCTCGTCGCCGTAGCCGGAGTCGCGGTCCGGCGGCGGCGGCACGGGGAAGGGGGTGGCGCGCCCGGCTGCCGGGTCGCGCGCGCTCAACAGCTCGCAGCGCGCCACGCCACCGGCCACGCACGCCGGCTCGAAGGGCGCCTCCTCGGCGCTTTCGCGCTCCATCTCGCGCTCGATGCCGCGTAGGGTGTTGCAGACGAGCACCGAGCGCCTCAGCGACGGGTCTGCCGTCTGGCGTAGGCGCGCTAGCTTCAGCGCGCATAGGTTCATCATCTTGAACCGCCTCTCGCGGTAGCAGCGGCGCGAGGCGCAGCGGCCGGCCGCGCGGCCGTCGCAGCAGGCGCGCGCGGCCGCTCCGCCCAGCTCCAGGTAGGACTTGCCGTTCTCGGCGCGGATGGTGTCGTGCGCTCCGCACCAGCCACCGCACCAGCGCCGGCGGCACGCGCGCCTCTCCTCCTCCTCGGAGCGCCAGCAGTCTCCGCCGCCGGCGCCGGCGGCCACGGCCTCGAGCCGCGCAATCGAGTCTTCCCAGCGCGCGACTTTGCCGCCGCCCTCACACGGGGAGCCGGCGCGCCGCTTGGCGCCGCACCCGCCGCCCGAGCCCTGCAAATACACAAACAACATGGTTACTCATTGCATTCAATCTGACGATACGTGCACTGCGAATACTTCTGATGACGTTTTATGTTATAATAATTATTATATAATCGAATAGATTAAAATAGATACCAGAATAAACATTCCACTGAAAACATTCGAATTGTTCGTAATGACACTGACAGTGACATTTTGCAATTCGTCTTAATTATTATGAAACTAACTTAGTTTAAGTTCTTATGCTGACGAATAAACATTGAAGAATAGAACTCGAAATCTAGTCAGTATATGCAATGCATGGATGAACGTAGCGAGGTATGTGTGTAGACGCGGATGTGAAGCGAGTGGTGGAGAGACTCGGTACACAATGGTGCGTGGGCGCAGCAGACAGGCGGAGCCGCGCGGCACCGCTCTCTAACTACCACAAGTACCGTAAGCTGAGACGCTTTATGCACTCTACGGAAAACTAATGGAAAGCATTATAATACTAATAATAGTAATAACTTGTTATAACTCCTAGCGTCCGCAAAGCAGTAAAGGTAGCCTGTGTGTGTGTAGGTTCGTTCTTTCTTATTCTTTTTTATTTTTCTTATTTATATTTCTTCGGGAAATCAGAAGTTCTTTTCTTCAGGTAAACGATACTATTTTGCTTTTATAATTAACTTTGCACGACTGCCACAGTAAAGCTACATAGTAAACTTATAGTGAAATATAGAGTTTAGAATAGTATTCAAAAACATTTAGGCTACATACAAAAACCCTGATAATGTTAAACTACCTGCAGTCAGAACTGCCTAATGACTAGTGAACTAACAACAGCTAACTACAATAGCTGCTTCAAATTGAATGTCGTATGTAAAGCGCATGGAATGTTCCCATCAGTGCGCTGAGCTCGCTAGAGTAACAGACGGCGCATAATGTACCTGGTAGTAGGGTGGTCTGAGCTATTGTGCGCCGACCCTACTCAGTTTTTTTAGCGACAATGTGCCGGGGAGCAGCCCCTAGCGGCTCAGGTAGGGACCCATGCACCCGCCGGAATCATCGGACCCTTCTACCGGAGCTCGAAACGCATTCCCTACAGAACTATGCACAATAAAAATCACCGATTTCAACTCCTCGATCTATCAGACTATCAAGCAGGAATAGCCTGAACTTAGTGTCTTATAATTGTATCCTTATCTTTATTTTAAACTTAAATAACAAGCTATCATGTTAGCAGCTGCAGCGTCGCAGTACTAAGTGACGTACGTGCACACGTTGACTTTTACCGCAGTAACGCATATTTATCGAATTACCTTCCTATACATTGCCACTTTCGTTAGTGGTCATCGCGAAATTTTACAATGCATCGAGGCAGCGAACACCGTGCGTGGCGATACACACGTCGTGGAAAAAATAAACTAGTAAGTGGCAAGTCCAGCAGGCGGCAGATGCCTCCGCACCTGCCACTACAATTAGGAGGCACACGCGTTTCGCAGAACCTGCCTAGATACTCTAGCCTTTATACCACCAATTATTATTATACAGAAAATGTAATATTAAACGAAAATTACTCGGCCACATAAATTCTTAAATACAAGCGAATCTATGATAGTACATTTTTTATGAGTCGTATGTATAAACGCCAATACTAATGATTTTTATTAGTTGCGAATAATAGATCTAAGTGCTTAATATCGATATTTTGATAGCAAAAAGTTGTTAGCTGTAGCTATTGTAGAGTGCTGAACGAATTCATAATAAAAGCTAACAACGCATGATCGGTTAGTAGGTTAGGTTGCGAGTTTGCGCTGTCAGTGTTGCGACCGTCGCCGCCTGCCGTTGAGTCAGCGGCCACTCATCGCAACGCTGCAAATAATCACTTTGCGTCACCCCTTTATCGCTCCGCGGAAAACGTGCCGCCTCACTGTACAGCGCGATTACTGTACGCCTCTACAGTTGTACACCTACTGCTCATTATAGGAAAATTATAAGCGAGCGCGACGAGTTTTCAATATGCAGAAATAGCTAGATAATATCTAGCGTGAGGTTGTATCACGCGGCGCCCGCGAGCACTATATGTATGTAGCAGTGTCGTCGCCAGCGCTGGCGCTCATGAAAATAAATTTAGTAAATGACGTTGGCGCTCGGCGTTGCCACTCCGTGCCTCTGGAACGCGGCTGCGCGACGTTGCCGCTCCGCTCGGTCTTTCTAATCTTGTCGTAAAGTTCTTTTTCTGATGCGCAGCGCGTCGCTCGTTCTCTCCGCTCGAAACTTGGAAACGTCAGACGTTTATTTTATCGCTAGTCTCGGATATGCGGCATTTTATAACCGTACCGCTCGGTATAGCGCCGAGACGAGGAGTTAGTGCTTATTCAAAATAACAACCATAAAGAATTCTACTGTACGCGTTGAGAAGTCATAGTCGACGAGTCGTCGGAGCGGCGACGTTGTTATAGCGCCTCTCGCTCGAGGAGGTAGGAAAAGTTCGGTCGGCGAGGCGAGTCGAACGAACGGAGACTTTCTATGGCATTGTGGAGACCAAATAGACGGCGGCACGGCAACGGCATTGCCTCACAGCGCCACAGCCATGTCGAGAGCGCGCGGGTCGGCGGGGAGTGGGGGGGCGCGGGCGGCGGGGGCGCGCGTCTGTGTGCACGTGCAGCACACAGACGCACGTAACAACGTCGTAGCGGCGCGCGGTATCTAGCGCTACAGCTACCTACGCCCGGCCGCGCGCCTCGACAACGTTGTATTATATAGCCAACTATAATGTGGGGTAGATAGCATGGGGTGTACTGAGCCTCGTTATGGGGTCGCTCTACCCACATGAGAAAATACGATGCCGCCGTTATGCGTCAGATGTTGTGGGAATTATAAGCAATGGAATTTCTTATCATTTTAGATTTTCCTTATATTTTACCTGGGTTAAAAAAAGTTAGAGCACCTACTGTGGATATAGGTAGCGTAGGTATCAGATATTTTATCAAATTGAAGAGTAGATTGCTAATGTAGAGTAAAATGTAGAGATATCAAAACAAATAAATTGTTGTTGTAGGTATTTCAGCGGTTAGTTTAGTTTCAGTGGCGAGTCTCGGTGACATTTCCCCACCCACGTGTTTAACGCAACTTTCGTGTTTGTGTGTGGAATACATCGATGCCTGTATAAATAACGATTGTTTACGACGCCACGGTCATAACATCGTAGTAGATTTTTATTTCATTTTTTTTCGTCCATTCATGAAACAGCGGTGCGAAGAGGCTGCGCTATGCAGTATCGAACCGATTCAATGACCGATTAAACCATTAACGCTCCTTTTCAGTACAATAGAGCACGTGACCGCCGGTGGTAATTTCATTCATCTCCGAAGGGCGGTTTGTTGTTGACTTGTGGACCTGTTCCGTGCTATCGAGATTGGAGATCTTACGATCTACACTTCATTTTGAATATTTTGTCTACGGGGGTGTGAACTATTGTGGTATCGCCATTGACGGAAGGAAGTCACTTTTTTGCTTACTAAATTCTCTTTTCAAGGTCTTTGGAATATGTTTTTTGAAAATGGGGTTTGAATAAAATTTGACCCGAATTTCTGAAGTAGAGCAGTGCAACAGTGTCAAGCATCGGAGACAATGAATTGTCAAAAAGTCGGAGGCTATCGTGGCGTGGCATGTGCACGGTACGCGGCCGGCACGGAGGTAGCCTCGCCTGTGGCAGGCACCAGGGCTGTGCCACACCACTGATGCTACCAACGATGACGTCTAAAAAAATCACCTAAAACGGCTCTACAACCAGTTTACGCACACACCACTCTTTTTATCAGTAATCCAAAACTCTCAAAAGACAATAATCCCAAGAAATACAGTATTTTTACGAGCCGATAAACTTGCAAATTTCAACGGCAGCATGAGTGGAAGGAATGATAAAAATAAAATATGTAGTCAGTATGGTCGCAGCCCTGGCTGGCACGCACATTTCCGTGAGCGGAGAGCGGCGAGCGGCGAGGCCGCGCGGGCTTGTGTGCGTCCGTGCGCGTGCGCCTGTGCGCGTCTGTGTGCGTGCGCCAACCAGTCCCACATCCTGTTTCGTGCCTTCGTGGGCCGCTCGCGCAGCTTCGCCGACTCGCCGCAGTGCTTCTGTCGAGCTTTTTATTTCACGCCTCTGGCTACTGTATGCACAAGATTGATTTTAACAGTAGATGTGTTGTATAATACAATTTTTTGCCAACACCTAACCGTAACAAATGACCGCTTTCGTGTCAAGTTTGAATTAAGAGTTATTGACAACAATTAACGTTTACGCTAATTTGATTTAATTTTTGTGTGCAGAAGACTACTAAAGCTAACTTTTGCGAATATTCCGTTCGTTTACCCATTGACTCTACCTACTACTGTCAAGTAGTCTATCAGTCAATCTCCTATCTATTACAAATTTTGATGGGAAGAAATAAGAACTGGCTTTAGCGCCTGTCATCAATCTTAACACCCTTTAAAATTGCAAATCAACAAAATCAAAAGTATCGAGTGTTCCTTTACAATCCATTCTATAGAAAGAAAAATGCATTAACAGCTAGCTGGCATCGCAACATGGCGCTTTGTAAGATGATATATCTGTTGAATGGGCTCACAAAAAGCTCATAATCTATGCGTACCGTTATACAAGTGTCAACAGCGTCAAATAATTTCAAGGTGACGAAGAAAAAAATGAACAGTTGAAAAGCAAACAAAAGGAATCCCTCAGGAATGTGATCCCGCATAAAAAGAGAGGGCATTCCCGAAACGCATTGTTTACAGAGAGCGCGTGCGAGCCGACGCGTTATGCGTTTATTATGATGAGCGTGGTCCAGCGAGCTGAGAGCTACGACCACTCGATGCAATGAAAGGGAAAATTTGTAGTTTTTGTCGGTAGAGAGATGACGCACGCTTCCCCGAACGCAGCCGCCGCCGCCGGCGCCCGCTCAATGATCGGAATGTCGGTAGTGTCGCACTCGGCTCCTCCGGCGGGTTGCCTTTTGCGAACAGCCACACATGCCCTACGTAAGCAAACTTCCGAGCCTAACTGGTTCACGCAACCCATTGGTGCAAATAAGTCCCCTGCAAGGCTGCAAACTGCAAGCAAAACCGCCTCATATGCCAATCGGTTTTACTTTCCAGCTCAGGCTAACTAAAGCTATTGGACCTAAAGTGGCACTGCTTCGTTCCATTAATTAACAAACTCAGACAGTCACCCGAATCCATTCTTGTTATAGGATTAAACGCGTCGGATTCGCAAATGAAAAGTGCATCTGACGTGAAGTAATTACGCGCTATGTGATAATGTGACACACACGGGACCGGTTCAAGGCACTTTTACACTTAACACTGACATTGTTAGACTTAGTGCACTTCGTACCGTATAAATCACGATCCGGGGGTGGAGTTTATATCGCGCTCTGTCGAGATAATAAATCAGGTGGCGGCGTACGCGGGCAGATAATGACGTCACTGACACGTATCTCGGAGAATCCCCGGAAAAGAGCGAATAAAATAAAAATGTCACGTCGCGATCAGCTGTTGGGCGGTGCGAGCGTGACGGCGGCGGCGGCCCGCGCCGCAGCGATACGCATAACGACGCCGCAATAAAACTTATTTTTATGTTTTTCGCTCACAATGGCCGCGCGAAGGTCGAGCTATCTAAATGGGTCAATACACTCTGCGTAGTACGAGCGGTGAACACGTGCTCCCCGTTTGTAAATAGCGAGATATCGGCCGATTGTTGCAGTGATTAATGGGGGCGCGTAATGACTCGGCGCCGGCCGCCCGCGCCCGCGCCGCTCGCTAATATGCTCATTCATCGGTTCGACACTATTATTATTTGCCGGCCGGAGATGGTTTTGTTCGCATTCCGACAATCGATGCGACGACATTAGGGCGACGCTCAATGTCAAGGCTGCACTTGCTATGCGCCCACCCGCCCGGCCGTGTTCAATGCTAATTGTCTACGAGTTGACTCGACCCCGTTATGCCAATTTACTGAACAGAGTTGTTGTAAGTAGGTTTGTACATCACTGCACGCAGTTTGGAACATAGGTTTTCAAGTAGGTACGGATGATGCACTGGTTAAGCTTTACTCAGACCATGCGCGCATGCATGTTTTCAGTTTCATCAGCTGTACATAGAATTAATATTCCGAGCTGAATTATTCTGCGGTTTAATCTTTAGACTTTTTCAGTTTCATCTACCTACATTAAATCTGCTTTTACCAAATTTTCCTTACTTCACTGAAACGAATCTTTTCACCATTACTTGGAGCTATACCATATATGTCTATCTCAACAATTGAGCTGCTTTGCCAAACACATGGGGTTAGCCACGGAATTTCCTACCAGGCATACGTTTTGTGAGGTGTTATGGACTATGTAGGTACAGTCAGTGTGATGTATGCGGGCGTCATCGACAGGCGGCGATAAGGGCGAGGTCACGGCTATCAATGGAGACATCTCCATACGCGCACGTGGCGGCCGGCCACGACATCTCGCGCCCATTCACTATGAAGACGCCCCCGCGGCCCTCCGCGACCCCCCGGCACCCGCGCCCGCGCACCGCCCCGCCACCCCCGCACCCTCCGCGGTGCATCCATGCAACAAGTTAGGGCACAGGTTTGTCTTGTAAGGAACCCGGAAGACGAGTCACTCCGCGGACGCGAGCCCGGCACTACGCTCAACTAACTGCCGCCTATCACACTTGCAATGCTTTCTATGACCTGTTTCCTCAGTCTCAACTTGCATTAAATAACCTATTTCAATATGCGCCAAATCTGTGAACTAACTTCAAAAGGGCTGATCGTAGCAAAGACACGTAAGGTGTCTACGAACCGTAGCACATTTCAAATAAAACCGTAGCACCGTAGGTAGGCAGAACGTTTAATACATACAAAACGTTTTGCAATAATTGGTAAAATCAGCACCATTATAATGTAACGCAATTCAAATAAAGTTCTCGTAAAACATGGCGGTTCAAACACATTTTCCAGCTTCGTGATGCCCAATTAAATATGGATGTGATTGAAAAACGCGTGTCCGGTAACGAGCGTGTACATAATTGGTGGGCGGCCGGGGCAGGCCCGGAGTGACCCAGTTGCCGTTGCCTGGCGACCCGGGGCTGCACCCCCCGCGCCACCTGCCACCCCCGCCCCCGCACTAAATAACCTGCCCGAAACCGACACCTTAGCAAAGGTCGTTCAACCGTCACAGAGGCAGTTGCTCTCGCCATTTTTTATCCGACGTGCAAGCATCACACATGATGACAACCCCTGCACCACCCGAAACATGAGCTAATAAAAATAATCAATATAAAGACTGATTTTTCACGAGTAGATGAAAACTCTGGGAAATTCGACATTAATTAGCCATCTTTTTCGTTTATTTCGAATTTTTGGTACTGAAATTGTAGAGGCCACTGTGACTTTTAATTAGCGGTAAACCTATTTTATGCTGAACGCTCGATAGCATAGCAACAACTGGCATGTTATAGCTGCAGGCTAGATTTTGTTGAAAGGACATGCATGACAACCATCCTTAACAATGTGACAATGTTTTGGGCTTAATGGATTCGAGTCCCCAGCGCGATCACTTTCCTTCTTGATGTCTCAAAGTTTGCTTGATTACGATTGAGAAATTCATGAAACTCGACAAAACTTTTAGTATTTAATCGAAATATTCGCAATAAAGGGGAATATGAAGAGGAATCCGAGTGAACGTGGCACTAGTGGGCAGGCCGGCCGCGGCGACACCGCCGAACAAACTAAATGAAATTATTTTCTTTAACTCTTAACTTCGAGTGTTTTTTGTTGAGACGAAGAGAAAAACCTGCGAGCGAATAAACTTAATTGTTATAAGCCGCGTTTGCCGACTGCCACCCCCTCACGTCGTGAGGGCGAGGGGGCGCTGAACACAGTTGTATTTCTCCGAACTTGTGCTAAATTTCACTTTCTCCGAAGACGTTGTGCGTAGACTTAGCCACCCACCACGTCCCCGTCCTCTCGCTAACTTTGCTAAATAGTTTCGACACTACTAAGTACCTATCCTCTCACTCATCCTATCCTGCTGTCATCGTTCGAGTCGGCTTTCTGCATACGTACATGTTCCCCAATCATGTCAGCATAATGTTTCATGAAAGTCACATTCTATTTGTTATTAAACAGCAATGCTGTCGAACATGTATCTTCTATGAGACCGCTCTCCACCCTCTGTGAGATGTCGTTATCTTAGCGAACCCTAACCGAGTAAAACATAAAAAACGTTACTCAAAAAAGTCCTTCCACTCACAAAAACTCTGCTGCCTCCTCGCCCTCTGAAGTTATAAAACGCTGAAGGCGAGTGAGGCGAGGCGAGCGGCTTGAGATCTTATCCCCCCGCATTAGAGTCGAGTTCGGCATGAGCTACCCTGTGCACACCAGCAAGCAGCGCCTGAAAGGCGAGCACACGAGCGTGGAAGCTTTAGCAAAATGAAAGCCGACTCGCTCTTAATTCACCAGCACATAGACACGGCGTACGGACGTCGATAGGACCCCCTCGCCGCCCACCGCCCGCCGCCCCCACGCGCCGGGCATAAATAAGGGGGGCGAACCCGGGTTAACAAGAGAGTGAGTGTCCTCCCTCGCAGCAATGCTAGAAGGGAGAATTAAGGGGGCTGCGGCGAAGGACGAATTAAGGAGATGAGAGAGCACACGCTCTCTAGACGCGCCACCTCGCACCAGCAGGGAATTAAGGGAGAGCGCACAGCTACGGTGTTACTGCGACACGCTACCGCTAGCTATTCCTTTCGGTTTGTTTTTTTACAATGACTTTCGTCAGAATCATATCTTATTTATAACTGCACGATATTATTGATTTTTCAGAGGACTTTATTCTATTGGACTGGTTTAGCGCAAAGTAGAAAAAAACATAGAACATGATGCGTCGCCCTCATAGCCACCTCCGAGGCCCGTGACGTCACTGCTGCGTTTTCAAAGCACGTGAGCCACTTCGTCACATAAATTACAAACTATATCCCACAGGAGTTAAGGTTTGTTTTCGACGAAATTGCTGGTGCTCCTTTGTCTTGCTCCGTCGGAGCGGGCGAAAATGTTCTTTATTTCAACAGGGAAAGGTTGAATTTACTGGAGTCGTGTCGTAATGATCTTGGCAAGAGGGTGGGTATAAATTTTCCATGGGGGCAGACGGGGCGACGTCGCGCGAGGGCGCCGCTGAGTCACGGCGGCGGCGGTGCCGGCGTCGGCGGGGCGGGGCGCGGGGCGCGGGGGACGTGCCACAGAACATATTGTAAGTATCTACCACTCACATGTCACAAAGTTTTCTCCGCATCGGGAAACTTTGTTAACGTCAACGGAGCACGTGGCCTTGCCGATATTATACATAATTGCTGCACGAGTTGAGCTCAACATGTGACAACTTAGCGACAACTTACTTTCTCACTTAGTTCGGATAAAAAGTACGAATAGATGATCACATGCGTTAATGCGTGTTTCAGTAGTGCTGAAGTAAAGAGTCGACGAGTTAAAGTTGATAGTGCGCCTGATTACGGTGATTCGTGATTCATTACGGAATGCTGTTAGGCTGTGTAATGTCCGTGTTATTGAACTTGCGCTAGATCATACATGCATCGATATCTACTGAACCGCTATGTTATGTTACTTTTGAGCATTTGCATGTATTACATCTTTTGCCTTTAATTAGCATTGAGCTCTTTGTTCATTTTCCTGTGACAGTCGCTGCAATCGATCTCGGTATCGTAATTATAATTGTGAAACTCAGGATCGGACTGAACACATAATAATTGTCAGCCGTATCTTTGGTCGTGCAATCGGCTCACATCGGCCCGTCACCTTGAGGCCTGATAACAGTAACTGTTGTGTGATAAGAGGCGATACCGCCGACCCGACCGACGCGCCGCACACAATCTTATATTCTTATTGTATTGACATTGGACAGCTTTGATTTTAAGCTTCATGAAGCCATCAACGATAGTTGTGCTATTATAATCTGAATTTGATAACAGTCACTTAGTTCTAAATCTGTTATAACAAAACATTGCAAGTTTGCATTACTTGCAATCTATCTTAATTGATATCAGTCTGTGAAAAACGTAAACAATTATTTATATTGGAAAACAAAACAATAAGCTTTTGGTAGACAAAATTATCTTTAGAAGCTAATATTGTCTTACTTATTTATTTTTAAATGAAAGCAGATTGCTTTATGCCGAGTCAGGTCTACATAGAACGTTTGGTATCATTAATACATGATACTAGACACATCATCAACGTCTTGAAACTCGAAGAGACGACTTCTTTTTCGAGAAGTTTTCAGCTCCGTGCGGCACGTCTCTCGTTCTCGTGTAGCATCGCTCGAGCGAGCGCCCACAATGCTCGCCCCGAAGATCGGCGCTGTTGCCAATTACATTATGTACGGGAGGGCGAGGGGCGAGAGGGAGCCTTATATAAAGCCCTCCCCCTCCAAGCCTTGGAAACTCACAGGTTATAAAGCGCGGGAATGAGTTTTCGCGCGAAAACTTTATCGCAAAAGCTCGTGCGCCGAGCGAAGCTTTTTCACTAGCTTAGCCTAGTTCGACGACATCGACGCTAGGATTAATTTTACGATTCAAACTTTTTCTTACATGAATTATTTTAATTTATGTACTAATGGCTGCGTTGTGAATTTGTGATGTTTATATCAGGTCTATGATATCATACATGTTTGCTTAACCATACCTAATTCTTCAGTTGTAATCTCGTCTTAATTTTATTTCGTAGTTATTACCAAAGTTGCCTTTAGTCGGACAGCGGTATCCTTTTTTTAGGATTTAATTAAGACTCCGGCTTTGATGTCGTACTGTAAATACATTGCATCCAAACAGTTGAATACAGCACGAAACAAAAGTCAGGGGCGACCCTCCGGCTCCCGCACCGAGGGAGAGCACAAAGAACGACTCCCAATTCAGTAACGAGTCCCGGGTCCCGGGCCCCGGGTCCGTTAGTTAAGCGCCAACTCAGATGAGGGGCCCGAACTTTTCCGCCCGATGCGAGCTAACAAAGGACTTTATTCGCCGTCATCAGGTAAATGAAACATGGACAAAATATCAGAGCTGCGTCAGTTTCATTGGTGTGGTAGGTCGATAAATCGAAGTCAGAGTAAGGTCAACAGCGGTGGGCAGCAGCAGGGTCGCCGACGGTTGACGGTGGTGCGTGCGGGTTGGCTCTGCAGCCGCAGGCCGCAGCACGCCGCTCGCAGTGCCGATGCTGTTTTGCATAAGTAATGACCGCCGCCGCCGCCCCTCACTCCCCCCCTCCAGATCCCCCCGTAGGCCTATCGATTGCGGCGGCGCGGGGCGGGCCGCATCGCCGTAATTGTCACACTGAGCGAGCTGAATTTCACTCCACCCTCGCGTTATCGACCTTACTACCCCCGCATAAAACCCACTCTCCGTCGGCAAAAATTACTGATTGAATACCAAATGCGTTATAGTCCGCTCTAAGTTTGGAGGCGGCTCGTAATAGAGCCTTCGAAGAGTCTATGACAGAGCTTAATTAGACAGGCGTGCGATGGCACCGAATGGATTTTACTTGTTCGATATTTTAGCGCGAAATAAAGCACAAATTGTTGGGACTGAATAAAAGTACTTTTAAAATTAGTGGACCGGAGAACTGTAGCGTCAACCTTCGGCGCGGGCGTGAGCGTAAAGTTGGCAGAGTTTGTTTGTTCGACACATTAGCGACCACTCGCAGTCGCGACTGGCTAATATGATCATTCGTCAACAAACCAGGCTACCCAGCAACCGGATAACTTGAATATTTGAGTAAATAAGTAGTCTTAGCTGGAAAAAGTGCAAGCTACAGCTAACTGACGAACAGTTATAGCTGTGCTCGGTGCACCGGGGAGAGTCGACAGTGGATACCTCACGCACGCCTGTCGCACGCAGAGAACAATAATTCCGTATCGTTTCGCGCGACAGAGCATGCGACGTCGCATCGTATATATAAATAGTCGTCGTCTAGGCGAGCGCCGTTTTTTAGCGCACCAGCAACGACGAAAGTATGGAGAAAGTGGCGCGTTGACGTCACGCACACACGCGCAGCACACGCGTGCCATACGCCGGCTGAAGACAACGTGACAGCCGCTCTCTGTGCTCGATACAGCGCTGTCTTGCTACACGCCGAAGTTGCAACACCGCGCTCCGTATGAGAAATACGACGTTAGCAGCCGATACGAGGTGCCCCCTCTAGACACGTTCACTTGCTCAACTGAAATGCCTTTAAAAATACGTCAGCTAAGAGCTCACATAGACGCTACACTTGATACTCTTGATAACTGCCAGACTCACTAAGTCGAAGGATAATGGGCGTTCCCCAATTTTCTGATAATTGGTTCTTATAGGGGCGCTTGCGCTTATTACTGTATGCGGGCGAACTATCACTCTTGCTCAAGCTATAGTGCTACGAATGTGGCCGACTTTGACTTCCACTGAATGCAAAATAATGTCCCATAAAACGAGCACCTGTTTCGGTAGGAACGCGTGGATAACCGAACAAAGGACCGGCCGTCTCACAAACACGATTCTTTATTGCGGTCCATTGCAGTTGTCATTGACGATTGGTTACGAGCAAAAATCACCATTGTTAGCGGTACATGACATAACTCGGCTCGTGCCCACGCGATCACAACATCTCAAAGCATAATAGTGTGAAAACAAATAAAGAAAGAGTAATGATCATCGATACAAGAGACGTAACGTTAAACAACGGTCGCACGCGAGTCGCGAGCCACCCGACGTGTACTAGACTCGGAACTAGATTAAATTGAGATCAAACGTGGTTCATTCATAATCTGATCACAACGCCGCAAACGTAGTAAGTTTATAGAGGCTTTAGTTCAGCGGTTAGTCGGCTTAACCGAGAGTCGAGCGCCCGTGCCGCCCGCGGCGAACAATTAATTAAATTAAGTGCAAGATGAAAAGGAAAACAACCGCCGCCGATCAGCTGATCTGTGATTGATGCGCACAGCATCGCACCCCACTGCACGCAGCTTACACCGAAACCGGTTTAGGACCGTTATTATTTTAAAAAAAAATCTTATTTATTTACGATTCGACGGCGATTATATCGTGTATCAATTAAATTAAGGTTCACAGGCTCGAGAGTCATTCACTGGCTATCATTTCAGAAACCCAACCGCCAGTTAAAAAAATTCAGAAAAAGGGTTAAACAATTAAAGTACCTACATCTTCTTACAGATAAAATCAATAAAATGATAAACATCCACTGTTAATAGAACAGCAAATAAACAAAGCAACGACCTCGGAGACTTAAAAAGTGAAAGAAAATGTGTAATAAATATAACTTCATCACTTTTTTCATTGCCAAAAAAGAGCTGTAAGTGGTGACGTCACTGGCCGGGAGGGGTGGAGGATTAGGACGGCGGGGTGAGGGGGCGGCGTGGGAGCCAACCCTCACTCGCTGCCCCTACCAACGAGACTCGACTCGATGTAATAATATGTACAAAGCTACTAATTGTAAGTGCACTTTCCAAATAAGCAAGCTGAACTGAAAGCCTTACTCTAATTTTAATGAGAGAGACCATTGTTTATTTGTGAACGTTTTCCGTGCACTTGCTTTAACATGGTAAATGTCTTAGTAGCAGATGGAGTCATCATAGCTAATGAACATTGGAATTATAACTGATAGAGAAAAAATTGGGTTGAGAATTCATCTTTTGGAACACAAAACCTGTCAGATATTCCATTTTCACATCTTTTAGTTCGAGTAAAAATCGAGTTCGAAAGGACCAAATGGTACGGTACATCAAAGAGACGTGTCGGTGTGAGTTAGGGGCCGCCTCCCCCACCCGATGGAGGTATATGGCGAATACACACATACGAGACTACATTACTGTAATTATCCAATTATTAAAAAATGTATGACTATGCATTTAATTACCCGCTATTGGGTTAGTGACACCCGTAAGACAATGTTATTTATATACCTGTTATTGAAGTCATTACTGTTAATGGAAAAGGAATGTTAGGCTATTTGTGATGAGTAAAGTTCGGAATGAAAAGTCGGAGGTCTTTTTTCGTAGCAGGAATGCTACGAGCGCTACGCCGCGTAGCAAAATCGTAATTGGTAAAAGAAAGAATGATGTTTGAATGATTAGAGGAATCGTTCTTTGTTCAACTTCTACGTTAGTAACTAAACTAAGTAGTGAGCATTCCTTCTATAGAATTTATAAGGTTAGCTACGAATTTTCGCCTTCGTAGTGCTTGCTACGCCAGTTGCTAAGGGCCTATTCTGAAGAACCTTTTTGGCGTTCGTTCTTTATCAAGTTTCTTGTGTTAGTTTCATGCCTGTTTGGAACTAAATGGTGATGGTTTTAAAGACTAATGTATACCTTAACTGAACCCGATATTTTCACTTCTGCTGAAGAAAAACTCCAAAATAATCATTAAAAGTAACAAACGAAATTCCATTCTAAAATCAAAACTAATAAATCAGTAGATAAAGAAGAATACGCAGCACGTACAGTAGTCCCCCCCTTTGCGGCTGATTACGAGCGCGCTACCAAATAAGAATGAATTTTTAATGAGAACCCACCCCCGGAGCCAGCCTCTTCCGAACAGTACGCACTTAGGAGATTAGTCTCGAGAGCGTTCCAGTTAACTTGCTAACAAGTAACAACCAGTACACCGGCTAAAAATAATATCTACAGACACAGATATTAATACTTTACACTTTGTGTAACTTTTTCATGAGCCCTCGTAGACCCCCTACGAAAAACGCGTAGGAGAGAAAAGCGTAGCTATCAGATATTGTAGTAATTCAAATATGTTCGTGTTGAAAACTTCTTGAAGTGTACGTGATGTATTATTACTTGTTACTATGTCTTGTTTTCGGCAATTTCATTCACGTAAACGTTAACATCTGAGTGTTTGGAAGTCGAGAGACAGGTAGCCAGTAAAGACAACCGAGCCGTAAAGCAATAAAGTGATAAGACGACGACCCCACAGAACAATAACAATGTAAATACCGTTTTACAGTGTAAACAAAAAGTATAATAAATGTTACGTAGGCGGCTACGTCAGGACGTACGTCACAGGCGACGTCACGAGCGGGAGTCCGCACTAGATATATTTAGTGTAGGCGTGCACCGCAGCCGCCGGGTTCAATGTCGAGGCGCGACTATCTATCGCCCATCAATCACCGCTCGCCGCTCGAACACCCGCTACCAAAGGACGCGACCGCGATCTACTCTTTTCCTCACTCGACTCGAACTCATCCTCCTAACAGTACAGTGCGAAAAGACGCCTCTCTGATTACACCACTCTCGATGCTGCGATAACATCGCGCCGCATGATAATAGTTTGTTGTTATAGTAATAGTAATCCACCTGTCTTCGATTCGCAGATATGAATCGAATCGATTGTCACGGTCGGTCGGGTGGTACATTATCATTTTCATTCATGGATTGATAGAAGTGTGTAATTGGATATCGGAACACGTCGATATAGATTGTGCGTGACCGGGTGAGTGCGGCGCGGTGCGGTGTGTTGCGGTGCGGTGCAGCGGGCGCACCGGGAGCAAGGCTGTTTACAAACTTCCGTCACGACTCACGAGCACTTGTCACTCGCGCCGCCGCCGCGCCACTCCTCGGCCGACGCACACGTGTCTACGCAAATAATAGCGAGCCCTCACAGTTGACATTGTCCCACTTCGAGCGACTGCCCGCCCGTCTAGACTTGAGATACGATCTCCGTCGATACGCTCGCTGCTAACATTTTGCATTCGTTACTGTCTCAATACATCGCTGTACCATCCTGTATCTCTCTATTATTAGGTGCCTCAAGTTGTACGCGACTACGAGATACATCACGCTAGAGATAGTATTCTTAAATTTAGAAGGCATGCACCCTTGTTGAAGTCGTGCCCTACGCGGGGTGAAAACGAGGGTGAATGCAGTAGGGTGGCGGAGCTCCCTCGGCCCGTCACCCCCCGGTGCACAGTAGGCGCGTAGTAACTGCAATAACGGAGCAGTGAAAGTGTCGCGGGGCGCTTCAACCGTCAATGGGTGAAGACTTTACTCCCTTCACCCCGCCGTCTTGTGCTCAAACTTGTAGCTAATAGTACGATCTTCCTAGTGTCGGTCTTCGCACACATGTTTGTGTTCACATAAACAATGTTTATGTTGAAAGTTTCTCCTGGAGCACGGAAACAAGCGGCGACCTGGCGAAGTGGCGACGCTTATTAAATTATTGCTCGATTTACTGAAGAAGTTGAGCGTGTCGGCTGGTTACAAAGGTGTGACGTGTGCGCATCGCGACGTGTGCACATAAATCGCGGTCGATCAGCGCCGATCGAGTATGTAAAGTGTTCGCGAGACGGAGCGGACACCGGCGGCGACAAGCAAAAGCAAATAAACAAGCGGAACGAGTACGTCGTCATTATCTCGAGTCATGAATGAAACGGAACGTAAATTGAAATGTATCGCGTGCCATAATCCGCGCACATTAATCTCACTCAAACGCCGATCGTTGCGTAACCGCGAGCACAACAAACGGCTCAAGTTCATTGATCCACTTAATGTCCGCGCTAAATGTGTCGTTGTTGAATGTCAAAACATTGTTACATAATTATCCGCGTATGCGTGAGGTGTGCGCCATGCGCGCGCGCCGACCGACGACGTCCCGCCTGAGTGCCATGCTGATGCCGCCGGGGCGCAGGCGCGGGCCGGCCACTTCCGAGTCCGGCCGATCGGTGATCACCCGCGATACGTCATCATGTTTATTTATGAGCTTATGATTATAAAATGACGTTTACAACATTCTGATATCGTTGACCGGTTGCCGTATAATAATAACATTCATTCATTCATAAGTGATTAATGGTCACTACCTACGAAATAGATTTGTAGTAGTATATTAAAGCTATTATCATAATTATTATAAACAAGATTTTACGTTACTTGCTGGCTGTAGTAAAACATTATTTACAAACATTTCAAGCTAAATCAAAATTACACCTTTGTTTTACTTTTACGTTTTCGTTCAAGTGTAAAGTTTTTTTGCTGCGGTTACCTTTATTTTTTAATGGTTCTATCGGCTAAATTTTACGACTAATATAAAGAATCCTTTATTATGCAAAACTATCCATTTAACTTTTTACAACCCTGTATTTACAAGTGTATTCTTAAAGTAACTGATCGTCGAGGCGTACCTACGATCTGCACGTGGTGATTGATTTGTTTTCGTAGTAAGTAGTGAATCCACTGCTCTGAATACTAATAAAATAAGATATAGTAAAGCACGGAGCGTTGTAAGTTCAACGTATGTCACGGTGCACGCTTCCAACATTCATGTTCGTTTACGACACATGGCGATCGTTTCAGATGCGCGGTGCAAACTTTAAGAGTTATTGTACTTACTTTTTTAACTTTCGCCGCGTGCCGAACTTGACCGTCAAAACAAGATTGCAATAAAAACATCACTCTTATACAATGACGTGAATTTACATAAATTATTGGCGGCGGCACGTCTCGTCTCGCGTCCGTCGCGGACACGCCGCACCCGCTTGTTTACCCAGATGCAATGTTTACATAGCCATCACACCAAACTGGAGGGTTCAACGACTCACATATTGTTTTATTGCCACACGTAATTGGGTCGCGGTGCGGCATTGAGGCCATGGGAAATATATTTAGAGTGTGGAAGAGACACTCCGCGAATGCCAAAGATATTATTATCCCCTGTTCTCGATTCTACGTCAGATGAGCTGGCGAATACTGATAAATATAGCTAAAGATATGCAATTAGCGAAACATCATAATATCAACAAACCAAAATTCCCCAATTTCCTATCACGCTGCCACATTTAACAAAGATTAGATTGCGATACGTTTAGCACTGTAATCTGTTATTTTGAATGATTTTGGTTCACAACTTGCGCAAATACAGAGTTGTACAAAACCAACCGTAAATAATGACGTGAAGTAATTCAGAAAGCCAGCATGAGTGTCAGATCAGAATGCATCTCAAACATGACAATAAGATACCGACAAAAATTGTAAACAAACTGTGTTCGGTGGCCCAATATAACAGTAATAATAAAATACTGGCGAGCATTGAATTCAGTGCACCTGACATTCGCATATTTTTTTCTAAACAGGTGTCGGCGGCGCGTCGCTCAGCGTGTGTCGATGCCCTATATTATTGTATGTCTTTCAAGTTCATTGAGTCACACAATGGCCATATAATTGGTCGTTAGCGTATGTCAAAACACGTCGGCGCGGTTCATAATGCTTTACATAATTAGGCTCGTTTGCATAAGCGATTATTATGCGTGTCTTCGCCGATGACGTTGGCACTGCTATGGCTAATTCATTCATTTGTTTATGAGTTTACTATTACTTTTACTCCACGTGGTCGATTGTTTACAATGCGAGCGTGAATTTAACGGCAAATGTGTAATAAAAGTTGTTATTATTACGCGGTGTGCTTAAGGAGGAGCACCTCATTGTGACGTTGATTCATAATGCGGCTGATAGACCGCTTGTTTACATAAATGTTTATTTAACGTGCGTGGAGTGAGGTTAGAATCTCTGCCTTATATGGCAACTATTTACATTGTTACGGTGCTGTTACTGGATGCGCGAAATGGAGACGTTCCACGTGATTTCAATGAAGTGACCGAAAGGCTTATCGCTGTCATTTTCTAGAAACTTCTAGCACTCGAATCATATAAAAAAACTTAATTCTGGATATTATGAGTAAAATAAAGCGATTCAGACAAGTTATTAGCGAAACGTAAGCCTAAAACGCATAATAGATCATTCGGGTGCAATTTTTCGTAGCGCGTAGCAACAACTACGCGAATAACAAGGTACGCGTCGTAGCAATGCTACGAAATTACTAAAGTGGGCCCTACGATTTTGCAGTCTATGAACACCTTGCAAAAAATTATCCTAAAATCAATCACTTCTGAATACTTTTTGAGAACATGGAATATACCGTAGAAATTCTTATTATATCGTCCTTCGGCTGACGTTCACCGCCACGCACTCAAGAATGCTACGATACCGCATAAAATAACATCAGATTCTCTAGTCGATCCTATTGTCCTATTCATAAATATAGAAATACTTCATAATTAACATGTTCTTCCCTACGAGCCGACGGAAGACGCCCAACTGCGTCAGATCGCATGTGTAGGTTATAGTGTATATTTTTTTAAGAAACCGGATTGTTCCCGTACTTTGTCTTCCGGCTACCCGTCGATTGCATCGACAGACCATGATCTGACTTCCCGGATAGCTATTTTGGCTTTTTACTCTGACCATATTTTGTTGATGATATACGGCGCAAAACTTGGTTTTCTAAATGCGACGGATAATTGAAAATGATGATCGGATGCTCAAACGCAACTCAATTTTAAGTAGTTGTTGATCTCATACTGCCGTTGTCAATTTAGTAGCGTGTGTGACAGAAAGATTTCTAAGAACGTCTTAAAGTTGTTTGAGTATTTTATATTTGTGGATAAGTTCATTAGGTCTTGATGTCACATTATTGGGAAAAAAACACTTAGATCTCAATGTTCTTGTGACTTTGAGGTATATTGTGTAGTGACAGTATACTTATGTGACTAAGAACGTCATACTATAGTTACGTTTAGTTTAAGTATTCGTGGATAAGTCTATTAGGTACGTCCATTAGGTCTTGATGTCAAATTATGGGGAAATATACAACACCACGAAAATAGCATTTGAAATCAAAATTGAGGTTGTATTTGCGTAAGAATATAACATGTCAAATTAAAATTGCGAGTGCCAGAAGTACCGTTCCTACTTCAACTGTAATCAATTACAATAAGCACTTGTTGATCGCATTTTTTGCCTTCAAGATTCCAATCTTATCAGCTGTCGAGGTACTCTCGGTCTTGACCGTCGTCGGGAGCTCCTTCACACCCTATTTCACTATCGTTGGACCAGAGTAGCCCAGTCACGGTGACGCGCGGTTTTTCTGCCTTTTAATCATCAATAGTTTTTATAAAACAGTTAAGTATTATGGACAGATCGTTCACTCAGAGGTTAATAACACCATTCAAACGTACTATTTATTATGGTAATATGGTATGTTTTGTGTACCGCCTGTCAACTTTTTTTTGTTAATAAGCGTTGCCAGTTACATCTTTTTTCGCTAACATATTACTTACTAGAATAACTTATGTAATTTCGAGTAATAAACTTTTTATGACTCTTAGTCATGTCTTAGATTTTGAAAACATTACCTAACTTAAAAAAAAACAACTGAAACGGTAGACAGCTACATTTGTTTTTTTAATGTAACTAATTCATATTGTTTATTACGTATCTTTGCTAATTTGCTGGTTCCTAACATTAGATTGAACAATGGTGAGTTTGTTCCCGTGAATGCTAGAATGAAGGCACAAAATGGTATATTTAACAAATGTTTGGGTGAAACTAGTTTCGTTATAGCGTTTCTCATTAAAAATGAAGATAGTCGCGACGGTAAGGCAGCAATCAACGATCGAACAAAACCGGGTACCGCATCTAGTTTATTACATTGGGTGGCCAAACTAGTTTTCAATACGAATGAATTTAGACTTTATTCTTTGGCGGTGAGAGTTTGGAATCGTTTGGGAAGGGTATCTAGAACTATATAAGTGCATAAGGGTAGTTTGTGCATAGTTTCTTAGCGCACGTGACTGCAACAAGTCACATTCCGCGCCCCCACCCCGCGTAGGCCCACAAACAACCCCGATACAACTACACAACTTATACATTTTCTTTGACGGCTCTATCACATGTTGAACCTTTAAAATGTATGCAAGATATAAATAGAACGGAATTTATATCAGTTTTGTAATACGAGTTTATTTATAAAAGGTAATATTTTTAGACTTTTGGTAACTCGCGTCTGTCTATTGGTAAGCCAATTCTCGGAAAGGATTCGGGACAAACTACATACAAGAGACTTATACATATTGTTTTAAACCTTAGACGATTTTGTCATTGATAAAAATAACTACATCTGAAATTCTTTAAGATGTTCTTTACTTACGTATTTGTTTTAGTCGGTATCATTGGATGGGTCATTCATCAGTTCCTATAAATTCAACATTATGTAGTCCCAATAAAGCTTTTTTCCTTTTACCGTATCCTGAAACTGTGCATATGAATAATGTATGGTGGAAGGATTGGAGCTCCCAAACAAAAGTTTATAAGTGTCGTGAAGGACATATATACCTATAATACCAAACCTATAGACATGTATTTTTATTTGGAATCCGTAGACTTGGAAAAGGTTAAACCCTCTACGGCATAGAGGGTTGAGTATATTTCTAAAATGGCCGATTAGGTCTAGACTTGTACCCAAGTCACTATCGAGGTCAAAAAACACAAAAGAAATCGAAACCACGGTGATGAACTTTTCGTTTGTAGGCTGTTTAGTTCTTCAGATAAAGAAAGAACAGCAAAAGGTGTCGTAGTGGACTCGCCAATGGCGATTCCAGTCGAGGAGTAAATCTCAATAAGTGGAATGGAGGAGGCGCTCTGGGCCGGTGCTGGGCGGGGCGCGCCAGCCGTCGCCATGGTAACGCACCCCTAGCCGCTACCAGGAAAACCCACCAACCTCGGATCACACTCCTATTCGTTATAGAGGAAACCGTGTTAACATAATAAATAATAAATAAATAGAGGAGGTTTTCAAAACAAGACCAAAACATAGACTGTTTCGCCTCAAACAAACTTTAGATAATTTTTTCCTTCATCATCAAATTGAAGGTCCTACAAAATTGTCTAATTCTAAACCAATGTCAGATCTGTTTTAGTATCATTCAGCTTAACGAATCGCAGTGGTCATCCATTTATTCATTACAGTCGAGTAAAAACCACCGGCGCATTGTAAAAGAGTCCAGTAATATCGTAGCAATATAGAAAGTAAAGTGCGTTAGCGCTGGCTGGCTGACTGGCGATGGCGAGCCAACAGCCAACTCGGCGATAATTAATGTGGAGTCAGTGGAGTCGAGCGATCGGGCGCCGCCGCGCCAGCCTCGCCGAGCGCACAAAAAAACCCGCTCCGACACAAAAACACCCGTCGCCAGAACGAGACAACGCCCCGCAACAGAACGAGACAACAACAACTACGTATTTCTGTGACGAGTTCTCGCTCGCCTCGAGCGTCGCGCAGTTATCGAGATTCGAGCCGAATACCGCGCTTTGATTTAAAACTCCACCGAATGCGCCCTTCTATCTATCACATGGCGTTTGACAGGTCGCCGGAAACGCGCCGAGCTGTCAGTTCGAAAAAAAGGCGCGCGTCTTGTAAACTTTATGAATATTTTATGGGCCACTATAGAAAAGTTATAAACCTTTAACTAAGACAATACCTAATGTATGATGAAAGGTACATTTCTTTAGTTGCACAATATTATATTTGTAAGTCTGAACTACAATGAAACTTAGAAGAAGTTACAGCAGACTAAAGGTATGATAATGGTAATTCGTATAAAGAAACACAAAGAAAGAGTATAAGAATAATGCTAAAATATTCTATGATAAAACATATTTTCCTACCTAACTATTGTGTACTTAGTAAAATAATATACATTTTTTACAACAATACTTTAGCTAATACAATTTTCAACGAAGAAAAGGCTAAAAAGCCAAATATTCACTTGGCTCCAAAAGACTTAAACGATTCTACCCACTTAGTAAAAAAAGTAAGTTCAGAAATATTTTACTTATTTTTTAATAAACATAAGTTCATCACAATAGTTCGGTCCATACATTGACTAGATTTCGAGTTTCATCAGTGTTATAAACTTATAACAAAACTATTCAACACAAAAACTATGACTGAGAACACAAGTCGAATTTGAAATAAATGCGAAACCATCGCTGCCGCTACACTTAACTTACTAATACAAACTACGATGACTTACCTGGAAATCACTCCACATTTTCATTGGGATACACCATAGTTCCGATACGAAAACATCACACGATTCACGATAACAACTGTCAAATGTGTCACAGCACGGCGTCACGATCACAAGCGAACAGGGTGGAGGCCGAGCGCAGACTGGAGCTGGCGGCTCGCGCGCCTGCCGGCACTCGCGTTGCTGTGGCGCGGCGCTCGGGCGCTTTCGGGCCGGCTCGGTGCCGCTCGGGCCGCAGCGCCCACCTGCGACTCGAACAACAAAACTGAACCGAGAGCGGCTTGAGTGCCTGCTGCCTGGACACCACAATGCCTTCGTCCGCTGCCCGCCTGGTCACTGGAAATACACGAGTTTCACTGCATACAGACTAAACTTACTGTTCGCATCTGCGATTAGATGGTGCAATCGTTATATTCATTTGGGCTACTTGGAGTTTCGATGGCTAGCAGAAGTAGCAGATGACTTTCTAAACAAAACGAGTTTTTTTTTTTCCTTTTTTGTATTCATTTATAAGGATCACTAACACGAATAGACCTCAGTATATAAAACGGGTCGTCAGCCACGCAGAATATGAGACACAATCTTATTCACCCGTTTGATAACGACACACAGTATTGAAATCTGAATCCTAACGCTCAAACATAAAGAGCTCAAGTTTTCAGTCAACTGATAACAGAAAGTGACAAATAAAAAAGCTTTCTGAACAAAGTTTTGAGTGCGCCGCGCTACGGCCGGCGTAGCAGGAAGTTCGTAGCAGTAAAACTTCGTAGCGCTCTCGTAGCGTGAAAGTTTTGATTTCAACGATTTGCGTTGCGGCGAAGAGGGCCGCGAGGCCGCACTAGCTCTGCGACCCTGCACCCCTTACTATCGACCTCCGACGAGTGCGGAACACTATCGAGCATGCGCTTATGTACGAGCTACATTGCCGCGTAGCCACTCTGCAGAAGTTGTCTAAAGCGGCGTAACAGAGTAATGTATGAGCTACATGGAGTGTGGTCGTAACATAACATTGCTCTCAGATTTATCTGTTCGTTCATCTCTCACGAGAGTGCGCCACTTGGCTGTCGACCGACTACGCCCTTACCGTGTTTAGGTACGTTTTGCAAATCACCGCATGACAAAAGAACCTCCAGTTTGTCGCGTTCCATTCCGCGTGCAGTGAGGGCGTCGCGGCGCGGCATGGATAGCGCGCCGGCAATGGGGCGTGTGCCGATCGATACGGTTGCTACAGATACGCGCCGAAGAGAAAAATCATTCGGCGGCAATTTCGAGTACTCGTTACTATTATAAATATTTAGGTCACTCGATATTATTAGTGTGTAAGTGATTATTTTATATTCGTTTGGGAACTAAAAATGGTAAACTGTGCATTGGACTTGGAGCTGCAGTGATGCGGTGCACTCATGATGACGGAGCATTTTTTACAGATAACAAGTGAACGCGATCGTGGCGAAATAATAATGAAGTTACGAGTCACCTGCGTGTGCGCTTATTGCGAAGTATCATTCTTTATCCTGAATACTTTTACTAAAGGAAAGGTTGACAATTAAATGTTTAGGTAGTTGCAGGGTTTATAAGACTACATACTATGACTGATACGATGTTTGGATACAAAATAAAAGTTATAAAGTAAAAGCGGTGCATTATACATATTTTATAAATTTTAATATATTTTTGTGTCTGATGTGCTATTAAATTATGTGATAGGTAGTTACCTATTTAAATTAAATAAAAAACTGCACAATGTAGAAAAAACAACATTAAATAAAACTGTAAATTCTGGAATAATATTTAATAAATTATGACATAACATACATAATGTCTTAAGGATCGATGCTTATGTAAACAACAGAAACTACCATTAACTTCTAAAGATAACAACAAATAACCGACATCCTAATTACAATAAAAATACAATAAACAACTCTATACCTAAATATATTAATAGATTCGATTTCAAGCAGCCAGCAAGAAAGCCTGTGGTGTAAACGCAAGGTGTGCAAACTGCACGCGTCAACCTGCCAGTGTCATGCGCCGTGCACGGTGCGCGCGAGTCGCCAACCAGGCAATTTAGCCACGACGCATGCGCGAAACCGACTCCTTGCTAGTATCATTTTACTGCTGCACTTGAAAAATATCGTGTAGATACGATTTGTACCTATAAAATAAGGAGTGCGCAGTTCATGTTTAGTGAGACGTGCTGTTTATATTACGATATATTGTAGCCGTGTTTATTTTTGTACGGACTTTGCTATATGCAGATACTTAGTTGGAAAGCTCTGAGAGACAAATTAACTGTACAATCATAAGCTCATTCTTCGATCAAATCGATGTATCAAAAACTGGGGTTTTTCCAAAGGAAAACAATTCCGAGTCTGAATTCGTGGCCGGTTGATGTCAATCTCGCCCCCCTATAACATGAGACTAAGGAATCTCGGGCCCTAGACCACCAGGACTCCGACCAGTCGTGGCCGTCTAGTGCACAAACTCCCTTAAACTTTCTTGCAAAATGTAGGTGAACCCCTCTGCCAAACTTCTGGCAAAAACAGACATGATGTTTGCTTTCGAGGTATGATATTTTACAAATCTAATGGTATAAGTATTATCCCCTAGGGTCAATACCAATCCTGTCTGATTTACGCCTATTGCATCCAGGAATTCAATCCCCCGTTGTTGTCTATTCATCAATTTTCGTTATTGCATCTACCACTGTTTGTCTCTGCATCACCCATAGGCTTTAAGTCCGCCATAAATAACCTTATATTCTATAATATTTACTTAATAAAGCTGACGAAGAGTGCCCAATTCTTGAGAAAGATTCTCTTTTTTTATTTATTTTTTTATCTAACATCACGCTACGACACTTAGGAGGAGAAGAAATTCAGGAATCGAAATTTCAGCCGGACGAAATCGCGGGCAGAAGCTAGTAAATAAAAAATACAACAACAGATGAGCCGCAGAAAACCCAATGGATAACATTTTGTTGTGAATTTTATAATACAGTTGGTTTTTCCGAAATTCCATTTTTACAGTCGGTACGAAAAAAAAAAATAGGGAAACCGGCATGTCCTGGAGCCAAAAGAAAATCGAAGACGCGTGACATCCACCAACCCGCACTGGGCCCGCGTGGTGGATTACGGCCCACTCCCTCTCTAAGAGAGGAGGCCTGTGTCCCAGCAGTGGGAACATTATAGGCTGATTGTGATGAGTCTCATTATCTCGCCTGTGACATTAGCGAACTCCTTTCTTTGCTAACGTTTCCTTTGTCCTATAGGTTTGTTACGTGGCTTGAATTCAATCTTCGGGTTGGAAAAAGTGGCTAGGTACAACAAGGCTTTTGAAGGCATTTAGTTACATCATTCTTATTAGTGACATCAGTTTTTTCAAGAGCCTTTTTAGAAGGCCTATGTACTGTGATAGGTACATTTTAATCATTTGAAATTATAAGATGCTTCTCTGCATCAAAGATATAAACATTTCAGCCGAAATACGTCCACTGCTGGACATGTCCAAGCACCGCCACTTCGACCGGTTCCATGCTTCCCGCATCTAGCGGATTCCAAACAATGCTAACAATAATTTATGTGATTTTTGCCTACCCTGTAAAACTTCTGAAAAGTAACTTACTGTAACAAGTATTTAATTATGTTACACGTCGCATTTTGAAGAGGGATGGGGTTTCCCGAACCCTTTTTGAAAGGTTTATTATTATCAAAATGTAGGTATATAAATACAAATGTTTATACAAGTTTTTATCATACATCACCTATTTCCTTACTGTTAATAAACAAATCATTCATGAAACAGCATCAATTAGTATTTAATCATTTCATTATATAACGATTTTCGCTTCGTGTTAAAGGAAAACCTTATGTTAGTGTATTTATTTATATCATCATATTTAATTTAATTATCCTTCCTTATTAATCTTATTTTCATGTGGTTCCTGGTAGAATACGACATCTCTTTCCTTTCAGTAGGGTTCCTAAAAGGTGACTAAGGGCGAGATTCAGGCTGCGCACTTTTGTAAGTAAACTAAGTTGATGAGACCTCATACGAATGTGAATTTTATTTCTATATCTTTAATGTTCATATTCGTATGAAAAGCTTGCTCACACTCGCTTATGAATATGAACATTGCAATCATAAAAAAAAGGTTCACATTCGTATCACCAATCCATATGGAATTACGTGAAGGAAATGAGCAGTAGCACTAGTAGCTGTGCACCACAACCAGTGGCAGTAAAAAAAGGCTGTATTTTTTATTGCGTTGACTGAGAAGCTTGATTTTTTTAGAACTCCAAGGAACCGTAGACCTACGTATTTGATATATATATATGAACTTTATACATCCATTCGTTCCTGAGAAAAGGGGTCTTGACAGACTGACACAAAGACAGACGGACAACGAACCGATCCTATAAGTAAGGGTCCCGTTTTTTCCTTTTGAGGCACGGAACCCTAAAAGTATTATTAACCAGTAAGCATAGTGGAAGACTGACTTCTCCAAGCTGTACCTGGAGTACGTTTGATGTACCTACGAGTACTTGAACAAGTATCGCATCAAAGAAGGCTATGTACGTATGCAACAGTTACTGCTCCATACGTCTGTTTCGACTGCTTCTCATTGTAGTGTTGTGTCCAAATTCTATGGAATTAGTAAGTAGAGTACTATTCTCTATGCTGTATCTTACTTGTACCTAATGAGGTACAGAACATTATAAGTTGTTCTTCCTGTTTCCCTGTGAACAGCAATGGGCTTCAACTTTACTTTGTAAAGTATTATATTATTTTTAATTATTGTGAATGTGAAGATTATGTGGATCTTTCTTTTCTTTCTTTTCTTTTTTATTATTTATTTTTTCTTAATTTTAATTAATCATAGTCTGGCAGTTTGAGTAATTTATGCGGCCTAACCAAATGTCCTTTCTTTGGTATTGTTGGTCAAATCGTTGAGCTCCTTAAATTCGGAGTTGAGCTGCACGATTACTGACAAATGCGTGCACTGACTGGACAGGTCCCCTCAATCTGTGTGGTTCTTTCCTCAAAAGACCATTTCAGACACCAATCTACATGGTCTTCTCATAATCTGACCAAGATTATGTCTGGACTTTAAAAGAGACTGTGACCTCTGAGTTTGTTTCGGCCTTTCTTCTCAGAGTAGTCAGATAGGAAACGCCGACCTCATCTCGTTTTAAAAATGTGATTGACGTGTAAAAGTGTTTGTACAAACCTACTTACAGAAATAAATCATTTATCATTTATCAATTCATTCAGTAGCCATAAATAGACATTGACATTAATTTAAAGCGAAAAATAACATACTAAATTCAGCCCACACTGAGTCAGAACCACAACCGTTCTCTGCTCACTTCATTATTGATCATCACAAGGAATAACTACAGAAATATAACTCTATACCCAGGCGGTAAAGTCAACCTTTCCTTTAGTTCGCCGTACTCGACTGATTACAACCATATTTGTAATTCCACGCAGTTCTAATCATTACACCACATAATAATAAGCATTATTTTCCTGTCATCGCTAGCGCATGGTGCGTCATCACCATTGTTATAGGAATTCTGTGTTTTCAGTACGTCAAGGGTAATGACAGCGGTTTAAGGTACTCGGCAGTCAAGACCTATAGATTAGAATCATAGTGTGGTAATACATAAGGCCGGAGGGAGGTTATTTTCAGTACCTATATACTCAATCTTGCCTAGGTGATGATGGTCCTGAAACGACTATGTCAGACAGCAAAGTATGAGTGTATGCGGTTTGGAAAGACAACTTTTTTTTTTTTTTTTTGTGTTTGGTAAGTCATCAAATGACTTATCTCCCGCTCTGGGCAGAGCGGAAGGGCGTGTCAGACTTTTACTGACTAAAACCCAACCGTGTTCCTTCAGTTGCCTGTTGCCAAGGTCCCGGTATCCCTTTCGGATTTTCCCGCAACCCTGGAAGTTTAATTTTAGTTCAGTTCAATGTCAATATTAATCGACCTAATAAAGTCTATTCAAGTTAAAACTGTAGAATTTTGCGTAGGTTGCAATTTTTTCGAGGAGAACTCATACCTAGATAGAACTGTCCGTCTGTTGTGAATGTTTTCCTCCAAAAAATAGTTTTCTTATACTAAAGACACGTCTTGGAATTATGTTAATGAGGAGCAATAAAAAGTGCTAGGTAAACGAACGGCCAGCGGCCTGCCTACTGCCTATACCGAGTTACGACTTCTTTGTGAAACATTGACATTAGCTATGTGTAATAAAAGTAACAAGATTATATAGTTATGTTAACAGAAACTTTTAAATATGATTTGGAAATTGAAGCACTATTTAAAGTAAGCACTAAAACTCGAAGAAAGGAAATCCATCCCAGATTTTTGTTAGTTGTACAACATTATATCGATAGCTAGGTGATTGGTTTCAATAGGCAGATTAATGGAATATCTATTCACAACAATGTTCGTAACATCATGTAAAGAAACATACTAATTATGTCCATAAGCATATAAAATCAGATGATAATGAGCTTAATAAGTATGTATTTTTGGTATATTTCGTAACTTTTATGATTCCATTTTTCAAGCAGACACTAATGACAACCTCAATGCTGGATAGCAGGCTGAAAATGGCTGTCACCGAGTTTTTATTATACAAGTTAAATTAAAGTAAAAACCCGACAAAAACAAAGTATCGATTTTTTTTTATAGCTAAGTACACTCTCGGTCACCTTTCAAACAACACCAAAAAAATCAAAATCGGTTCAGCCGTTTGGCAGCTACGATGGCGCAGACAGACACACGATAAACTTATAACACTCCTCTTTTTCCGTCGGGGGTTAAATTTAGAAACGGGGCGAAACTGTCTAGCTATTTTGAAATTCGGGATGATTCTTGGTATTCTGGATAAATGAATTGTTACGTTATTGAATTATTTTATACATGTTTTAGTAAGATTGATGGTAACTTCTCATGATAAGCAATCCAGACCCAAAATAGAAGACGTTCTTATGATGACATTTCTAACGTTCATCTTCTAACACAGCCATGTGTGCCATGAAGAAGGAATGTAACATAAGCCTAGTATGGTTACTAGGCGTTAATTCCTTCTAAGACCGGAATAAAAAAAACTTCTATTATGACGTGTGAAAGTGATTCCGATATCCTATTTACAGAATAAACAATTTCATTTCGACAATTTAATGACCAACACAAATTGTGTTTAAATCCAATCCCAATAAATGAAACACCGCTCCAGATTTTAACATGATAAAATCTTAACCCTTTTTCCTTCGCCGTAGTCGGGTAAACAAACAACTGCTCCTATAAATTAAATACTTCAACAAAATCCAGTTAAATTCGCAAAGAAAACGCATGAATTCATGAACAACAAAATAACAAGCAGAAATATGACTGAGCGAGATTGCAGAGTGAATCCTTTACATCTAGCACGGAATAATTATTTTAAAGTCACCTTTAGGACGCCTTTGACTCAGAGCTTGTTTGTTTTCGTTCGACTCGACTCGACTCTGTGAATACAGCACTGCTCACTATCGCCAAGATGATCAATGCTGCTTTATTTCGGTGGAATGGCGGTAGATGGCAATAGGGACGAGGTATTTATGTTTACGTACGTGCTGTCCATTCATTGAAAGGTAAGCAGAGTAGGAGGTGATTGCGCCAGCCATATTTTGCCGATGACGGTATTTTCTATATTATGATCGAGTGAGGCTATTGAAATTCTCCGTCTCTCGTATCATAATGAACTAAGTGAGTAATAGTATAGTACTAAGTGAGAACAGTGGTGGCCCAGTGGTAACGGCCCCGACTTAGGTCGTGAGTTCGAGCCCAGGCAGCCGCTTTACTTTGTGTAAATATTTTCATCACACCCGAGGCCTTAGTGCGAGTTTCTTTTAACTATCTTCACTTTACGCATCGACCGCGTTCGGCGCTCCGATTGGCCCTTCACCAGTGAAGGCCAGTGAAGGGCCAATCGGAGCGCCGAACGCGGTCGATGCGTAAAGTGAAGATAGTTAAAAGAAACTCGCACTAAGGCCTCTGCTCTCAAAACGGTGACGGACAACATCGTCGTGAGGAAACCGGCATGTCCTAGAAACAAAGATTTGAAGACATGTGACATTTACTAACCCGCACTGGGCCCGCGTGGTTTATTATGGCCCACTGCCTCTCACAGAGAGAAGCTTGTGTCCCAACAGTGGGAAAATTATAGTCCGATTATAGACTGATTATTAAGTGAGAATATTACCATGCTGAAAATATTAACTGTCAATAGAGATATTTTAATTTAATAAAACCTATCATTTTCAGAATCACCAATATCTTATGACCTTGAATTGTGATCTTTTGTAGGAGTGTTTTAGTAATGGACATCTATCCATAGTTGGATAGTAGGGCATATATATAGGTGCCGTATAGATGCTGCTGTCACAATATTTTAACGTCTTCCTATATTTTCCTGAAAAGAGGCGACGCCTATCCTATTCACAGAAAATACGGATTTTTTCCAAGACCTACGGTAAATTTCAAGATTTAAAGGATTCCTACTATACACACGACGATCAGGTACACTAGAAGTTGCAAAGAAAGCCAAATCAGTCAGCAGGTTGTCGACCTGAAGCAGACGTAGATAAAACCTGATAGCATATCTGAACTGATGGCACGCCGAGCCCGAAATTGTACTGAAAATATTTACTTTTGCAAAAATATGATTAGTATTAATTTCTGTTTTTTGCATTTGCATTTCCATATAGTATAATATTTTTCATCATCATAATAGGTATTTTAATAAGAGGCATTCCCTCGAGTACAGTCAACAAGAAATGTATACGTAATCATTCAAGAAAATAACATCATTGCACCACTAAGTAAGCAAAATTTATTTTTATTGCGTCATTGAGTGCGTATTTTTGTATAAAATAATAAGAACAACGTCAGTTTTCAGCAAATTCACAACATGGTTTAGAAAGAGTTCTGCATGCTGAGTTCTGTTCTATATTATTGCACTATTCTGTAACCATCTCACCGGGAAAACTTATGTGAAGTGACCTGCCAATAGTCTCTCGATTCTTTAGCCTCCGTGAAAACTTAGGTGAAGTGAGCGTGGGGTGAGCTGTCATTGTCATCGATATTACCAACAGTTGTGCTATTCTGTAAAAATATCACCGTGAAAACTTAGGTGAAGTGACCTTGGAGTGAACTGCCACTGCCTTAGCAGAGTCAGTAGGTATCAATGACAATGACAGCTCACTCCATGCTCACTTCACCTAAGTTTTCACGGTGAGATGGTTACAGAATAGCAATGCTGATGCTAAGGCAGTGACAGTTCACTCCCAGCTCACTTCACCTAAGTTTTCACGATGAGATTCTTACAGAATACCGGCTCTCCTTGGACTGGATTTGCGGACGATCCTCCAGAATATATTGCTGATTACGTGGTATTTTTAATATTGAAATAATGCCTTTTTATTGAGAGCGATATGTTTCACAAGCTGCCTTTCATTGTTGAATGTATCGGTAGGTACTATCATTATAAAAATTCTATCTTATAAATTATTAACATTTCTACTAGCTTTCGCACGCGGCTTCAACCGGGTGGAAGTCGGAAATTATCCCACGAGAACGTACTACCAGAATAAAAAGTATCCTATATGTTAATCCAGATAAACTATCTATGTGCCAAAATATCATCCAAATCCATTCAGCCGTTTTTGCGTGACTGAGTAACAAACATACAAACTTTCATATTTATAATATTAGTACTCGTAGGAAGTATGATAGTAGGATTTTCTATTTGTAAGGTTAGAAAGCATAAAAAGCCTACTCATTATAGGCTACATTGTATTGATTTTGGTTTTAAAACATTACAGGTAGATGAATGAAGCCGAGTGCAGTGTTAACTGATAGATGAGTTCAATGAGATTTAATTACCATTAGTGCATACACACTCACCTAACTTAGCATATTACTGATCTGTTGATTTGCAACTTTAGCAGATTTATAAGCATACCCATAGCTTGGGACATTAATACCATTTTGGCCATTACATAGGTCTAGTCATTATAAAAAAAATAAACTTAAAAGGGGGTTCATTTATAAATGTAGATTAAAGTTAAGAGACTTTTAAAGATCATGAAATGTATCGTTAAGCGGCCGTTAATCATTAAAATAAACCCCATAAACTGCCTCATTCTTTCAGTTCCTACCAAGGCAGTTGGACTGACTGCCTAAGGTCACTCTTAACGGCTCTTATAGAGGACCTTTACTAAAGATACGCATCATCTGCGTGGCCTTTTCCCAACAATGTTTCATTCGCGGCTTCCAGTCTAACCGGATGGAGCTGAATACCAGTATTTTACATAGAGCGACTCCCTATCGAACCTCCGCACCCAGATGTAAAAATAACAGCCGAGACCACTTATCGTGCTTTCAGAGACACGGAGGGGTCTCGGTATGAAATGGATGGTCACTGCTCACCCATCCACGCACCGACCTCGGCAAGCTAATGTGCATCCGCCGAGTCTGTATGTGTGTCTGTTCTCGATAAACTCAAAAACTACTGCACCGATTTTCATACTGTTTTCACCAATGGATAGAGTGGTTCTCGAGGAAGGATTTAGTATATAATAACCGACATCCACGCGGGCAAAGCCGCAGGCATCACCTAATCAATGTGATGATGAATGTTCCAATAACATGATGAGGCTAGAACTCGTAATTATACACAATAAGAGATAAAATGTGATCTCTATGACCTATATGCATCACAACACTATATTTCATTTCAGTGAGCAAAATTTAAACATTTTCAATGCACGATTTTTCATGTGGAGGCTTTTCCTGGTAAAATTATTAATCAACCATCGCTTGTGTAGTGGGCTATGTACATTGGCTTCACACACATGTGCAGTGTATTATGTATTACATACGCATTATGTACTCGTCATTGATTGAACTATCACTACTAATGTTATCAAACGATTGTGCGTTTTTGTTTGTTACTCTTTCACGCAAAAACTACTGAACCGATTTGGATGATATTTGGCACACAGATAGTTTATAACCTGGATTAACACATAGGATACTTTTATCCTGATATTCCCACGGGATCGAGACATATGCGGGTGAAACCGCGGGGTGCTACTAGTGTTAGATAAAGCTATCTCATTGGTTTAGTTGCAACTTGCAAGGGTGGCTGGGTGGCTGATAGTCCATGGTTTGATTCTTAAGTTGCATTTTTCTCGAAGAAAGACGTTTTTTTTAAAGTAAAAAATTACTTTGTCACATTTTCGGCCATTGTGACGATACATACAGACGAATTGAGAACCTCCTCCTTTTTGAAGAAATCGGTTAAAAATAATACTGATTCTCTGGATTATTATACTGATAATATGCCGGAGGCTAGGGATGGGCTTGTATCCTATATAATATACCTTTAGGTCTGTGGTTGTCCCCAGGATAATCATATCATACACACTTATTTGGAGACTAAGCATAAGGATTTACTGAGCGAATTCAATAAAATAATAGGAAATAAGGATAAAAGATACATAAAATTTTCTGGAAAGGCGATAATGAGTGAACTAGTATCCAAGGAAACGCAAGAAAAACAGGATGTAACTATAACTATACAGGGTGTTAGGGTAAACACCGTTATCCTTGCAACCAGTGGTTTGGTTTCATTTACAGAACGTAAAATCAATAGAAAATGACAACTTTTTTTTATTTTTTTTAATCTACATTTTACCACAAGAGACGTAAGTTCGTTGACCTATGCGCTAGGGCAACGAACTTGCGTCTCAACACGGGCGGGGGGTACGGGATGTGACCTGACCGGCCGCGAACGCGACCCCTCCCTCAGTCAGTCAGCTGTTTCGCTAGAGAGCACGGTGTCGGATAGAAACTTTTTAAAATCTTTTAATGAAAATGACGTTTTTTTTTTGTTGTGTTCGGTCATTTATTTTTATATTTAAGTCAACTACCCATGGTTTGAATGACAAGACTGTTTACCCTTACAGCCTGTATAGGTTTTCTTTACACGCTGTGTGTAAAATAAACCCTGTCCGTGATCCGTAAGAGTGTTGTTAAGAATCATACTGAGAGTCTATTTGTGAGGTTTTTTTTTCAGGAAAAAAGAAAAAAAAATCGGTGATTTTCAATGGGTTATTTTACTACATAACTTATGACCTCTGTAGAAAATTTGGTAATTTATAATGAAATTACTATAATTTTGGTACTAAAAACGTGAATTTTAAACAGTAATAACTTTCATATTGTCATTTTTTTTTTTAATGTTGTCTTTTTATTAACGTTATTGCGGTACCTAGGCGCCCCCTTTTTGGATCGGACAGGGTTTTTTTTATATATGCTGTATATGAATGCTGTTATAAATATATCAGCAATATTAATATCAGTAGAAAACTGCCTTGTAATGAAGATAATACTTTATTGCACAATTATTGCGCAATCGCTGCTTACAGCATTGGCAACAGGATCAGATTTACCTGTAGTTCTGCCTAGCCCCTTCCCCTACCGACACTCATCGCATATCGTTCTTATGTCTAGGTACACCTCTTGCGCAGAAGTATAACTTACTAATTAATAAAATACTGACATATTTTGGTCGCTACTAATATTATAGACCGACCGCGACCGGCATGTCATAAAACCGAAAATTCGAAGACATATTATGACATCTACGACCTACGCCTCTCACCCAGAGGAGGCCCGTATCCCAGCAGTGGGAACATTATAATAGGCTGATTACTAATATAGGGATTCTTTATAAACTTTAAGCTAAGCAAGCTTTACATTAAAAGACTGGCTCGTAGGAGAAGGAGGAGCTCGTGGCTACGTAGTAACAGCCGCACGCGTCGATCCATCAGGTTAAGCTACGCTTGCCGGGGTTGGTCCGTGGATGGGTGGCCATCTTTACAAACCGAGACTCCTCCGAGCCTCGGAAAGCACGTTAAGCCGTTGGTCCCGGCTGTCATTTGTGGATCTTTGAAAGTCGTTATGGGTCGTCAGAAGCCCGAAAGTCTGACAACCAGACTTACCAAGGGGTATCGTATTACCCAGTTACTGGGTTGTGGAGGTCAGATTGGCAGTCACTCCATGTAAAATACTGGTATTCAGCTGCATACGGTTAGACTGGAAGCGGACCCCAACATAGTTGGAAAAAGGTTAGGCAGAGGATGATTATAGAATTATTTAATTAATTAATATTAATATATATTTAAGTTAAATATTTAGAAAAAAAATGTATTTTAATAGTTATGTAATTAATTAGTGGTCAAATTAATTACTAAGCTACTATTTATTGACAGACCAATAAATCAACCACAAGTCCCCAAATTGGACATGGGGGGCATTGAATTCCGTTCCGGTACACAAACTGTACGAAATCATGGTCCCTCATAAGTCGAAAGGGTATATTTAGGGAAATGGCATTCAGTAATACCTTTATATTTTGAAAATAAGTTGATAGAAGGAAAATGTAGGAATAAACCATTTTCCTTTTGAGGTACGAAACCCTAAAAACAATGACAGTGCTGAGGTCAGCGGTTTCAAGCAAAAACTCGTCTAGCATTTATTCAAATTCGTATGAAAATTAATGTGAAGCAAATGTACATGACTTATCGTCACTAGAGTTTGGAGGCATGAATATGAAAATGTTTATAGTAATAGAGTGAACTGCGAGGGATAGGTAGTGATGTAGATTTTCGTTTAATGCAAAAGGTACTTTGGTGTATTTGACGAAGTTCCTTGTGGTTAGTAACCCAGTCAGGATAGGCTAAGATTTCCACACAAAGAGTACCAACATATGTAGCTGGAATCTGGAGAATATGCGACAAAAAGATCCTGCAATGCTTTTTTTTTAATCTATACATACGTATAATCAATACATAGTATATATTAGTTGCTTTTTGTATCTGTCTGTGTGACAGGGTGACAGCGTTGTTCTTCTAAACTACGCAACAGATTTCGATACGGTTTTCACCATCATTTAGATAAATTATTCCCGAAGGTTTATGTGTATATACATTACAATTAAACTTACATATTATAATAAAGAAATCTCAATATTTTGTCAAGTCGTTTAAACCTTGCGAAGCGGGCGGGGCGTTAAGTGTATCTAAATGACAAATCAGGCCAAAATTACATCGCGTAATTTTTATGGAAAATGTAATCATGCGGAATTACCGTCGCGTTATTTTTGGTAGGTGTCGCTATTACTATCAGAGTAAAAAAACACAATTATGAAATAAGGAATATTGCTGACTGATAGCATGCGATAATCAATTTGATTTCTAAGCTAAGCATGGTAATTTTGGCAACTTTTTCTTTGAACGTTTATTGTAACAGTATAGGAGACCAATTATCTGTAGTGGACGTTAACGTCCTTATACTTCAACCTTTAAACTTTTATTAAATATCAGACTTTATTTTCAACTGATTTTGTACTATTGTAATGCTTAACGTAACGTCTGCTTGGCCTTTCAAAGAAGCTAGAACCTGCAAGCCTGCTAACACTAAGATCGAAGAGGATTAATAAATAAATAGGTGGCGCCACTTTTAGACCAATAACGACAATGACATAAAGGTATCCTAATGCCCATTTTCTCTAACACTAGGCGACATCTGAATGAAAGCCGTGCTGTTCGATTTTCAACTTTCAGCGCTAAACTGAGAGTTGCATTCATTTGGGCGTCGCTTACAAACCTCAAGTAATTCTGCAAAGTAGTGATACTCGACGCTGAATATGATTGTGATGTTTTGTATTGCCAAAAAGGACTATGATTCGGTCGTGTACGCCTGTTACCATGGCAACTGTGGTTACATGAAATGGTATACATAAGTAAGTACAGTCACGGACTTTAATTGATGAGCCACCTAGCACTGTTCGTATTTTAGCCGTGTAATGCAAATCGGGTTTATTCGGTTCCCGACACGCAAAGTCATATGTCTTCGTATTAGAAGAAGAAAATTATATTTCATATCTTTACCGGTTGGCTAACCTGAGAGCCAGAACTACAAACTTGGCAGTAGAGTGACTCCCAAAGTCAACCAATTGCAGGTCTAGCAACGATAAACAATCAACAACGATAAACAATCGTTGCTAGGTTACTGTTGCGATAGCAACGTTAACGTACGAAGAAATAATAATAGTCATTTTGACAAGTTCGAAAGTAACGTCTCTGACATCTATATTTCAACTGTCAGTGTCTTCAGTTAAGTTTTCAGAATTACGAGTTAATGAGCTATGATTCAAAGGAGGTCGGTATCAAATAGATTAGATAACATTCTATTTATTTTTATCATTCAGAACTTATTAGTCAACTTCTATGGATAAGACTATTTCCGATTAAAAGTATTTTATTTGTCATCTTGTTTACGAGCGTGCGATTTGAGTTCATGTTTAATCGTGTAATCTCGTGAATGTATGAAACTGCAAAATTGAAAAGTTTGAAGGTGGCTCATCAATTAAAGTCCGTGACTGTACCTAATTTTGGGTTAGATTTGGGTTTCTTTTTTACCCGACTACGGCGAAGAAAAAAGGAGGGTTATGATTTTGACCGGTATGTATGTATGTATGTATGTATGTATGTATGTATGTATGTTCATCTGTTCCCTCCTATCTTCCAAACCACTTATCACAATTTGACAAATGAGGTATCGTTAGAAGCGTCGTGATTGTCCGCTGGTTATAGGCTATGTGAAGTCACATTAAATTAAAAATGGCGCCCTCTAAAGGACATAAAGTGAGGAACTTAAAAAAAAAATGGTTTAATCGTACCATGTTGGGTATCAAATGAAAGGGCTTAATGAGCTCATTTCAAAAATATATATGTTATAACACCAAAAGAATTAAAAAAAAAATCAAGTAACAAAAACTAAAACCCAACTACGACTTAAAAGGTTTAAACAAGACACCACAGACAGACAAATTAAAAATCCGGAGTCACACGTAATCTGTTCGATTTATACCCTAACACGTGTGACTCCGGATTTTTAATTTGTCTGTCGGTGGTGTCTTGTTTAAACCTTTTAAGTCGTAGTTGGGTTTTAGTTTTTGTTACTTGATTTTTTTTATATAGTAGCATTACATAAATGATTATTGAACCATCAGGAACATTTTATCAAAAGTAGTTCTAATGATATATTTTGATCTTAGCTTTCGCCTGCGGCTTCGCCTGTGTGGATGTCTGAAATTATTCGGAAAAAGGTATATTATGACGTAATTTGTAAACCCAGGTCGTGCACGCTTGCGTACTGACGAATTGAGATGATTAAATAAACTTCCAGATGTAGGTAGCCTATATATATCACAATCACATCAGGTCAAAAAATCATCACACATCTACTTTGCAATATTTTTTAAATACTTAGAAACTCAATAGTATTTCTAAGGAAGAACGCACACTCGACCGACACAATTAATTAGTACTCATAACACAGCATCGTGACGTCGACACTAGTTCAAAGTATACGTAACATTTCAGAAGCTTGGCGGTCCTTATCAGCCGTAGTGACGTCGCCGTGATAAAGATGTGACGTAACACTCGCTAAAAATAACACTTCATTATTGACCGCCTAATGACACGAATGAGTAACCTTTACCTCGTGTCAAGTTTACAATGAAAATCGTAAATAAACTAAGAATAGCATAATATAACATCACGCCTGGATTCCCCAAAGGGTTAGACAGTATTTCCCCGAAAGGCTAGGCAGAGGTAGAAGCCTATAGTACACCCACAGAACAGATAAAATTATCTGTTCTGTGAGTACACCCACATTTCGCCAGTTATGTTTAAAGTCCCATGTAATAGGGGGCGAGCCTATTGCCTTGAACCGGGCACAAACCCAGACTCAGAAATAATAAGGGAGATAATAGGTTTATTTATAATTAGATTAAAATGTGGGTTCAGTATCGTTTTCGGTAAAACCGAAGACTACAAGAAACAAGGATAAAATGTATGGAAAATTCCACGCTTTTATAATACTCAGTCGCAAAAGTATTATTCGGTGGTTTGTTAATTTATACACTTTGGACATATTCTTCATTCTTTCGGCTGTCCAGCTGTTGTTATTATATACGTTTCCGACGGTTAGACATACCCTACAGTACTGTAGCGCTATTCTGTAAAGATCTCACAAGTGAAGTGAACTGTCATCCCATTTCCTGTTGTGCTATTCTGTAAAAATATCATCGTGAAAAATTAGGTGAAGTGAGCTTGGAGTGAACTGTCACTGCCTTAGCATCAGTAGGTATCGATGACAATGACAGCTCACTCCACGCTCACTTCACCTAAGTTTTCACGGAGAGATGGGTACAGAATAGCAATGCAGATGCTAGGGATTGACAGTACACTTCAAGCTCACTTCACCTTAGTTTACACGATAAGATTTTTACAGAATAAACACAGGACCTGCGTATTCTATAAGCATGGTGTATAGCGCATGGTGTACTTTTCGGTGTCGCCACTCAGTTCTCGGCACTCGGCACTCGGCCGGCAAGTCAAGTGTGTGTAATTCTCCGAAGGTTAATTCTCGCGTCGTCAGTCGTCACCATCAGCGTTTATTAGAGTTGATTAGTCTCTACACAGCTTTGCTACTCTTATCTACAACACACACTTAGTTTCAATTTCCACTACGTGTACCGCACAAGAACAATTTGTTCGAAGAATTCCGTACAAAAATTAAATAGGTATAATATTGTATGCGATATTGCGGTGCCAATCTGCTGGTATGTGTAGCTTGGAAAATTACGATTTAACACATTACTGTTTGGTGTGTGTTTTGTTTGATTTGGAAAAGTTTATGCCTTTTCTATTAAAGCCAGAATCAAATCTACTTAAACTAGTTGATGACCGTAGCTTCGCCTACGTGGATGTTGGTTATTAATTATTATATACTAAAACCTTCCTCGAGAACCACTCTATCCATTGGTGAAAACAGCATGAAAATCGGTGCAGTAATTTTTGAGTTTATCGCGAACAGGCAGACATACAGACGCGGCGGAGGACTTTGTTTTATAATATGTAAGGATTACATTGCACTCATAGCCACGATACGAACCAGGATATATGAGATAAAGCATCAGCGTGTACTAATGACGTCATTTTTGCTAAACCCAGGTTTTCCAGGTAGTTACAGAGCTCAGATAGGGAATACTATAAATTAAGAAACTGAATGTACATACAAACGGCCATTGAGCAACCAAGTACTAGACCAGGAAAATGCTAAGTTGATAATGAATAAGGAAACTGTGTACCTGAGTGCCTGTGAGGTACCTCGGTCCCTCAGTACTGCACTTTAAATAATCAATGAACTCATCTGATTGCCGTCTACTGCTGGTGATGTATTCTTAACCGCACCATAGCTCGATCTTTTGAATCCAGTCCACCACACCACAGCTTCCTGCATCATCTTTTGTTTATTTTTATTGTGATATGGGCCAGCTCTTGACCTAGTTCTCGCCTGATGGAAAACGATGGATGAGGTCTATCATAGAATTAGTAAGCCCAGAAGACGCCTGGTCACTCTTGCTCCGAAGGCTGATGGGTAATAATAATATGTAGAAGGGAATAGACGCTGGCAGAGAGTTCCACTAACTGGAGTTTGTCCTCAATTACAATTACTACTGGTAAAATTTTAATTGATTCATTGAAGTAAGATTTTGAAATTATCATTTTATAAAAGATTAAGATTATCATTGTCGTATTCATAATTTTTTCGTCTCATTTTAAACATAACGGGCGAAATTTTATGTGTTATTTTTTCCAAAATGTTTACACGTGTCTTACAATTTCCTTTTTCGTTTGATTGGATTTGTTACAAATAGTTTCTTTATTTAAAATCAAAATATAACCAAAATAATTCGCATATTACGGGTAGCTATGTATACCTCTATGAATGCTACAGAAAATTAGCAGGATCCTGATATTAACTATTTCGAAACTTATCTTTATATTTTCGTAAAATTAATTATCAACATATCATTTTATGTACATTTAAATTTATTACAATAATTAAAATGATCTATTATTATTGGCACTCTAATAAGAACATGTAAGTAACAATAATTTACTATTCTTGTAACTAAGGTATTTTAGAGTTGAAATAGAATAGAACCAGCACCCTAATTACGTAACTCACTTTCAATAACAATCTGAATGATTTGAAGGATATTGCGAATCCATTGCTACGTATGCTCGAAATCATGTCTGCTCAACAGCGTAGGTAAATAACGCAATAAATGTTGTTGAACTGTCAAAATGAAAGCCAGTTTTTGACAGGTTTTCTTGGCATTTCTGTCAAAAACTGATCATTGTGATACCACTGACACATTTGTAAATTAGTAGACTTGGCCCCCTGTTACACTAACAGGGGGTTACACAATAACCTCGTTGGTCTACAGTTTAGATTCCCCGACTATCTCCTAGCTAAACGTCCCCGGGAGCACTCACAGGCTCTGATAAATCCCTCCTTGGCTCGGTTCTGTTGCCCCTGACCTGAATGCGGAATCTGGCAGATTGGCTGCGACTTAGCTTTATTTTTTACAGAAATATCACACTTTATATTGTTTTTTTTTACTTGGTTTTAGATCCCGAATGGCGCAGTGGTGCTCCTAAAGGCTACGTAATGCGAATTAGATTGCTGCATATTTATTTATTGTATTATTTATGTAATTTATGTACACACAATTAAATACATAGAGATACGACATAATTATAATATGAGTACAAAAGCACTGCTTATTTCTTAAGAAATTTCTTCCAGCAGACCTGCGAAAGGAGAAATGTAGACAATACTAACATACTGACAGAATAATAATAAAAATTCGACAATCTCCTACACTTTCCAAAAATAATGTTGATCCCAAAATCAAACAGTCCTAATCGTGATTGCGAGCCCAAAGGACTTTTGGTCATAAATAAATTAGTCAAGGGTTGTCAAAATTCTCCTTTAAAGTACTTAAACGATATGAAAATTAGAAACCCTAGCACTTGAAACTGTCAGGAGATGGCACAAAAACAGTGGAGTACTAGCTAAGTTGCGTGATTAGTGCTAAGCACCATAAATCACTATTACAGGCGATACAAATCACAACACTCAGTTTGTCAACTGGCTTTCTTTTAGTTTTTTTAACTACTCTACTATTTCTGATAGTTGTGGTGTTTTATAGTTTTGGAACGAACGGACCAGTCGTCGTCTAGCTAAAAAACAGGCTTCTCACTCTTTTTCCGAAGGGTCATTGGGCCCACGTAGAAACTGGAAAGACCTTCATCTTCTTTCATAAAGGCATGAATTATATGTTGCGGTGGAAAAAAAGTCCGATTTTCAGACTTTCTCTTTTCATTTTATTTGTGTTGTGAGACATCTTCTTGCCTTTCACGATTATAGGTCAACGGAAAGTACCCTAAAGGTTTTGATTTATTAGAGAAAATCAAAATATGTCGCATAAATGGCCGTATTTTTGTATTTTTTAGAGCTCCCCTACTTATTTGATTAAAAACGCGTTGCTGAGGAAAAGAGTCTCTTGACCATAGATATAAGTATATTTCTTATAGTCTTGACAGACAGACAGATGGACAAAAGGACAACGAAGTGATCCTATAAGGGTTCCGTTTTTTCCTTTTGAGGTACGGAACCCTAAAAATGGCAGTCGGGAAAGTGTTGCAGGCCCGACTGGCCAATCTGCGCTGGACGTTTATTTTAGCATCGCCATTCGGGGAAGTCATTTTGAATGTAATGGATGCAGTTCTACATGATCATCTTACCAGCTAATCACAGCATAATGCGATCACTTTTTTCAATTTTCCAAATCTGATGTTGTAACTGTAAATGGTGTTTTTGGCAGGTCCGTGAAGCAATGGTCGTATTCTAACAAATATTTCCTAACAGACTAGTATGAAACTAACTTAACTCCTTCGCTGCCAAACTTCAAGTTAAACTATTGTTAGCTGATTACCATGAGTTCAAAATGAAGCGTTAACTATTGAGCCGCGCCGCGCGGCGAAGTAAGCGGAGTTTTCAAGGATTTTTCGATAATACCATGAATTGCTAATGCCAGAGTTACAAGACTTACTTCTCAGCAAAAAGTTTTCTTACTGTTCGAAGGATAGACGAACAATATAATGTCTCTTCATTGGCCTAGTAACAGGAGTTCTCGATTCTTTAGTGGGTTTGAAACCTGAGTAATAGAAAATACTTATGGGTCGATGTTTTTGGTAGGTACCTACTCTGAAAATTCATGGTTAGATTAGAATTGTGACGAAAAACGGTGGTAGATTTTCTCGCTTTTATTTTGGGAGAGATCCATAACTGTTTTGTTCATGTCGAATGGGTCTTGAGAATGGCTCAGATACTAAATGGGTAAGTTAATTCAGCAACCTAATTGCGTAATACAATATCAATCAAAATTGGTCTGAACCAAATATCTAAACCATTGCTGCATGACTTCGAAAAAAAAATCTGCTCAACAACGTTGTTGAACTGTCAAAATGAAACAGATTAGTCTTTATCGGTTACGAAAATAACTTACGCAATTTGATAGCTGGTTAATCAGTAATAATTACTTTTCTGCATTTTTGTTCTGCAGTATTTTGTCAATGTTTGCCATTATTCGTCGCAGATACCACAAAGCCGGGATGGTTCCTCTGAAACAGTATAAAATCCCTTCTGTTAGCCATACAACAGTACAATTCTGACTTCTGTCTACTCTCCCAAGGATTATAGGCGTAACGATATAGCGTTACGTAAAATATAAAAACTCATTAGTTGCTTAGGTAAGTTCCCGCGTTCGACTCGAAAGAGAGATTGTTGTGTAGTTCTCAGGGGGAGCGAGAAGGCAGATGTGTAAAGAGTTAGTACTATTTTTACCTTACCTTTGTAACCAACCAGTGAGTGACGTCAGACGTGATGGGTAAGTGACATTTGAGGTTTCAAGAGGTATTCACTGAAAATATTGTACAGGTACATGTTAGCATAGTTAATTACATAATCAGTGCCTATCATTCGTTTGGAATCTTCGGCATATCGTTTTTATGGAAGTAGTTTTGGATGAATGTTCTTTTGCAGTGTTCTCAGCTCCAGCAAAGACTCACTCCTGGACTATGGTTAGTCCTCAAGCGAATATGAGTCTTTATGGAAAATAATAAGGTTGCATCTAGCTAGACGCCACTGTTACAACAGGACTAATATTATAAAGTGAGTTTGTTTATTACGCTTTCACGCTAAAACGGCTGAACGGAGTTGGATGAAATTTGGCACAGGGGTAGACCATGACCTGGAATAGGGCATAGGATACTTTTTATCCCGATATACCCGTGGGATCGAGACTTACGCGGGTGAAACCGCGGGGCGCAGCTAATGATAAATAAGTGTAAAAAAAAATAAGTACGTATAAAGTCATAGGCTACATTAAATATAACCCAGAAAGAGAATACTCTATAGTATTCTCTTTCTGGGTTATATTTAATGTAGCCTAAACAACGAGTCAAACAATTGTCAGCATATTTTGAGGCAGGTATCAACATAGAACCATGACGTCATCATATTTCACCTCTCTAAGGTCATCGATCTAAGTCCCATCACCTAATAAATATGCTTCTATAATAAGTGTACCAGTAAGGTTTTGAACCCTGAACTTTCCAGCTCGTCGACTCAAGTCCACTGCATCATTGGTATCTTAAACAATATTTCTGTCGTCCATAGCTGTGACGATAACAATTTTGGCTGTTTGTTAATGACTCACACCACACTGGAATATGAACTCTATCTTCAAAATAATAAAGTAGGTTTTCCAGTGGTGATAATTTTGACAGTTACCGCCTAGCAAGCGATGGTGGATTTAGGTAGAATAAACAGGTTTGGGTCGCCTCGTTCGTCTAGTAGAAGGTGCCTCTTCTGACGTCGAGGTTCTGGGTTTGATTCTCGTGTTGCGCCACGTTACTTATCCTTGAGTTGGAGGCGGAATTTCTGATTGCAATTATAGTCTACGCAGAGATTATTTCGTAGAGTCGCGTAGACAGTTTTTTTTTCTCATTGACTTAGTTGGTTTTCGGGATAAGGTTGCACGGAGATCTATGGTACGGGGTATACTCTTTTCGGCATAGCAACAGACAGTGTCTGCTAGTGTAATTACAAAAGGACATCGATAGGGTTTCAAAGAGTATTTTGTCATGTAAAAGTGAAACCTGAAAAAGTATTGATAACATTTTTTATTTACCTACTAATATTTATTTATCTAGGTTACAAGAAGGAAAGAGAAAAATAGTAAAACTTTACTAAACAATACCTAAATTTAACTAGTAAAATAAATGTTACAGATCCTTATTACTTAAATCAATTCTGTTATTATATTTCGCTATAAATCAAACATTCGAAATACGCACGAAAAGTATATAATGTGAATGTTTTTATACCTACTATTGATATGACGAAAAAAACAACGTACAAACTGCTGTTATTTTAACGTAAAAAAAATATATAAAGAATGAATTTGTTACTAAGTAGTTTGTAAGGATAGGTTAGTTTTAGTCATCTATAGTACGGTACTAATCATATACCATGTATAGGTACCATACGGTCATTGCCCTACATGGGTTTAAAAAGCACCGTACCACTCATACTGCTTGGCCCATACGAGTCCCACAGACGTCCAAACTTCACGCCCAACCTGTAGGACGATGGCTGCGAGCTCCGGTTGCCAACGGCCTTAGATAACGGGAAAACCGACAGAATTCACCCACAGACGACAGACGTCCCCATTCGCAGGGACCAAGAGATCCACTCCATAGATTAGGTGCTAAGGACGTCTGGGGTTCTATAACATATGCACTTTATTACACGACATTTTAAACACAGCCTCATTAATCTGACTCTGACTTCCCGGAATGACAACCTTCAACAAAATGTAATAAAGATTACGTTCTATCTTAACACTTGTCAGATTCTAACGAAAGAAACGGAAGTCAAGAGCTACCAGATTAATGTCTAGGCACAAACTAACCACAGACTGACCTGTAATAAACTCCATATACTTAGGAAAAAAAAATATACTAGATGTTCATTGATTGAAAACAAGTCTCAAACGCACAAAGAAACATTCCAGAGAAATGTAGAGATGATCTGACTGACACGGCGGCGCAGCGAGCCAAACCAACCGATTTCTATTACACCGTCTGAGGTTCATAAACTAGAGTCTTTGGCATCAGACTCAAAGGCATTAGAACCAATAGAACAACGACGAGGCTACCCTGAGAGGATGCTCGACAATTCAAGATCAAGCAATTGACGACGAATTAGTGGAAAAGCTTACCCTCTACAACATTACAGAGCGATATACGAAGATTGGTAACCTTTTTTTGGCACAAACAAAGCCTAATTCATTGCTCCACTCGCAGGAGCGACGCCGCATTCGTAAACAAAGAGCGAGCAAGCTACAGCGACGGCCAAAATAGCCCCCTACGACGATGCCGAAGACGACGTTTTCTCGTTATAATTTCGTGTTTTTATCGAGTCGAGACGAGCCCCGGTGTCGGCGAAGCGCTCGCAATGTTTTCCTCCAGCGCTTTATCTCTCTCTGCCTCTCTGCTCTTTGACATCGGCTGACGTATACAACCTCGACTCCACTCATTATAGACCTTATGCCTAACTACTAAGGCCGAAATCCCTCCGAACGTCCTTTCTTGAATTTTCAGACTCATTAAGCGTCATTCGGAAATTTTGGATTTAGTAAACAGAATTTTAGAGAACGAAACGAAACAAATGAGAAATACAAAACAAGTTTTAATTTCCCTCTCTTATTAAAATCGGCTAATGAAAATTAGTGCTTTTATGTTAAATTAGGTCGCTACGAAAATTGAAGTCTCTCTAAGTTAGGTTTGCTATCATGCAAAACTGACGACATCTACAACATTCGCTACGACATACGGAAACATGACTAGCGTTGTGCGTTTAGAAAAAGTCGACAATGTTAGTCAAGGCTAGTGTATATTTCGGCAGTGTATGTGAAATGGGCGAGTGGCGGTGGCGGCGCGGTGGCGCGGCGTGGACGGCGCGGCGCGATTGTCAGGCGCTGGTTGGTGCTCGGGCGGTCGCTGACGCAACGCGCGACCTCTTTGTCCGGCCCCACGGACTCCGGCGGAATGTCCGCGGAGCCGGCCTCGCCTGCGCCGCACCGCCGTCCGCGCTCGAGTAATTACGAATGTCAAATGTTATCGCACGCAACCGTCCGCCGCGCCGTCCGCACTCCGCTGCGCCGCTCTTCATAATAATAAAACCTGATATTTAAAACGGAACGTCCTTCTAACGCCGTGTAGTTGCGCCGACGCCAATCTACGATAATAATAAGCCGGCTACCTAGAAAGCGTTGCGCTGCAGCGCTGTCCTACCAAGTATCGTTAGACGGTTACAAGTCTTGAAGCGCTACAGCGCCACGAGCGCGCGCCACGTAGCGCTCACATAAGTACGGCCAGTTCTATGCGCGCCTGTATAGCTATTAAATGTATATAGAATATATAGTAGTAATCGCTCGACGCAGCGGTATTATGTCGGAAATATACCGGCCGCGCCGCGCCTCAAGCCGGTATACGGTTTTGCTATTTAGTTTGTATGGGAAGCTTATTTTCGATTTTTTAATCTGGTAGAAGGAGTTATGGATTCGGTTCTTTTGTTAAAATATAAAGTATAGGGTAAGCTTTCCTTGAAGCTATATGGGGTATGTCTTGTGTCTCAATTTTTTCCGAAAATTTTAAAATGTCAGATTTTTTATTCAATGTAACATACGTTAATTCAACGTCAAATATCTGTTTAAACCTAGTACTGATACACATTAAATAATTTGCGTTTTCAAAAGCAAATAAAAAATAAAACAAAAATATTTCGTAAAAATTCTGAATTAATAGTAATATTCTTATCTTCTTTAGGTTTAGCGTACTTTGTTAAAATAAGCTAAAAATAATTTACAGTTACTTTCTAAAATGTTATAAAATAATGCACGAATGGCTACATTTGTTAAATATTTTTGTTTTTGTTGGGAAGTTTGATATTTTCATACAATTCTTTATTATATGTAAAACTTACTAGGTAAGTACCTTTAGACGGAGATTTCTGAAATAAGCAGACACTGTCAGTTAAAATTATAGTACACAATAAGAATTCTTCAAATATGAATACAAAGCACTTTATTAATTTTTACTTCTCTAGTAAAATAATCGTTAAGAGATCTTCATTGATTTTACTTCACCGCTCTTGTTAACCATTTCTTTTTTTCATAAATATAAGAAATCAAAATGTGAGCCCGATCATCTACGAACGACTCCAATCGAAAGACATGCAAGGTAATAATGAGAGTTCTTTTTTTTTTGCCTTAATCGTATTGTTCAGGCTTTGCTCAGGATTAAATTTGTTGATGCAAATTACTGAAGCCAAACAATAAAAGAAGCTACTAACAAGCTCAAAATTGTTGGATGATTTTTGATATTGAAGTATAGAAGTTATTTCTAGAATGCAAAGATTGAATTATACAATTGTAGCAAATAAATAAGTATCTTTGAGGAAATGAACAGCTGTACCTTCGAAGATGTACTAAGCTAAAACAACCAAAAACGGGCTTTAAAAAAAATTCAAGGTCATTAATTTACCTAAAGTAGGTATTATACTATACTAACGTTCAAATAAAAGTTTAACAAAGTGGCATAACCGATGTCCTGTAAATAAACAGCAAACAAAAATTGTTTCAAAAAGTTTTACGTAAGTGAATGACTCCTCGAAAGCTGTATGCTAAAATAAGAACGTGAGACTAAAACTAAAATGAAATAAAAACGAAAATTACATCAAAATGGTCAAAGTAATAGTCTATAAATATACTATGTACTTACATAAATTTAGGTTTTTTTTTTTTAAACATAGGCTCTGAAGCTAGCCTAAGTCTAAGAAGGTATAAAACCCGACGCTAAAGTTCATCTGTCACCACAGCGCGCTCATTTCTCCAACATTTCTGTCACTACCTAGATATAAACATGAACAAAGAAAAACCCAAATATGCAACCGGCTCGTGGCGCGGCCCGTCCCTCCGTCAGCTATAGCGTGGCCTTATAGATGGTTGTTTGCGCTCACAGAGTGCGGTGAACAGCGCTCACCGGCGGCGCGCGTGTGTGCGCGTGTACGGACACGGCGCACACCGCCGCGCGCGCACACAGGCGCGCGCTTGTACGGGTGCGTTCCGAAACCGCTCTCTATTCTATCTATGCGAAGGCGTCGTACCGCCACGTATAGCGGGCACGCTCGGGGCGAGGAATTTAGAGGCGGGGGTCGTATCGTTAATTGTTATGAAGTTGATTTCGGTCCTGAAATTCCGAAATAGGTATTTTGAAATAACGCCTCTTTTTCGTCAACGAAACGGCGACGCTACACCGCGGATCGTTGTTAACCTATTTTTGCACGAGTTGATCTCGAAGCGTCGTCGTCTCGATAGAGCGGCCCGTGTGATTGTAAACATATGTTTTCATTTATGAGTGCGTCGAGTCGGCGTGTTATCACTGCGCGTGATAACGACGTGAATGCGGCCTTGTGCCCTGCGGTTAGGGTTTAGAATTGATCGGCGTGGACAGTTCGACGTATTGCCAATCGCGAAATAAGTCCATGGTTAGCGAATTGACTGACCACGGAGGGGTCTCCAGGTCACGGCATTGGTGCTGATGACTCGGTACAATAAGTTGGAAGAACTTTGAAAGAGTTAGGAGACTTTTTGACTTTATTCTAGTGAGGTAGAGTTATTTATAGTCTACCTCAGTAGAATAAAGTCTCTTTATCTCTTTAACTCTCTTTATCTTGTTGTCATTTTCTATATTAAATGTAGATTTCTTCACATGTAGGAATTTTTATATTTTCCTCAACTTTTAAAACAAAACAAAAACTATAAATAAACAAATTGAAATTGTTAGGAATGGAGCGACAAAGACCATTTGTCACCAATTCGCTTCATACTGGAATAAACAACGCAAGAAATTAATCTAATAGAGCGACTCATACTCATATACCTACTCGAAAATACATTCAGCACAGTAACAACACTAGCTGAACTGTTTACAACGCTATCCATCGCGTGTTCCATATCAACAGGACGCTATCCTCGGCGGTGGGCCAGCAGTGTATATGTAAACAGTTTTTTTAGCCTGTCATCTGGCACCAACATGCGCCAAAGTCCGAAAAAGATGTCATTCCCCTTCATTCGGTCCGTCTTCGACTATCATTCAAAGTTGATGCTCCGTGGCGGCCTCTATTCGAACACTCGAACAAAACATTCTACTATCGTTCTCTAACTCACACAAAAACCTACCCAACTTCATCTTTCTCAAAGCAAATCTCGCGTAAAACGATAAACGCGCGACTTTGTACGCCGTAGTAGTCGCTAATCTCAAAAATTCTACCACGAACGAAACATGAGTTTCAAGACTTTTTACAGTTCATCGCGTGGTTTCTGCACCGTGACTGCTAAAGTGACCTTAGGAAACCAGTGGAACGAAGAGTTTCGGAACTTGGTGAGTTATTCTCTCGCTGTTGAGTCACGCAGAGTGAAAATGATTCGAGTTCGCGTGTTAATGGCAAAGGTTAGGTTGGCTAAAAACTGAACAGAACTGATGTAGTAAAATAATTGTGCGCTCATTTAAAATACACTTGCACGAGTTTTGGGAATTCAACGTATGGTTCTTTTGTTAATGATGAATCTGTTCGGCTACAATATCTAAGTTAGGTAAATACTTCACATTAACAACAGAAACGGACATTTACAATTATCACAAAATGTGCTCTCAACTATTTTCAAATCTTTAGTCGGAGCGGAGCTGCAATTAGCTAATAGACAATTAGATATATCTAATTATTTGTACTTACTTCAATTAATACTAATTATATGTAGCAGATAACCTATTCTAACTTCTGGCGATCAGTAGGTACGTACTTAAAATAAGTAAAAAACCATCATCAGCAAATCACTACTAACCTGACATAACTCGCAAGAATTTTCCAAATTCTTCGTACAAAAGTGAAACAGAAAACAATGCAATGTTATAATGACATTAAATTAAAGATGGCGGCCAGACGTTACGTTTGACAGGCGTGTGTCGCTCGCAACACGTCGCGTGGACGCCGCAGTCATGGCTGGTTGCTCTTAACATTCTACCATTCCTAGCTTCGCTCGAGTTTCATTCGAGTTTTCGAGCCAAGCCACTTAGATGCGAAACTCGAGCTACGAAGAAAACCAGCTCAGAGCGCGTCGTACTTTCCACAGAACAAGAACAAAATTCTGTGAAAACCACAGGCAAAAGAGATATGTACTTATTTTAGTAAAACTGTTTTAGCAAGAAACATAGAGATCACGAAGATTCTTGTTGTTATTTAATCAAAATGTTTCATGAAAATAATAATAAATAATAAATTACATAACGAAAACAATATATTCATAAATGCCAAAATCATATATTTATTATAAAATAGCGTAACATAACAATATCAACTCATATCTGTAACATAAACATATTGACATAGCAGGCGCGTGCACTCGTCCGGCTCGTGAACTGCGTAGCACTCGTAACCCCGCGATGTCTTAATTGCTCTTATTTTGCAAAAGACATCAACGAGTGCTACGCCGGCGCCGCTACGAACCCTAGGCCATTTGAATTGTTATTGAAAACTCGACGCAACTCCCGTCCTAAACGTCAAACTGTCGCATAGAAACCGATCGCAACATTCGCAACCCCACTCAACGACACGCTTCAGCATTAAACCTTTACACAAGTTATTCTCAAAACCCTTCCTCCGACATCATCAACAATTCATATAAAATAATAATTTCACAGTTATGGTCTACAAACATGGTGTCAAACGAAAAGAAAATCTGAAAACAGAGCAATATAGTCTGTGGCGGCGCTGTCGGTCCGGGCCGCTAGGTGGCAGCACATAGCTCGCTATTCACAGCGTATATTATTTACCGCGTTTATATATGTATGTCGTTATATAAGTGAACAGAAAGCTACGTTCGGTGGGCGCGCGGCGCGCGGCCGGCCGGGCTGCGGGGGGCGGCGGGGGCGCGCGGGCGGCGGAGGGGGGCGCCGCACACAGGCGCGGGCACCCGCACACAGGCACACCGCGCCGCGTCCATGTGTATCGAACGAGCGAGCGCGCCAACCGACCGACTCGACGTATTCTTATTATTATGAAAGGAGAAACGCTTTTTGTAGGGCAAGAACTAAATTTGTAGTATTACGGCTGCCGATAATAAAGATCGTAAACGCATTTCAGCTCGCTGAAGTTTGCCTGGCGGCTCATAGATGTCGCGCTTCCTATCGGCTCGTAGCTTAGTGCGAATTAAGTTTTCCGCGTCGGACTTGCCATTACGTGATCATAATGACGTGATGTGTGAAGCTTAATGAATAAAGAGCAGTCGTTGCGGCGCACTACACTCTTACTTATAGCTCCGAACGTACTTTACGTTAACCGTAGCATTTACATAGTAATGCGTAGATGCCTATCTGTTTAATTGAGTTTCAAACTTATTTGTCAAAATAAGTTGCGATTTTGTATTCAAACATTCCGGCAGTTTTCAACTATGTTAGAGTTTTCACTTAGAGTATGTTGTACCACAGTAATGATGATAGGTAAGTCCTACAATACCTACCTACATACGAAAGTTATTCTGATAAAGTACATGATCAAATCTGACTACTTTCATCATCACCACTTTTTATCCCAAACATAAGTTTTATCAAATTAACTTTTAAACTAAATATACCCACTACAATAACTTGAAAACAAAGAGCATAGTGTTGCACATCGTCGGTAGGTGGCGCCGGCGTCGTATCGTAATGCGTCACCGTGAGTGGTCTCATGACGGGAGACGATGGTTCCCGCCGAAACTCGGAGCGCGGGAAACGCAACAACTTTCACACGTATTCTTGGACAGAACGAATACTCACTATAACGTAGAATCTTTGTGGTATGTTTGTCCAAATTGTAGGAAAGTATTATAATATGTATTCATATATTTTAAGGATTTTAATAAAATAATTTGTATCAAAGTCGCTACGCCTCGCTCGGTAGGTAAAATAAAGGGTCTACGCCGTACTTCGCAGATCGCTACGCCCACTTTTAATGTATCAATTCGATAAATTAGTCCAGTTTATGTTAATTTAGGAGCTTTTAAACTGAAGTGCTAGAATGCAAAATCTTTAGTATGACCTAAACTTTAAAATTGAGGTCGTGACAAATAGAACTTTAACAGTTTGGATTTTGGAAAGTAAGACGGAATTGACACGGAATGTCTCAGACAGGGTCAATTCTGTAGCATTTTTAATGAATGGAAGTAATATAATATAATATAACGTAAGATGTTTTTTCAGGCGACATGTATGCCTAATAAAAACGCATCTGTTGGATTTTCAACTCTTTTTCATGAGTTGAAAATCCAATAGTGCACTTTCTAATCTACCATTGTGCATTCACAGCTTCCCCGAGTACTGTATTTTGGGATTGTTGTATTATTTTGACGTTGCTTCGTCCAAATTGGCATAAGAATATACTTGCATAATATAATTTTATTGTGAACTGATGGTTAGGATTTCCTTCCTAGTACAGTCACGGACTTTAATTGATGAGCCACCTTCAAACTTTTCAATTTTGCAGTTTCATACATTCACGAGATTACACGATTAAACACGAACTAAAATCGCTTGCTCGTAAACAAGATGACAAATAAATTACTTTTAACCAGAAATAGTCTTCTCTCCATAGAGGTTGACTAATAAGTTCTCAATGATAAAAATAAATACAATGTTGCATTTCGTTTATCCAATCTATTTGATACCGACCTCCTTTGAATCATAGTTCATTAACTCGATAATCCTGAAAACTTAACTGAAGACAGTGACAGTTGAAATATCTATGTCAGAGACGTTACTTTCGAACTTGACTATTAATATTTATCAGTACGCTAATGTTACTATCGCAACAGTAACCTAGCAACGATAAACAATCGTTGCTAGTTTACTGTTGCTAGACCTGCAATTGGTTGACTTTGGGTAGTCACTCTGGTGTCAAGTTTGTAGTTCTGGGTCTCAGGTTAGCCAACCGGTAAAGATATGAAATATAATTTTCTTCTTCTAATACGAAGACATGACTTTGCGTGTCGGGAGCCGAATAAACCCGATTCGCATTACACGGCTAAAATACGAACAGTGCCAGGTGGCTCATCAATTAAAGTCCGTGACTGTACATACATACTTTTATGTGCACGTTATTTTGAAAAGCTGTATACATGTTTCCACTCATGAGTACAGTAAGATTACTAAATCACAGCTTAGGTACAGTACGACACAACTTAGATGTAGCATAAATTCGAAAATTTGCATTCATTCATTTCAATTTTATGAATGTAGTTGGTTATATGACTTTACAAGTTATTGCGGTTGCGTAAAGATCATTTTCACCTAAAGCAGTAGGTATTATAGATTGGTGATTACCTTTATAGGCGCACTCAGTTCGGATGGTGATCGGTTTTACGAATTTTGCCGATGCTACATCTAAGTTATGTCGTACTGTACATGTCGATGATAGTACGAATAATCGTAAAAATAAAGCCCCATTGATCTGACTGACATACCCTCCGTTCTAAACTTCTAATAATACCGTCTGTCTCCCTTCCTCCGCGGACGGAGTACAACCAGCCGCACTTCATCGTAACAATTTTACACTGATAGCGCGTTTTTTTCATAGCAATAAGGACGGTTTTTGTGGTTCAAATGTGAAGAATGAAGTGTGGTTGACTGTACGTCTCCCTAACGAGTAGAAGTCATTACACTCGGAGTGTAGGGATCCTACAGGCTGCGGGTTTGTTATCTGTGGTCCATTGATGACGATTCTGCTGGCTTTATGGAAAGAAAGAAATATAGCAAGTTTTATGAAGTTATTTTTTCAATAATATAAACTAATGTAATGAAAATGGTCATAGATGTATAGCTATCGTAAAATCTAAAGTAAAGTAAATTAAGTATATTTAAAAGTTAAAAGAGTTAGGAAGTGTTTTTGCTACGAATTTGCATCTATGCACTTTCTATCACAAACATAATATTGAATTATACATAGAAAAAAAAAATGCAACAGATGAAAATGCAAAACTAAAAAGTTTTTAGTGCTAAATTTTTCGTTTTTTTTTTCACACTCTTATATTATAAATGCTTAGGTACTGTATAGTCATATTTCTTTTTTATTAAAATTGCATGTGATGAAAAGTTACCCTTAAGTGGGTAATAGACGTGCGACTTAAAGTACGCGGTCTTTAAGTTCGCGACCTTACTCGGCTCGCCATCGGTGACACACGTGAAGCTTGCTCAAAATTTCATTGTCAAATTGGCTCGCGGCTTGTGGTTCGCGGCTCGCGGCGATGACAGACGGGCGATAAGCTCGCCGAGCCATAACTGCCATAATAATATGTAGGTACTCGTACTTGCTCGCACCCCTTTAAGACTCTAAACAGAAAAAAACAAAAAACTACGGTTTAAAAAAAAATGCCCCACGCTCTGACAAGTTGGAAGTACCTGCAAAAATCTTTTGTGTTATTAAAAGTTCGAGGAAGCGAGTCAGCAGGTACCTGATTGTGTTCAGTTCGGTCACGGGCAGTGACAATGGCGGCGATAAGAAAGTGCAAGTCGAAGGAGTACGTGCAAATGTTCCAAATATGTAATACATAGAGATAAGAAAATGTCTCTGAAACCTGAAGGACGAAGCTAGGGTTATTTTCACAGAGCACTTGGGCTTTTTTTTTTTTTAGACTAGTGACCCGCTTCCTTCTTTCCACATGCTGTGCTGATTAGCCACATGTCAACACATCGAAATTTCTACTAATAATAATAATGTAGATGTAGTATACGGCACGGGCCATAGTCTTTCCATAGTTCAAGATAACCAGTTCACTAAGCTACCCAAACCCATAGTCAAATATCTTTGTTTCCATATCATACAATAGTCCTACGCCAATCGGGGCTTGTCCTTGTCCTCCACTATGCAAGTGCAGCCAAGGACAACCCAACAGGGAAAATCGTCGGTTGGTGTCTCAACACTTAAAAATCTCTAAGGGGCCTCTGCGAGTTGGCTTCGGGCCCTCGTACGCCTTCCAATACCTATGGAGCCTCTCGTTGGGTAGCTGGCTTAGTAAGGGCTTGATTCAGAAAGCGGTTCTTCTCTCTAGAGTCCTGACCGCCGGTAGCTTCGACCCTGTTCCCGATACCGGTGGAGTGGGCTAGTATTTTATATATTTTTAAATGATTATTATTTTTTTATTCTAACATTTAAAAATATAATAATTAAATAAAGAAAATAATGTAGTATACTTACCTACACATGAACATTATGGAATAAATTCTTTAAAGGATGGTGAAAACCGTATCAATATCCATTGTAAAGTTATATTTTAGTATTATAAATAACACTTTTTTACAACAAAAAAAAACAACCGACTTCCAAAAAAACACTACTAAGTGAAAAATTACTTTAATTGCGGAAGTACCGACTTCCGGAAGTAAAGTTATTTTTACCCAAATATGGCGAAGAAAAAAGGAGGGTTATGATTTTGACCGGTATGTATTTATGTATGTATTTATGTATGTATGTATGTATGTTCATCTGTTTCCTCCTATCTTCCAAACCACTTATCACAATTTGACAAATGAGGTATCGTTAGAAGAGTCGTGATTGTCCGCTGGTTATAGGCTATGTGAAGTTACATTAAATTAAAAATGGCGGCCTCTAGAGGACATAAAGTGAGGAACTTAAAAAAAAAATGGTTTAATCGTACCATGTTGGGTATCAAATGAAAGGGCTTAATGAGCACATTTCAAAAATATACATATTATAAACCCAAAAGAATTAAAAAATAAATCAAGTAATAAACACTAAAACCCAACTACGACTTAAAAGGTATAAACAAGACACCACAGACAGACAAATTAAAAATCCGGAGTCACACGTAATCTGTTCGATTTATGCCCTAACACGTGTGACTCCGGATTTTTAATTTGTCTGTCTGTGGTGTCTTGTTTATACCTTTTAAGTCGTAGTTGGGTTTTAGTTTTTAGTACTTGATTTTTTTTTGTCTTTGTTTTTGAATCTTCATTTATTGCCACCGCTTTTTGTGGGTCAGTTTGTAATTTATCTAAGTTATAATAGCCTAATGTCAACTGCTCATCACCTTTTACAAAATATTGTTTTTCCTGATGCAGGGACGTTAATCATTGAGGAGTTCTCCTGTTACTTCACCATCAGCTCCACTTCACCATATGCATTGTGACGACTATAAATTGCTTGGGAACCATATTAAAGTAATAGAATCGCAACCCGTGAAATAATTATTATTGAGTAGTCCCGGTGGCCTTCTGTGGTCTTCATCATAAGTTCCACTTCATCAAATGGTGCTTTTCGAGAGCAACTGCACAAGTTACAATAAAAAATACACAAATCGCTATACGTGTGCCAATAATATTTGAAGAGTTCCCTCGATTTCTCCAGGATCCCATCATCAGATGACAACGGGAACATGTCGGAAGTACAACCACCTTTCAAACAAAAAAAGGATTTTGCAAATCCGTCAATACATGATGGAGTTATGCCCGAACAAACATTAAAAAAATATATTGTATACATACCTATATAAAGAATATAAACATACGAATTGATAACCTCCTCCTTTTAGAAGTCGGTTAAAAAAGTTACTTACATAAGTACCCTTGTTTTGATCTACGTATACATGAAAGCCATACCCAAGGTCACTAATAATGCAGCTCGTGTTGATTTTCGCTTTAACTCATGACCAAAGTCAAATATCCAATAATGTTTGAATCCAAAGTCCGAGAACAAAATAAATCATGTTACCATGACAGTTGAAACTCTAAAATGGTGAATTTTTAACATGCTTATTACTCACATGAATAAACAGTATTATGTATCAGAAATGTGTAGTAATATTTAAGGGTGTGGTACACACGGCTACACATCAAGCTATACATTTCCAGTTTAAGCTGATCTCGCATTGTATAGGATTTCCGACCAAAGCGAGGTCAACTTATACTGGAAATGTATAGCTTGATGTGTAGCCGTGTGTACATCAAACTTTCTCCGTGGGACCAACATTATAATCGCGAAGGAATTATCAACTGTCCCATACAAAATTTCAATACCTACTCACCCTAAATGTAAGAGACGGCTGATATAAACATGGCCACACTTTTCTGATAGTACATTCTGTTAGCCGGACCAAATTCGGACTACGAACCAGTATGAACTGTGAACCTCATCGCGTGATGAGCTCATTAATATAAGGCTCGTTTTTTCGAAATTAGTTGGCTATCCTGCTAACAGTGATAAGCAATAAGCATTAAAGTTTCCTATAAGAATGTGGGGTTTGTATTTAGCTGGTAAGCCTTTATATTATAAATAAATAAATTAATTATAAATAAAACTAATATTATAAATAAATTATAAATAAAACTAAAAAAATAAAAAAAAAAATATAAATAAAACTAATATTATAAATAAATTATAAATAAAACTAAAAAAATAAAAAAAATAATTATAAATAAAACTAATATTATAAATAAATTATAAATAAAACTAAAAAAATAAATTAATAAAAAAATAAATTATAAATAAAACTAATATTATAAATAAATTATAAATAAAACTAAAAAAATAAATTAATTAAAAAAATAAATTATAAATAAAACTAATATTATAAATAAATTATAAATAAAACTAAAAAAATAAATTAATAAAAAAATTAATTATAAATAAAACTAATATTATAAATGCGAAAGTGAGATTGTTTGTTTGTTACGCTTTCACGATAAAACGGCTGAACGGATTATTTTGGAAGTTTGACACGTGGGTAGACCATGACCAGCAGGCGTAGCATGAGCACCGTTTTGTCGACGGAAGAGTAGACAAAAATTACGTTTCCTGTAGACAGTAGAGAGTACGAGACGGCAGCAAAGTAGAAAGAGTCAACTGCACTTATTACGAAATTCACTCTTTTACATAATTCGACTCAGAATTCTTTGTTTTATCATAGGATTTATCGGTTGTCAGTGTAATTTTGACAGTAAGGATAGAAAACTTTCTTCCGAAATAGTCTACATATAAAAAGACCTAGACAAAGATCGTTAGAAATGAAAGACAAAATGACAGATTGTAGACAGATTTCTACGGTGGATGTCAAAAATGAAGAAACGAACTGTCACTTTTTATAGAAAAAGCTATGTCTATTCTTCGTAGAGATAGAAAGCACCATGCTACGCCTGCTGGAGAAGGACAAAGGCTACTTTTCATCCTGGATCGCAGACGAAGTCGCGGGCAAAAACTAGTAGAAAATAAATAAAGTGAGAACTGACAAAAAAAACGTTTCTTACTATGGAAGCTGCAAAACCTTCTTTGGAAAGCTAAGGGTTCCAACCTTCATTAATTAATTAATTAAATCAATAAAGAAGCAAAACGAGTATGTAAGGATCGTAGCCAGTTACGTTCTGTAGTGTCTGCCTACCCCTATGAGAAAAACGCGTGAGTTTAAGTAAGTATGTATGTAAATCAATAACGGTCGGTAAATGTATCCACCACCCTATACATACAGGGTGTAAGGGTAAACAGTGTTGACACTCAAACAATGGGTAGTTGACTTAAATATAAAAATAAATGACCAAGTAACAACAAAAAAAATAGTTATTTTCATTAAAAGATTTTAAAATGTTTCTATCCGACACCGTGCTTGCTAGCGAAACAGCTGACTGACTGAGGGAGGGGTCGCACTCGCGGCCGGTCAGGTCACGTCCCGGGCCCCCCACCCGTGTTTACATGCAAGTTCGTAGCCCTAGCGCATAGGTGAAAAGGTGAAATACTCTAGTGGTAAAAAAAAAGAAAGTCATAATTTTCCATTGATTTCACGTTCTATTTATGATACTGAACCACTGGTTTCAAGGATAATGGTGTTTACCCTAACACCCTGTATATACGTACAAGGTGTACTACGTTACAGTAGCGAATAAGCTGTTGCTAGTGAAGCTCAGGATTCCGGGAACTGGTCAAAGCCATCCCTTTGTCTCAATGGTGTCAGTACCCACTGACGTATCACACTTACATTGATATGCTATTCATGGGAAATCTCTGTAGCACCGCTGTGTTAGCAATAGCCACGTTTGACGTTAAGGTGCAGTGGTTTAGAGTCTGTCAGAGATTAGGGGTTCGATTCGGGCCGAATATATATTTTTGTAAGAAAGGGAAGTGGGAAATGATAACAACTCTAGCTACAGCTACCATCATAATAACTACTGGAAGATTCAAATGAACTATTTTTTATTTAATATTTATTCTTATTTTATTTTATAGCAGTTATAGAAATTAATTGTTTATCAAATTGATATACTTACTACGTCAATTTGCCGTGTTATAGTAATTTTATACAACTGTCAAAGAGTGACATTGTGAATATACGGACAATTTAAGTTGGTAGTCAATTTGTCAAACAATTATTTCCTGAGTTTACATAAATTGAGTCTGTTACTCAAATACTGCATTGTCATAAATCGTGTACCATAAATAGATAAATACCATTTACAGTCGGTCCATATAACGTGGGGCCGAAATTACCTCTACCTCTGTCCACCCTTTCACTGTATAAGCGATAGCAGATTAACTAAGTATGTTTTCATTGCTATCTGCGCAAAGGGTCTATTTATAATATATTTTAACATACATATCGCCGCACCAGTAATCCGTAAAAGGGTAGGCAGACATAATGTAATGTATAACTACCCCGCGCAATATTTGGTGCTGCTCCGGTAGGGGGCGCCGGCGCGGCGGTACTATTCTAATGTTCCGTTTTACCTTTATATTAGGTACTAATAACTTTGTCCACCGTAAAGGTGATGCCACCCGGTCCCAAGTCGCTTTTCGTGTTTGTCTGTATGTTCGCGTTGTTCTTCCAAAACATGCAACAGATTATGATGAGATTTTCACCATCGTTTAGAGAATTGATTCCTATAGTTTGATGTGTATAATACGTTATTATTAAAGTTACATATAACTAAGAAGTCTCGATGTGTTGCCAAGTCGTAAAAACCATGCGAAACAGGAGGCGGGCCGGTAGTATCTTAATAAAACTCAAACATTATTTTTTCGTATGAGAATCGAACTCGCTATGACACTTCCAGTGGTGCAGATATGAATTCACTTAGCCAATGCACCGATATCGATCAGGGGGCATACCACCACCGCTTACAGCAGTATTATTTTAATATTACTTCAGTGTAGGAAAGAGATGAAGCTCTACAGGAGGTATAGCTCCATCTCTTTCCCCCACTGAAGTAAGAGGTAGTAGGCCCCCTGTTATTTCAAAATAACCCAGGCTGTGTTGGTTCCTGTATACTTCTTTGCTCCAAAGATTATTTTTACTTCATCCTCAAAGGAAAATCACAGTTTCTCTAGTTCATATTACTCGGTTTCTCACGCCCCTTTACTTTCATTTCATAACCGTTCGTTCGTTCTTTCCTTCACCGATCTTACGACACATTTGAACGACATGTGAATGGTGTCAGAGGTTTCACTGAAAAGAACCTTCAATGGGTTTTTTAATTAGTTACTTTTATGGTTGTTTTTTATTTTTCTAATGATTTGAGTAATACCTCTACAATGTGGTCATGTCGTCAACATTCGAGTGATAGCAAATTATGGGACGATTGAAGAGGCAAGAGGCATAATAGAACTTATAAGCAAATGGTTGTGGGGTTTTGTTCTGTTTAAATCTATGATTTAATAATAATGTAGCTTCGCTCCGCAGTTGCAGCAGCATAAATCTTGATCCCGTGAGAATATTGGGATAAAAAGTATCCTATGTCCTAACCCAGATCATGGTCTACCCATAAGGCAATTTCCATTCAAATCCATTCAGCCGTTTTAGCGTCAAACCGTAACTAACAAACAAACAAAAAACCAAACTGCCTGCCTTTCGCATTTTTATAATATTAGTTATGATAAGTAAGGATACCAACCAGCCTGTTATGGCCCGACTGCAGGACAAAGGTATCTTCTCATACAGAGAAGGCATGAGTCACATTTGTCCGGATCTAAAATCCAAATCTAGAATTAGATAAGTAAAACATAGATTAATTTAAATAAATAATCAGCTATGACTGAAAAATACAGGTATATCTGAAATTGTAACTAATTTTCGTAGTCAGTTCTACATTTCTTTTGCGTTGCGTTGTAGCACATTTACCTCAGTTTTATCATGCACGTTGGAAGATGCTGCACTTAACTATCAACTTTATTTAACGCTTACAAGTATGACGAACAAAACTTTAGAAGTGAAAAAGTTCCTTGTAAGAAGGTTTTTCGACTTTGACTTTAAGGTTTTGCTCATAAAGGATCCCAGGGTCTGGATTTTAGAAAGGTCCATTGTCCAGTCCTTGAGTCCTAGGAGAGGCCCTAATTGATATTAGGGCCTCTCATCAAAATAACTACAAAGAACCTAAGTAACTATGTACTTACGTCTGCACAACACATAAGACATGTCGCCCTTAAGCTTACCCCATCGTATGCCCCATCAATGGACGTGTGTCACCAACATCAGCAATTCCATGCAACCATTACGTACATACAAATCGAGCCAGAATCAGGAACATTAGCAGTTAGTGCTACAGTCCCAATTCACGCCAGAATGGGTCCTGGTGCGACAGGCTGTGGCAAATGAGTGATTAGCAATGTAACAGTAACTATGTGACCTGATGAGTGTCACCCACCGTAACTTACGCTGCTCGTAGTGCGTCAAAGAAATTAGATTCAAAATATTGTGGTTTGCGACTGAGTTGGCGCAAGTTTCAATTTAAAAAGTCTCAAATTCTACTCATTTTGAGCAACAAAAAATACGGCAAAGTTACCCACATCCAGCCTATCCTCAAACACGATGTACACGTGACGTCTAATCGACGTACGTAACAGAAATCTCGACGCCCCGGAGGCGTAACACACTATTGATTCCCGAACACGAGTCCAGACTTTACTAGGAAATCTTAATTGATTATCCTATGACCTAATTGCTATTATTCCTGCCTGACTACATATAGATGCGTGTGAGAGACAAAGGGTCCGGTGCTTGGATGTTTTTAGAACTATTAGTTAAAATTATTAGTGTGTTTATACAACATTATTTTTTGTTTATTCTAAACCCGAAAAGGGGTCATTGTACTCATTTTGAACAACTTTTTCTATGGGACCAACCTTGAAATCGCGAAAAACAAAATCAGCTGTTCCATACATTTTGTCGATTTAAGTGAACACAAATGTATGGAACAGCTGATTTTTTTCCCCTTTTCGGGTTTAGCATTAACAAAAATAATGTTGTATATTGAAGCAAATACTTTAGGTTACATGCAGAAAAGTTAAGCTGCAAAGACTTAAAAAAACCTGCTGAATTGTTGTCAAAACACTGTTATGTCCACACGTGGTTTCAGCATATGTTTTCAAATTCGATGTGGCAACAAGTTCCATGAATGGAATAAGGAAAATATTTCAGAAAAATGTGCCCCACAGTCGGTCAATATAGGTATGATACAAACCCCCGGCAACCATAGTTGCCGGTCGTTTGTGGATAGGCAGTGTTGAAGTTTTGGGTCCCGATGTCTGATCTAAAACATCATATTCATCTTTTGTTCATTTCTAACGGACCATATCTTGGACACTTTTCTTCTCCTCCATAGCACTCTTTGTCAGAGCAGTCATGGTCTTCCTGTGGTTCCTTATCGAGGCGCTGATGAGATGTTTTTACCAATAGAATCGTCATCCTCTACTCATAATATCGATACTGCCAAAGCGAACAACCTCAATAAATATCATTGAACATCATGATCATCACAATTGACACGAGGTATTGGTGATAGCAGGTGACTTCTATATTGATGACATCACATCACGTCATAAGTATTGAAGTGAATGTCACTGGCAACAATGCGTTTCTATCGCTTAGTCACCTCTGACGAGTGACGCTAAGTGGGGGAAAGGAATGAGTTTGCAGCCAGTGACAACGTGGTGCAAACATTATAAAATGTGTCACACTCGGTATCCCTGTATCATAGATTCATTTATTGACACAAATCTTACATGCATCACCACAACAGACAGAAGCGAAACAATTTTTTCATGTGGGAATCGAACCCTCTCTCTACCCGCATAGTAGAAGAGTTGACACATGATAACTGGCTCTTACTGTTCTTAAATAGTTTAGTTATCTAGTTTCCTAAAAACTTTGTAAATTGATCCTAGAGCGGAACGGAACCACCCAATACAAGCGTACAACATACTTCCTGGGTGGTTCTAGCCACTGAATAATATTGTAAAGAAAGTTAAAGAAATAAACTTTTTTTTTTTACGGTATTTCCCATATACGCCTGCAGATCGACTCAGCTTCTATGATCTTTCATAGGATCTGAGAAATTACCAAAGTGGGCCAAACATAGTAAAAAAAAAAATACAAGTAGGACTGCCAATCCATTCAACCGTTTTGAATAATTCAATAAGGACAGGTTTTGCTTCGAATATAATATCTGCCAGATACGCTAACCGACAGGGATAGTAAAGCAGGCCACAATAAAATTGTTATTCCTGTTTATTTTTATACATGCAGATCAAATAATTATCATTAACCTTACATCTACAACAAAACACCAGTTTTCAGTATTTACGCGAGAGCACACTGAGAGGATGTAGGATGATGTCATCGCCTAGATCGAGTCTGTTTACAACTGTCTGATATCGGTACACAAGAAAATAACTAAACATAGTATTCATATGCACTATGTATGTGTGGAAGAAATACACTTTTAATAAGTTTGACTCCTAGTGTCAATCTTTTTTTTACCTATACGTCACTGCACTATGGTGTGACGTCACTAGACTGGCATGCATATTATTGTGAATTGTTTGTTTGTTTGTTTGTGTGTTTGATCCGACAAGGGTTACGACTATACTGAATAGGAAGTACGTCAAGAGGATTGGGAGATTGGCATCATCATTCCAGGCAAGTAAAAACACGTTACTAAATGTGGTTTTATATCGTGTTTTTTTATCAACTCCTTAAATCAAGAACGATCGCAAACGATTAAATATGATCTAGACCAGACCTGCACCCTGATTGCGTAATACAACGATCAATCGCAATCTGAATCGGTTTGAAACAAATTACTAACCCATTGGTTCATAAGTTCGAAAAAAAATCTGCTCATCAACGTATATAACGCAATAAATGTTGTTGAACTGTCAAAATGAAATAGATTAGTCTTTATCGGTTACGAAAATAAGTTATACAATTAGATAGCAGATCTAGACACCGACTTCCGAAATTAAAGTTATTTTTCACTTTTTTGTGTTTTTTTTGGAAGTCGGTTTTATTTTGTAAAAAGTTTTTATTTTTCACTTTTTAGTTGTGGTACCTACCCCACACAAATTCGAATACCACTATCTGCTATGTAAATAACAGTAAAGGAGTGGAGTAAATTAAGTGGGAAAAATTACGTATTTTTCCCACTTGGTTATTGAAGCTAACTCAAAAACTACACAAGCAAAGTTAATACAATTTATATGGGACCCACACGGGAAGCACCAGCTTTCAAATAAAAAAGAATCATCAAAATCGGTTCACCCAGTCGAAATTTCTGAGGTTCCCTAACAGACATAATTTTTTTTTTTTTTTAAACAGTCTAATTGGTAACCTCCTCCTTTTTTGAAGTCAGTTATAAATACACTCCATCTGAAATCCCGGATCGCTCCCCACGCACCTACTTTCCTACAGTAGACTCCTACCAGAGTTAGTAGAATTTCAATATTATGTGCAAAAACATTGACAAAACCAGTACAATCATTGACCGTATGTGCTGAACTCAATATCAGCTGGTTCAAGCTTGCGGGAAAGTCCGAAGGGATACCGGGACCCTTGGCAACAGGCAACTGAAGGAACACGTGTGGGTTTTAGTCAGTAAAAGTCTGACACGTCCTCCTGCTCCGCCCAGTGCGGGAGAAGTCATTTGATAATTTCAAATCCTCAAAAAAAAAACCTGTTTCTCTTCCTAAATGAAGTAGGCGTAATGATTGGTGTGGTCATTCTTCTCGTAGCACCTACTGAGACAAAACGATATTGGTGCTACTACTTTAAAATTGCGTTAATGATCCATTTGTGAAAGTTAAATAGACGCCTACGCCGTAGCTTGCCTTTTGTCGACTCGATTAAATGTTCGTAAATCTCCAGTCTTTGCCAGAAAAATTGCATTAAGTCAAGGTATCTTTGAACCGTTCAATTAAATAATATAATTAAATCTAAGATCATAGTTATCATTAGTAAACTCTTGTTTAAATCGCTTGTAATAGGGGCGAGCCTATTGCCATGAACCGGGGCCAAATCCAGACTCCGGGCTGCTACTGAGAAACACACCTCACCCACACACACCACCACACACACCGCTGACTAGCCCTTCGAGGAAAACAGTCGTAATGTTTTGTTATATCGTTAGTCATCCTTATAAACTTCGTATCACCCCTTTCTTTCAGTCACCAACTGCAAAAACTCAAATATTATTAAGGTCAAATATTTGATTGCATGCGGGACTAACGTAATCGTGACAAAACTATCAACTGTCCCATTCAAAACTTCAAACCTACTCGACCCAAATGTAGCGCCAGCTGATAATTTTTGGTGATGCATGCTGTGTTTAGATATTTCAAATATTTGATTGTATGCGCACGCAGGTCAAATATTTGATTGCATGCGCACGCGTCACATGGTTTACAGGACTGTCCTGAAACCATGTCACCTCTGTGATACGCTGTGCATCGCTTTATTGATGCAATGTCCATCAAACTGAAAAACTTTCTCCATCGGACTAACGTAATCGCGAAAAAATTATCAACTGTCTAGGCATGGGTTCGATATACCAAAACGTAACTTATATCGGATATGTGTTTATTATCATACCATATCGATATCTAAATATACATAACCGTTTTCACAAAAACTTTATCGAGCTATGGCTTATCCAAAGCGCAACAACGAGAACGAACTACGAATAATATCGAATAAGTAATAACGAACAAAACGCAAACTTCACATCACGAGCGATATGACATCGACGGTTTTTATTCGCTTTGTCTCTGTCTTACCATTCAATGTTTTACTGGCGTAAAAGTGATGAAGCGAATATTACGTAACTTCGGCTAGTGATTGGTTATTTGGTTAATAATAGTGCGTGCGTAATATCTATATCCTAACGCGCTAGCAATAAGGTCTAGTTTCTATTTATTTAGTTACAACAAATATTCCATAAGTTAGCAACTTTCCGGCGGCTACTCGATATCAGGGAGCAAATCGTACTACTGATATCGATATCTGAAAACGGTTTTCGATATCGATATGAAAACTGAATATCGGTTACATATCCGTTAGCAACTAAATACGAAAACGCCCATTTCTACAACTGTCCCATACAAAACTTCAAAACCTACTCGAATCAAGTGCAATTGTGTTACACCACCAATCACAATCTGAATCGGTTTGAAACAAATTACTAATACAATGCTTCATAAGTTCGAAAAACAATCTGTTTGGTGATACATGCTGTATTTAGAACTAGCTTATATTTTTCTGCTAGCAGATATAGGTCGACCAAAACCCCCCCCCCCCCCATAAAGCTCAGCTATGTTTGCAGAATAATTAAAGTGCTATATTAATTTTCTCCGAAATCGAGCTCGATCCTCCTTTGACCACTTTTGCCATCGCATAGTTTCTTCACTTTATTTTCAAACTAGCTGATGACTGCGGCTTCGGTCACGTAGACGGCGGTTAATATAATACTAAAACCTTCCTCGAGAACCACTCTATCCATTGGTGAAAACAGCATGAAAATCGGTGCAGTAGTTTTTGAGTTTAACGCGAACAGGACGACGGACAGACGCAGTGGAGGATTTTTTTTAATTATATGTAAGGAAAATGCAGTAGAGATGAAATTTTTCTCGAAAAGGCAAAAATAATCTTCTCTTCCAAGGAACACTAAGATATACAATGTGGAGACGACAATACAACAATAAATGAAAGCACTGGCAATATTAATGCATAAGAGTATTTTGGAACTATCAAATAAATCCTAACATCGAAATTAAAAAAGTCATTTTTTCAAACAAACTAAATAGTAGTGATGGGCCGACTATGGGCTTTGCCGATCTTTGACTAGCTATCGTAACTAAACTATTGTATTTGATTAATTTTTTGTATGTAGACCGAGAACGTCATTATGTATACGGAGATTCATTTTTTGTCGTATTGTCGTCTCCACCTTGTATTTCCCATTGATAAAATTATGAGAACTGACTGGATACGGAAGATGAAGAACGGGATGTTGTAGGAGTGATGCTAACAGCTAGGTCCAATAATGGGACTGAAAATGCTGCAAGGCTTAGTAAAGAGATTGATAAATTCTTCATTGTTCATCGTCACTTAATTCTGAGTAATTGTTTTGGTTTACCTGTAATTGGCGACTGTGTAAGATAGATTTACTCAGAGGTAAACCAAATAAAAACTACTTGGTAAAAACAAATTAAAAATGACTTAACTTTTCAAATGTTTATTTAATTAATCTGAATTGATTAAGGTCGATCCCTACTTCTAGACATGTCTTTAACAATGTAGTAGTCCAATGCTACAGCATGAAGAAAATTCCAGGAATTGACAGTTTTTTCAATCCATGCCATGCACCTCAGCTGCATCCCCCGAAGCAAAGCATTATGGCAGTCAATCTGCAAGTTCTCACGAACCCTTACCACAGTATAAATAATTAACAGTATTATATTTCCATACAAAACGGCCGAAACGACGCGCTTCGAAATCTCAGTGTCAGATATCAGTACGTAACAGTCTCGAGTACGCGGCAGTTACGCACGGACGCGGAAGGTTTATCTACCGAGCGGACGTAGGTAATTATTTCAAGGCAACTGCTAAGACATAATACTGTAACATTATTATACTGTGCCCTTACGAATATCGCCGATCACGGGAACATAAAATTGTTTCTTAGAAACAATTAAAGCATTCTGAAAGGCGATGGTTGCGGGCGTTACGGACGATAGATAACGAGGCGTTACTCGTTATTCCACAGCATTGTCTGTTCCCAGAAAAGTATAGTACATTCCGGAAACTTAATAAAACACTGCAGAATAAGTAATCTTAATAATTATTATCAACATCGTGTTCGCCGAAATACAATGGAAAAACAGAGGTTATCGTGCTATCAGTCTGATAACAGCCTATGTACAACGCACTAAAATCGGCGGTTGTAGATATTTGTACCATGGCATAAGGGTTCATACAATGAGTGTTTAACTTATTAAGGGAAAGTGAATAGCTGTGATGAACAAGAAGTGTATACCGTACAAAGTGTAGTTCCGTAGCGTAATAAGAAGTGTTGCAGTTTATTGTATTTTTGCAAACACCATGCAGACAAAGAATTTTCACACATCTTTTGCGTCAACTAATACATAATTACAACAAAAGACATTGATTAGACATAGACATATCCTGTAATGGTAGGTTTACGTATGTAAATCTGTCAGAATTTAACCAATGTTGTAGTCAGCCTCCAGTCTGCGGCTGAAAATAAATATTAAAACGGACCGGCTGGCTATCTAACCTTTTACCTTTCCAACCCAATTACTGAGCATTACTGATATCAGACGGTTAGACCGTTGTCAGACTAGTCTACCTACTGACGGACATAGGTAAATATTTTTTATGACAGCCGGGCCAGACGGTATCTTTGTCCCGATATTTAGAGAATGATCACCCATCCGAATTGTTGCCGTAGCTACTAGCTACATCGTTCTTACCGCGTAGAACAATCGATTATTGTACTCACTTGCTACCTTTTTGGGTCTTCAAGTTCAATCTGTACCTACTTACTTACTTGACCGTTAAAACATGGTTAATGATCGATGAACGTTATGTATTTGTAACTACATGATGATTCTGGCGAAAAATGGACCATGATAACGTCGTTAGTCGTAACAAGTGACAAAGGGAAAAATATTTGAAAACAACTCTGGAATCACCGATTATCCGAGCTCTCACTGAATTAACCCGATATAATGGCTACAGTCGCTACAGAAGTTGTCACCTTAATCGGCGGAAAAATCAACCAATGACACAGGTAGGTACGGTTGGTGCATTTGTACGGCAGAATTGTTCAGGGCTGACTGTTTGTGTATGTGAGATTTTTGCATACAAGCGCACGTATATAAGAAAAACCCTTGTGCGGGTCATACCAACCAAAAGCCATTTTTTTCCAGGCCCGATTGATTATGGAACTCTTCCCACATTGTTCCCATTACACAAGCCATCAGCTCCTAAAATGACGCACATACAAGGCCACCTCCAGAGATTGTGCGTGAGGGCCATGACGTCAGACCGCAGCTGAACCGGCGGACCGACGCCCACCCGTCCCTCACTCGTGATAGGAACCACGTTTAGTCTTGCATTTTAGATTCGGTTCTGCTAAGTCCAGTATTTTGTTAACAGAAAAAGAACTAGGTACTATAATGCTTCCTTATGAAAATTTGCAGACATTTGCAGTAATTTTGTTTTTTCTTTCACATGTACTTTCTAAGTTTATCTTGGACATCACTGACAACGGCGAAGGAAACTATCGTGAGGAAACCTAAACATAAAATAAACTAGCTGTGCCCCGCGGTTTCACCCGCATTAGTCTCGATTCCGTGGAAATATTGGAATAAAAAGTGTCCTTTGTCCTAACCCAGTTGACGGTCTACCCATGTGCCAAATTAAATCCAAATCCGTTCTCCTGTTTTAGCACGAAAGCGTACCAAACAAACACGATGATATAAGTCTGAAATCGCCAACCATGAAGTAACCGTGGTGATCAATGCTATTGTCTTCTTTTTATAAGAAGTACTGGGAGTATTCTCTTGCCTCCTTTACAATAAACTGCAATCACCAGTCTTTGCCAAGTGTGGTGATTATGACCATTCTCCGTTAGCTGTTTGTTATAGTATAGGTTATTACCACTATGTAGGTAATCATTATTCAAGAAAATATAGTACACAGAGTAAGCATATTACCAAATATTGAATGATCAATGATGAAAATGATGAGTTCCAAACTTTCAATAATAAAATGTAATTCCATGACATTAGTCAATATAAAGAAAAAACGAAAATCATGAAAAATATACCTAGTATTTTTTGTAGACACATGAAGGTTGGAATTAGTATGGCGGTAGGTACTATTAGGTAGGTGCCAGCTCCGTCGGATCGATGGCGCCGTCGTCGTCGCCGCTGCCACTCTCCCAAGATACAACATCCCTGCTGGAACCACTTTCGTTTTTCTGTCCATTTATTTTTTCCAAGCTTATTAGTTTCCCGTAACACCGAAAAAATACACTTACCTACAAAATGTAACACCTACTTTCTTTATTTTCGTGGTTAGGTAAAAAGCTTTCCACTGTCATCGAACCAAATGTAGGTTTTCAAAATCCATAATGTTCATGTAAAAGCGGCTTGCTTTCATGCTCGAGGCTGTATCCGCACTCGTTGTAATTATACAACATTATTTTTTGTTTATGCTAAACCCGAAAAGGGGTCATTGTACTCATCATTTTGAACAACTTTTTCTATGGGACCAAACTTGAAATCGCGAAAAAAAAACCAACTGTTCCATACATTTTGTCGATTTAAGTGAACACAAATGTATGGAACAGCTGATTTTTTTTCGAGATTTACAAACACTCGACAAAAAATAATGTTGTGTATATGATGATCTATAAAAATAAATTAAAAAGATTTAGTCAAATTCTATACCTCCTTCAAAATATAACATCATTTCAACATTAATCGACACAAACAACATAAAGAATTCCGTAGCAATGACTTCCGAGCAATCTCAGCGCTAATGAACTGTTATGAAAAATTCTTTCGCTATCCCGGAAATCTTTTCCCACCTAGAAAAGTCTGGAATACTCCGACAAATTAGTACAATGACAAAATATAAATAAGACCGCTTGTTGTCAATGATTTTAACAAAAGCATTCCATCAAATTGAATAGCAACATTCCTTTTTACAACACTGCATAACTACGTTAAAATTTTAGTTTTTAGTCGAAAGCCGTCCAAACCACTACTTAATATAAAATAAATAAGACGAACTGAAAAAGCTCTCGTCTATTTTGAGATAGAATCGAGCGCCATTTTGCGTGTCCTAGTTTATCGGCGGATTAATACAATTTCCTAGCACGTGAGCTCTCGCCGTGGAAAACACAGCGCTTTTGAAAATTGTTGATAATTTTGTGCTCATCACGAGCCAATGTGATTTCAAACACATTCGAAAATATTGTTTCCGGACTTGTTTAGCGTTTCGTATACGCGTTAAGCTTATTTTTCGCTAGTTTACTGACAAGCTCGTGGTAGGTAGTTGGTACCTACTTATTGTTGTGGTTACGTGTCTGCCTTGTATGAGATGGGAATAGACCATCCCGTCTATTTCTGATGAAATTTTCTGAAGCGTTCGACTGGACTGATCATCGAAAGATTCTGAAGTAACGGGTAAGTATGGACCCCAGGTTAGATGTTCAGCCAATTCTTGACATTCTCATCTTTACTGACATCCTGAAAGTCGTCAGGACTAAAAGGAATAAGTTCAAAATTTGGATTCTAAAACGAAAAAAGCACAACAGACATTTTGATTTCTCATCTAAGGTTCATCTCTTATTTTTTCAAAGCGAGTGCTATAATTATGTTATGATATGCCAGCAAACAGCTAATTCGAAGACTGTGACATCCACTAACCCGCACTGGGCCCGCGTGGTTGATTATGGACCACTCCCTCTCACAGAAAGGAGGCCTGTGTCCCAGCAGATGGCAACATTATAAGCTGATTATGCTGTGCTAGCAAAACCACACCCACTGTATTCATAACAATCTTTCATAACAATTCAGAGTTTTCTATGATTCTGTATCGAATAACTTCAATATTCTTTCTAAACATTTTAATCTTTATTAAAGGCAACATAATCAACATTAATTTTTATACTAAAACACACTTATGAATTAACAGCAATATTTTATCTCGCAATTCAGGATTTTATAAGGAGCACTACGTCGACGAGTCTTTATAGAAATCTATTCCTGGAAGCAAAGCTGAACGGACCAATTAAAAATGTCTAACGGCAAACTATTCCTGTGAATCGATCTTTATATCACATCTATAACAATCCCTTCCTGAAAATATACAGCTCTGTGAACTGAAAATAATGCCAGGCATTTTCACTGAACTATAATGATGGTTATGACGAACTCTGTTGTAGCAGTAATGCAGATTTTACGCAGCTGATTTTAATATAATTCCACGAATATTTTGCGATTTTACAAGAATTAATTATTTTATACTTTCAGGAATGAAAGAAAAGCAGGAGTAGGTCACGACCTGAAAAAAGTAGGTATTTACTTGTTGTCTGTTTATTTCTGACTATATAGCTGACTATCTACCCACAACTTAGTCCGCGAGAAATTTCTTGTTTTTACAAAAAATATATGCTGTGACACTCGGCAATACTGACACTTCCCATCAGTGAAAGAATTTCATTATAGGATCTGTAGTTCCGAAGATTACCTCTTACATACAAACTCACATATTTTACCTCTTTATAATATAAGTATAGATTTCTACATCACGTAGATTTGTAAGTCCTCGAAAAAGGCGTAGTGTAGCTGTATAGCATTCTGTCAAGTTTGCCGCATCAGCCTTCTGCAATGTCGTCACGAATTTACAACACTGCAAACTATTACATCATAATTATCGAAAAAGCTGAGCTTTAAAATGATGAAAATGTACTAGAGAAAAGTATAGAGTAAGTACTTCAAAGTGCCAATCAATCTATGACTATGTTTTGGTTATCTCGACCATCAGTATGGATTGTATAAAATACACAATGTTATGTATGTAACTATAAAAATATTCGCAGCTTACAACCAATATCTATAGTAAAATGCTATTGTACAGGCTTAGCGGCAAGTTTTCCAAATAAAATCCATACTAATATTATTCGAAAGTAACTCTGTCTGTCTGTCTGTATGTTAACCTAAACCACTGAACGGATTTCGACAAAATTTGGCAAGGAGATAGATGGCACCCTGGGGAAACTTGAAATACTTTTTATCGACATACCGCGCGTGCGAAGCCGCGGGCGGAAGCTAGTACCTAATAAATAAAAGTAACTTAGCATAGATGAATATTGTATCAATAGGTTTATGAAGTATATAGGTATATAAATACAGGTAAATGCATCCTTCTGCTAATTACCGTTTCTACGTAGACAATTTCTCGACATCAGATCTCTATCTGTACAGTAGGTATTATTGTACCTGGTTGGTTCCAAGAAGTAATATCTAGGATAATTGATACTACAAATTCTAGACAGTAATATTTTATGTAAAGTCAGGGCAATATTGTGTATCAAATTGACTTCCTACTTAAATGGTCAGTATACTGAAATCACAATGTCACTCCTTGACATTTTTAAGAAATGGCTATATCACGGCAAAACGTAAAGTGTGATAAGCAATTAATTTACCTGACCGTACCTTACCTATGAGCAGTTCTAGGACAATTATTACTGTTCTAGAAACTACTCGCAGGTGATCAATCTATTGAATAAAGAAATAAGAATACTCTCGCACATGATACTGTGTACTTTGTAGAAACTGGATTCAAGCTAATTCTGCTTTCAACAAAGACATATGAAAAAGTTTGTAATAAAGTAACGGTACTCTACACGATGAAGGAAAAGCTCATAAGGAAACTAGCATGACTTGGAACCAAATATTCGAAGACATGTGACACCCAGCAACCCCTTTGGTGGATTGTCTCACTCCCTCTCACAGATAAGAGGCCTGTGTCCCAGCTCATTGGCTGATTACGATATGCGTCAAAATAAGATGATATGCTAGCAAGTATATTGAAAAAAGGAAGCACGCAACACTTAGTGTAGCTGACCAGAGGCCCTAGACAAAGTGACATTCTATTAGCGATATCGATGATGGAAAAGGCAAAAATATATAAGACTGACATAAGCTATCGACAAGCTTATGTCAATCCTGTTGAAAGTCGTTGTAGAAATACGAAACGCTTTGAAAGCGATTGTCACTTGTCTAGACCCTCTGATCAACGAGGATCGGGCAAATTGATGGATAAATAGGAAAGTAACGTTCGCATTGCAGCACTAGAACCACCACATGTCCGGTGTTGTGATTACCAACCTACGTACAAGGTGCTTTTTGGGCCATGGTAACTATAAGTGACCACCGTAATATGCAGTAACAGTCTCGGCACCGTTGCTGCCTTATCAAGGAGATGTTGAGGTCCAGGCGTGTGTCTGAGTCACCTTTTAATTTCACCTCGATATTACAGCAGACTGGGTAATACGTTGCCCATTATCCGTGTACACTCATATCATAATGATTCATACAGCTTCAATCTGCCTAGCCTTTTCCCAACTATGTTGGGGTCGGCTTCCAGTCTAACCGGATGCAGCTAAATACCAGTATTTTACATGGAGCGACTGCCTATCTGACCTCCACAACCCAGTAACTGGGTAATACGATACCCCTTGGTAAGACTGGTTCTCAGACTTTCGGGCTTCTGACGACCCGTAACGACTGTCAAAGATCCTCGAATGACAGCCGAGACCAACGGCTTAACGTGCTTTCCGAGTCACGGAGGAGTCTCGATATGTAAAGATTACTTAGCCACGAGCTCCTCCTCCTGTTTTATAAAACAAGAGTTGGGGAGTCTGGGAATGTGGGAACCCCAAACTGTTCTGTTGGGTTGGTAACACTAAAAGTTGTACCTTGATTTGAATGTTCTGGAAAAGGTTAGAATGACATGATAGAAATACAAACACATTTTACAATCACTTATGGAAATAATATGCTAAAGTTATGAAGAGGACAAAAATATTAGAAAAACCTTTCTGACTTTAATTCGGCTTCATTAATGGAGGAGGGAGGAAGGAAAACTAGAAACCACCTTTCGAACTATGATTGAATAAATATTTCTACATAGACTTCCTTTTTTACTAAGATTAATTACAGTCTACTTTAAAATTGCTGTAGGCCAATAAGGTCCACATAATTTTGTAATAATTTCAAATGACTCTTATTTACTGATCTATAGAGATTCGATTCGCGTGTATTTATCTAGATAGAGTTGTGTGGATATGACTAAGTGTTTGTGCTACCTATTGAGCGTTTTCCTTACTCCACAATGAGTCACCGGCAGACTGGTAGCCGCACTAAACTATACGGATATTGTGAACGAGAATAAATAAATACTTGAAATTATTTCATAATTATGTGGATTTCAGGAACATTTGTTAGAGTGTGTTTGTTTATCTGTCTGCCTGTCTGTCTGTTATGACATGATGGCAAAACAGCTGAAACGATTTCCATAGAATTTGGCATAGAGTTGCCAAATCCAACTTTAAACATGGAAAACATGGGCACTATATTATGTACTGAAAAATACAAATATTATGACACAGGGGCAGCAAGACGTACCTATAGAAGATATGAAAGTAGGTAAGGAATTAATTAAGACATTTTGTGCCTGTAAACACTGTTATCATTTGAACGACCTTTGACCACTTATTTACAACCAGTAACTGTTCATGTCATCATCGGGAAACCCGAAATACTCTTTAGAGATGTAGACAAGGGGTAATGACCGCGTTGCCAATGCAATGATTAAGTATTCTTTAAAGATTTGCAAGTAACAAAGGTAGGTGTCAATGTCACCAAAAATCATACGTCATCATATTAACGTTTACTCATGAATGGCCACCTAACGAAAGACTTAGGTCCTTTTGTTCACACACGTTTTTCTTACCGTGAGAAACTACGGTTTATTCGCCGTGTGTAGGCACGATCGTCAGTGTTGTACGGATCACTATGGAAGTTTGTTGACGGACACGCTTTTTCTACGGCGCAGTTTATACGCCGTACTGAAAGAAATCGTCTCATGTACAAAAGGCTTTAGGGGAGGTTGACATGATCACCATGCACCATGATTGTAAACAATAGGGTAAAATTATGTTTTTCTTGTCCGTATCGGTGTGAACTATATACATATATATCACATGAAACGGAAGATAAATTAGCCAGACAGGAAGGTGGTAGAGTGTTTGACTACCCAGGGAGTGCCAGACGTGGATATGATGATATAATAAGATCATATAGAGGTATGAGGTAGTGATGAGGTATGATGATGACTACGTCACTCTGAAGTAGCTGCTCCAAGGCTGCGTCAATATTACGTCGGGGTCAACAGTATACAGAAAGGGTGTAAAGTTCACTCATCCTATAAAGAAATAAAGTATCCTCCGACCAGGATTGACGACGATTGATGTCGAGTCACACGGTAAATTCTGCTTGCGCGATGCAGGATTTTACGTAACGTCAGTGAGATGCTTAGTTCGCATGTGGCGATGTAAATGCCGCCAAATAAGTGTCACTAAACGCGATTTATTTATTGATTTAAACTTTAATCATTGGAGATGGATTATTGACAGTTAGCTGAGAAGACGATGCTGAATCCCACCCACATGTCAAAATCCCCTTACCTTAGCAGTTCTGAACAAACCATGCAAAAAGTAAGTTGTAAATCAGGTAAATAAAAATCTTTACATGTCTGATGAAATGAGAGAAAGTCCACTCAGGTGCAAGAGCAAATGACCTGGACTGCCCTTATTTAAATAGATTAACATTCAACAAGCAATGACTGCCTAGTTGGTTTACGGTTCGCAAGTGGGACTGGAGCGTGAGGTTCTAGGTTCGACTCGCTGGTCGGGTAAAGTGTTTTCAGGTTTTCCAACCAATAGAAATTGTTCAGTAACAGCAGTCTGGATTTGTTCCAGGTTTATAGAAATAGGCTCGTCCCTTTTAGATGAGACTTCAACAAAACTGCTAAAATGTGCTATCATATGCACCTCTGTCTATTCCCTCCAAGAATACAAGCGTGATATTCTGTAACATGTAAACATTAAACAATAAAATATCATCAAACCTAGCTATATCATTGACAGGATAAGTACCTCGTGATCGCTCTGATGACGTCACTCACCTCGGTGTAATGATTGAAACTTTAAACTTCACGCTCTTGTTGGCTTGCACAATGAGCTGAACTCCAAACCGTGTCATCATGCATCGGCATCGCCCCCGTCGTCGCTCGCACTAACACACCGGTACTAACTGTTCGAGAGTTTTTGTAAATGTGGGCATAGAATGATCTCTTCGATCTTTTAAGTAATGTCTTCCAATATTTGATTTGATAACTATACTGGCACCAACTAACCATAATATTGAATATCGCCGTCTTTCTCTAGCGGGCAAAATTAGAAAAGATGGCAAACCACCCTTAACCTTCCGAAGCAAGCTGACACCCAAAGAGATTTAAGATATATGTTTAAAATTGTCTTTGCCCAAACCAAACCATAGACATATCATACTTTCACCTTTTTTTTTAATTGGAAATGGAATTCTAAGAAAATATTGATACCGACTAATCATAATTTCTAAAGTATTTACGCAAAGCTAACATATTTTTTTTAATATTCAGCATTTCTACGATTACTTGCACCCTACGCTTGGTCTTCGCGGAAGCAGCAATAGGTACGGCTAAAATACGATGCAACAGCAAAAACAGAGCATTTACTACAAATCAGCAAGTTGTTGAGATGCCGAAACAATGATGACATTCAGAATATCGCGGGCAAAACTTGGTTGACATCGCACAAACCAGGAAAGTAAGATGGAGGAGACCTTTACTCAGCAATGTGGATGAAAGACGGCTGCCAATGATGATGATGAAAGCATCCAGATATGGCGATTACTCACGTGTTTTGGCGTGCACTATTAGTTCATAGAATTTTAGCTACGCGCGTATAAGTAGCAACATTTGAAAACACTTTATCTGGAAATGTCTAAAGTCAACGAAACAGGCATTATAGTACCCAGTAGGTATGTAACCCATTCATCTGGATAGTCGCAAATGGACCTGTAAGTGCACAAGAGTCGACAGTTCGCCACCAAACATCTACAGGTTAGTTCATTTTCACTTTATTTCACATAGATATTACTGGAATATCTAAGAAACTTCACAGTACCTCGATGGCGAATGTCACAACGTGGGCGTTTGTTTAGAGTTTTAGACGTATTCATGTAATAGGTACAATTATAAAATAACTGAGAATTTGAACCCGAAAATAAGAAGTGGACAGCGCAGGTTCATTAGAAAATAATTTAATTGAGCAAGTTCTAAGAATATTGAAACCTCTATTACGTACTCCTTTAGAGTAGTTCTCAAAGCTATATTGTATAAATATTTTTCTTTGAGAAAAATCATGGTGCAGACTTGCATTGCTGCAATGCCTCGAATTCTAGGAAGTGGCTTTTACATCGTGGTAGTATCTAGTACCAAAGTGACATCAAAGAAGGAACGTGCTTCTCTTTCTACCTCGTACAGGGTAACTTGTTGATATTGCGAGAGTAGTTTTTAATCAATTACTGCGCCAATTTATTTGTTGGTAGAATATTACCTTTATACGACAGTAGTTTCATTACAAACTCAAATGTCCGGCACTGAACAAGTGAACATGAGCCAGTCCGACTGCACTCGGCAGACGAATAAGTAATTGAGGTATGTTGGTACAAAAGAAGATATTTATGAGGTACCCCCAACTTCGACTGCGTGTTTTTTTATTTAATCATTTTTAACACAAATGTCCAGGATGAAAAGTAGCCTATGTCCTACTTTCTCCAAGTCCCACTGGGCTACCTGTCTGATACATTACGATCGGTTCAGTGGTTTAGGTATATAAAAAGTTACAGACAGACATAGATAGTTACTTTCCCATTTAATATACAAGTAAAGTACGGATAATCAATCAATACAATTAAATAAAAGTCAACTTATTTCTTGTCAGGACACCGTTTAAATATTTCAGGTTATAGGGTAGGTCATTAACTGAAGAATGAAAACTTAAAAACTAGGACTAACATTTCTAGCAGTGGGATTATTCTGTTTATTTAAACGTTCTATTTTTTTGTTTATCGAAATTCATGTGCATTTATAGCTTGAAAAAATTGATGACAAAAGGAGTAACCGGAAACACATACGAACAGAGCAAGCTAATATAAAGCTTGTAAAAAAGGTCTCCTCTAGCTGAGCATCACTTTGAAAGCTCGATTTTTAGGTTTTAATAAATTATTATTCTCGAGATTGCCTTGTTGATCGCAAGGGCTACAACAGTAGCGCTTGCGAGCATGAGGTCCTGGGTTCAATTCGGTCGGGCAAAGTGTTATTGGTTTTTCTATCTGGAATTTCTCAGTAGCAGCCCGGAGTCTGGAATTATGCCCGATTGATGGCAATATGTTCGTCCCCTATTATTAATAATAATAGTCCTCCAGACCGTATTTTCGCCCACGGCGGCCAATCTCAACGGAGACTAGCCTTCGGCGCGGGAGATATTATAGTACACAAGTGTTTGCGCAGACACAAGTGCACTCTCTCTTCCCTCACTCTCATAGTCCGATGGGACGGTAATCCACACGACCGGAGAGAGATCAGGCGTAGGACCAACGGCTTAACGTGCTTTCCGAGGCACGGGGGTATCACACCGCCAACTTCCAAACTCCGGGCTGTTACTACGAAATTCCTAATGGAAAAATCCAATAACACTTTGCCCGACCCGGGAATCGAACCCAGGACCCCACGCTCTGCAGTCGCGCTTGCGACCACGAGACCAACGGAGCAGTTACGTCCCCTATTACATGGGACTCAAACATAACTGGCTAAATGTGGGTGTACTAGGTGCACCTCTGCCCAACTCTTCGGGGAATACAGGCGTGATGTAATGTTTATGTATTCCCGAGATTTCTCTCGATATTGGTGACAGTTACAAGTTGGGTAGTTGGATAAAATATAGACACCTGAGTCATAAGTCATAACACGAATGAGTAATACAGATAGCTTGTCTCTTATCAGCTATTATTATATATTATCAAAAATTGATTTGAGTACGATATTTTCAAGTCATTATACGTTGATATAATTATAAACATTTTGGTGCATTTGTTGTGATGAAAGAAAGAAAGAATAACATTTATTTGGACACAGTTCGTGAAACACAATATATAAAAAAATAAAAAAAATGTTTGTGGCAAGGCGACACGGTCGGCGCAGTGGCTGAGCGATGGACTGCTGCGCTACGTGTCGCGGGTTCGATCCCCGCACGGAACAAATATTTGTATGATCTGCAAGTAGTTGTTCCGGGTCTGGGTGTTAGTGTATGTGAGTTTCTATGTTTGTAAACGCACCCACGATACAGGAAGAAATTCTTAGTGTGGGGCAATGTTAAAAAAAAAAAAAAAAAAAAAAAAAAAATATATATTTATTTGTCATTGCTCCATTTTTAATTCTTTTTACCTATTGTGATACAGTTATCTTATTCTAGGTGCATCGTCTTAACATGTAATTATATAATTGAGAAAATTATAAAAGAGTACCTAACGGTGAAGGTTCTTGCCCATTCTTCTCCATACGAAAACGACCTTTTGGAAGGGGCAACTAGAATCAGTTCTATTTCTTTGTTTTTGACGTTCAAAAGTGCCTTTTATGTGCCTACTTGAAATAAATTATTTGACTTTGACATTTGACATGTGAGTGTTTGCAATACTCAAAAAATTGCTTTTTCACCAATCTTTCTAGGTATTTGTGTCCAGAGTGCAAACATGCAATATTTTACCGTATTCCACAGCAGGGCATAATTTGACATTGACTGGGGAAAACTTATACACGTAAAACAGGTGTGAAACATTTTAGATCCAGGTACTTATGTGTTATGTCAATCGCAGCGCCAGATACTAATCAATAATCCATCTAAGTTCTCTAATTATCTTCGCGACTAATTGCAAATGAGCGGCTCAACATATGTACATACCATAGCATGTAAGGGAAAAATAATTATATATTAAATAGGTAAAATTGTTTGTTTGTAAACGGTAAACTGTGGAATACTTTCAGAGTTTACCTTTTACAAACAAACGACACGACATCCGATTACAAAAATTCTGTCATTAATATATAGCTGAAGCTGAAGCTAATATCTAAATTGGTAGACATTACAGGAACTTGCTAAAAGACCCAAACTCAAACTCAAAGCATTTATTACAATGAAAAAAAGAAAAAAATGGCACTTTTAAACTGTCAAGGCATCGGTCTGTCAGAAATATGAAGGTAGTTGCCCATTCCGAAGCGTAGTAGGTACATAGGGAGAAGACCGGGCTAGAAACGCCATTGTATCTCATTGAACATCCGGGCGGACACTCTTTCAAATTATATTGCTACAAAAATATTAGTTACACCATTATAACTATACTAGCTGTTGCCAGCAACTTCGTCTGCGAACCAGGATGAAAAGTAGCCTGTGTCCTTCTCCAGGTCAAGGTCTACCCCTGCAGGCGTAGCATGAGCACCGGTTTGTCGACGGAAGAGTAGACAAAAATGACGTTTCCTGTAGACAGTACGACGGCAGCAAAGTAGAAAGAGTCAACTGCACTTTTTACGAAATTCATTCTTCTACATAATTCGACTCAGAATTCTTTGTTTTGTCATAGGATTTATCGGTTGTCAGTGTGATTTTGACAGTAAGGATAGAAAATTTTCTTCCGAAATAGTCTACCTACAAGAAGGCCTAGACAAAGATCGTTAGAATTGAAACACAAAAAGACATTGTAGAAAGATTTCAACAGTTGATGTCAAAAATGAAGAAACGAACTGTCACTTTGTATAGAAAAAGCTATGTCTATCTTCGTAGATATAGAAAGCGCCATGCTACGCCTGCTATATCAAATTTTATCCTAAACCGTTAAGCCATTTTAGCCTAACAAACAAACAAACTCACTTTTGAATTTTTTTAATATTATTTAGGAAGTTAGGATATGAGAATGATGTCAAAAAAAAAGACGTACAAGTTAAAAGCATCCAGAGTACAGAAAACAGAAACAAAAAAAAACAACAAAAAAAAAAAAAAAAAATCAGCCATCCTTTTACTGTTTATAAAAAAAAACTAATTAAAGAAATCGAACTTGTCTATGCTAGGATGTCAGCTGATAAACGCATCTCCTTTGACCAGCAGTGGACGTCTATCAGCTGATTGTGATGGTGATTTAATTATAACACAATAAGGAATATATCCGAGGTGACCTGCCGAAGTATGGCGAATTTACTCTCACAATCGTTCGATACAGCGGTCTATATCCAACCGGTATCCAGCCGTACTCCCTTCGCTAATTTTAAAACATCGCAAGTGTCTTTACAAGAATTACTATTGCGAACTCTATCGTGTACTGAATAGGGTGCATATGATAAAATAATCGATCGTCCGTCTAAAAGAAAATTCTTGCTCGACAGAGGACGGAGGAAAACCGGGAAAACTCTAGAACAAAAGAAGAACTCTTCTATTTCAGGATTTCGTAATTATAACATAAAATGCTTATTATGCTACTGGTAAGTATCGAAAACAGCGCAACAACGGTAAAATGGCTTTCAGTGTCGCGGGTTCGATTCCCGCATTCTATTGCAGCACCTACGTAGTTGTTCTGGGCTTAGGTAATTGTAGCTCTAAAAAAAAATCTGCTGTTCCATACATTTGTGTTCACTTAAATCGACAAAATGTATGGAACAGCTGATTTTTTTTTCGCGATTTCAATGTCCCATAGAAAAAGTTCTTCAAAATGATGAGTACCTACAATGACCGCTTTTCGGGTTTAGCATAAACAAAAATAATGTTGTATAATCTGTGTCTGAAAATTCATGAGAGTTTGGTATGCATTTTACACCATCATACACTAAGCATTTTTATCAATTGAATAACAAGTTTATTATCTCATCTACAAATAATTGCCATTCGCCCAACGAATACCCTGAAATCAGTTATGCGTCAAGCTCTCGGCGTATTTAATTTAAGATTTAGCCCATCAGCATTGCGAGTGGCCTGTGACCTTTCGACGGCGCCCCCTGGACCGGAGGCGCCGGCTTCCTGTGCCGGTCCGGCACAGCCGGCCTACCCGCTTCCGCCCGACTTCGCTGAGCCTCCAAATCATTATTGATACAAAATAAATTAACTATCTCACTCACCTATGACATTTCGTATCAATTTGTTGCTACTTCTTTCATGGTCGTGTCTGGAATTTGTATTAAGATATCTTATTTATTTTATCTTATTTTTAACCGAGTCTAAAAAAGGCGGTCACGCATTCGTCTGTATGTATTTTTTTATAATGGTCTGATCTATATTATTTGGATGATTTCTGGGCTTACTTTTGTTAGAAATCAAATACAAAAGAAAATATGAGAAGCTAAAGCATTAGGCGTCACTAATAGAACCTGATTTCAGTAATAGTTTGGGTTGATCGCACATTGCGAAGAGCAATCACACGCCTACTAACGGCCGAGCCTACTAACGTCCCTGAAAACTTCTAAAACTCATCTATTTACTAAATTATCCCGCCAATTTTATTTCCCGCCTTAATATTGCCATATTTTATCCCGGGCCTGGAACGTTCAGAATCCAATAACTTTGTCTATGACAATATTCCGGAGTGAGACCAAAATAGATAGGCCGGAGTTGTTCTTTGTAGCAGCCCCTAAATAGAGTGCGTAATAGGAAGGGGAGGCCTGGAGGGCGACCCTCGGTCCGCGCATGCGCGCACACACCTACCGCACTAATATCGGTTTTATTACAACGGTTTTGTTGTTCTTCTCGTGTTAATTTTATTTTGCAAAATTAATTGCGAACTTAATATCAGTACCTATATTAATAAGACGGAAGATACTTAATTAAGATTCTACAAAATTACAGAATTTCAGATACCTTTCCAGAGACTACAATGTAGGAACCATTATGTTTCTAACAGCATCTTTTGGAGTCTAACGGTAAAGTAAAGAACAAAGGAAGATGCCTATTGCCTACTGAAACGTACTT